>PVKU01000832.1:0-376985 GCA_004027475.1 Anoura caudifer | reverse complement strand
CAGGCAAGAAGGGGCTGGAAAGAGGTATTCCAAGTCATGAAAATCAAAGACCTACATCCAAGATTGCTCTATCCAGTGAAGCTGTCATTTAGAATGGAAGGGCAGATAAAGTGCTTCTCAGATAAGGTCAAGTTAAAGGAGTTCATCATCACCAAGCCCTTATTATATGAAATGTTAAAGGGACTTATCTAAGAAAAAGAAGATAAAAAATATGAAGAGTTAAAAGACAGCAAACTCACAGGTATTAACAACCAGACTTAAACAAAAGCCAACTAAGCAAACCACTACAACAGGAGCAGAAACACAGAAATGGAGATCACATGGAGGGTTAGCAATAGGGGAGTGGGAAGAGGAGAGAGGGGGACAAGGTACATAGAACAAGTAGCACAGACGGTGGGTAGAAAATAGACAGGGGGAGGGCAAGAATAGTGTGGGAAATGTAGAAGCTAAAGAACTTACGACACATGGGCATGAACTAAAGGGGGGAATGAAGGTGGGAGGGGGTGTGCAGGGTGGAGGGGAATGAAGGGGGGAAAATGGGACAACTGTAATAGCATGATCAATAAAATATAATTAAAAAATATCAGATGAACATAAATTCTGGGTGTTGGTATCTTTCTATCCCATACACACATATCAAAAGATGTATAACTAAAGAGAAATCATTTTTATAAATGTAGAATTATACTAGATGCTATTTTTTACTGAAAAATATTTCAGGTCGACTTCTCCGATAAAACTTACTGGGAACTCCAAGAAGCCCATTTATCGTACAGTGACCAAAGACTGGAAATGATACTACTTGAGAGCTCTCTGGCATTACCAGAGGTATGGGAAATCTGCAAGGGTCTCTCCTTCTAAGAATTAAATTTAATTAGTTAATTAATTTAATTTAATAAGCAGAATAAGAACAGGATACGTGAGCTGGAATCAGAGTCACTTCAAGCTGGTGCCTCTGGGGCACTGTGAGTGACTGGCTGCTGTAGGGTTGAGTTGCTTAAGGGCAGTTGTGAGTATTCAGGAAAATGAGCGTGGGGCCTGCCTTGAGCACTGGGAAGGAAAGCCTGGGATTACAGTGCTGAGCACAGACACCCCAGAGGGGCCAGAGTGAATCCATGTGGTTATCGTGGCAAGAAGATAGCCTGTTCAATTCCCAGTCAGGCTCACAGGATCCCCACCAATTAAAACCAGGCAATGAGCTCACAATCCAAATCACCAAACATAGGGAAAAGTAATTAGCAAGCACATATTCAGTCCCCCAAAGACTGTAGATATTAGAAAGGTCAGAGACATGATGCAGAACAGCTATGTATTTAAATAAACAAAGGATGCACATACCGTGTTGGTAACAGGGAAGGCTGTGCATGTGCAGGGCCGTGGTATATGGGGAATCTCTCTGTACCTCGATTGTAGCAGAACCTAAAACTGCTCTACAAAATAGTCTTTAAAGAAAGACATACACTTAGGCACAACCATCAAAACTGATTTGCCCTTCTCTAAACTAATCCAGTTATTCAAATGCCAGTTATATCTGTCCCAGCCTGGCTCTTTGCCTCCAACCAAACTCTTAAAAATTAAAACTGTTTTACTTCAAAAAGATTATTAGGATGAATGTATGAATTTGTAAGATGGGAACTTACAGAAATGAGATACCACTGAAATTTTTAAAAAGCTTAATTTAGTGAACTAGAAGATTGGCCCAAAGTAAATGGAAAATATGAAAGCAATATATTTTTTAATTTTTTATTGCTGTTCAATTACAGTTGTCCCCATTTTCCCCCACTGCTCTCCCCTGCCTTGCTCACCTCCCACATTCAATTCCCCCCACCCCTGCCCCACCATTGTCCTTTGAAAGCAATATTAAGACATAGAGGATACATCCACAGAGGAATCACAATCACCATAAACTCATCAGCTACAGCCCTATTTTCAAAGGGCGGAGAGAAAAAAATAGTCTTAGTTGTGAACCCAGCAAAACTATTATTCAAGGATGGGGATAAAATAGTCATTTGTAGATAAACACAAAAACTGAGAGCTTACCACCATGAGATCTACATTAAAGGATATACTTTTTTTAAAAAAGAATTTTTAAAAAGATTTTATTTATTTATTTTTAGGGAGAGGGGAAGGGAGGGAGAGAAACATCAATGTGTGGTTTTCTCTTCCATGCCCCCTACTGGGGGACTGGCCTGCAATCCAGGCATATGCCCTGACTGGGAATTGAGCTGGCTAATGACCCTTTGGTTCACAGGCCAGCACTCAGTCCACTGAGCCACACCAGCCAAGGCCATTAGAGGAATACTTTAAAAAGAAGGAAAGCTATTCCAGAAGAATAGCTGGGTAGACCATTAGTAAACATGTATATAAAATACTTTCTGTATAAAATAATGTCACATTTTTGAGTTTTAAAAAAAGACAACTAAAATACTGAGTAACCATGGTATGTAAATTGGGAGTGGGTCTATAGTGTGCTCAGGTCCTTGTATTTTTTGAGAGAAGGGTAAGGATATTATTTGACTCTAAATTTTCAAGGATAAATGTGCATGATAAACTTTCAAGGGTAATTGATAAAAGAAGAGAAGTATAGCATGCATAAATTCCAAAGTAGTGAGAAAAAATGAAGTGAAAAAATTTAATTTTATGAAGGGCAGAAAGCATAGATAAAGTGAGACAAATAGAAATAAAAAAGTAAAATGGTAGAAATGAGTCCAAATATATTAATAATCACAATAAATATCAGTGAATTAAGCTCATCTGTTAAAAGGCAGAGATTATCAAATGGGGGAGAAAGAAATCCAGGCATACACTGTAAGCATAAGTTCACAGCAAGGTGGAAAGCAAATGGGTGGAAGAAGATAAAACAGGCACATACTAACTAGAGAAAGCTGGTATAGCTGTATTAAATCAGAAGTAGAATTTAAAGCCATAGCATTATAAGGACAATGATAAAAGATTTAATTCCCCAGAAAGACATAATAACATTCCTAAATATGAATATACCCAATAAAATAACTTTAAAGTATACAAAGCGGAAATTGGTAGAATAGGATGATACGTTGATATTGAAACATCGACCATTAGGTGATTTCAAAATATCTCTCATTTATTGATAGATCAGTAAATAAAACATTTTTTAAAACATGGGTTTTACAAGTGATTATATTTGTTATAAAGAAGGTCTTAACATTTCAAGAAATTTGTATCACCCAGATGACCTTTCCTAGCAAAAATGCATTGTTTGAATTTTAAAATGTAAATAAAAAATTTCCATTCATTTAAATGTGGCATATTCCTTTTAGGATCAGGTAGAAGAAAAGATCCCCACTCTCCATGCTTCTATTTAGCTTTGTACTGAAGGTCCTAACCATTATAATAAAACAAGTAAGATAAATTAAAAGCATAGTATTGAAATGGAAGAAACATATTTACTTGCATATGAGAGGATTCTCATATAGAAAACTTGAAAACATCTATAGACATGTTAGAAATACTAAATATGAGTATTATGCTAAGTGAGTAAGTCAGTCAGAGAAAGACAAATACCACATGATTTTATTTATATGTGGAATCTAAAGGACAATATAAATGAACAAACAAAACAGAAACAGACTCACAGATACAGAGAAGAGACTGATGATTGTCAGAAGGAAGGAGGTTAGAGTGCTGGGTGGAAGAGGTGAGCAGATCAAGAGGTATAGATTGGCAGTGACAAAATAATCATGTATAGTACAGCATAGGGAATATAGTCAATAAGATTGTAATAGCTATATATGGTGCCAGGTGGGTCCTAGAAGTATCAGGGGGAACACTTTGTAAAGTTCGTGATTGTCTACCAACTATGCTGTACACCTGAAGCTAATAAAAAAATAATATTGAATATAAACTATAATTGAAAACAGTTAAAAATTTTAAAAAACACGCTACATTTTAGCAAGATGTTTGGCTATATTTCTATACAATATCAATAAATAATAAACATAATTTTTAAAATACCATTTAAAATAGCAAAAAATCATGATCTACTTAGGGATAAAACTTACAAAAGACATGTAAGATCTGTACACTGAAAACTATAACACTTAATTGAAATACATTAAAGAGGACCTATATATTAATATATGGGCAAATTCATGTTTGTTCATTGAAATACTCAAAAATATAAGTATGAATTCTCTCCAAATTGAAAAGATTTAGTGATGGGTTTCTTAAACTCGGTACTATTGACATTTTAAGCTGGACGATTCTTTATTTTAAGGGCTACCCTGGTCAGTGTAGGATGTTTAGCATTCTCCCTGACCTAGATGCCATTAGACACATGCCTTCCTGTTGTGAGAGCCAAAAATGTCTGCAGACATCATCAAATGTTGCCTGGGGACCAAAATTGCCCCCCATTGAGAAGTACTGATTCAGTGAAATTACAATCAAAATCCAAAAGTGATTTTTAAAATTGGATTTGATGGGCTGATTCTAAAATTGATCTAGAAGAATCAAGAGGTCAAGAATATCCAAACATTCATGAAGGAAACTAGGTGGAGAGCTTGCCTTTCTAGATCACAAGACTAAATAAAGCATTAGTCATTATGATGGTGTGGACTTGATGCAGGGATAGGTGTACGGACCAATGGAACACACTGTGGAGCCCAGAGTGTGGACCTATGTAGCTGTGTTATCTTAGTACATGACAGTACTCTGGTTTCTCTTCAGATCATATAAATCTTTCGCCTTTTACTTGGTACATGACAGAGGGGGCATTTCATTTGGATGGGGGAAGGATGAACTACTTAATACTGGAGCAATTATTTATCCATGTTGAAAAAATGAAATTAAGAATTAGGTCTCTACCTCATATCCTGCACAAAACAAATTCTAGATGAATTAAGGACTTCAAAGTTTAAAAGCAAGTGCCTGCTCCAGCAGCACATGTACTAATTGGAACGATACAGAGATTAGCATGGCCCCTGTGTAAGGATGACATGCAAATTTGTGAAGGGTTCCATATTTTTTCACAACTCTAAAAAAAGTCCTAGAGGAGGACATAGGAAGAAAAATTTCAGATATTCCACACAGCAACATTTTCACCAATATGCCCACCAATAGAGCAAGGGACATAAAGGAAAGAATAAAAAATGGGACTTCATCAAATTAAAAAGCTTCTGCATGGCTAAAGAAAACATCAGCAAAATGAGAAGGGAACCAAATATATGGGAAAAAATATTTGCCAATGATACCTCAGACAAGGGTTTGATCTCCAAAATATATAAAGAACTCACATGACTCCACACCAGGAAGACAAACAATCCAATTAAAAAATGGGCAAAGGGCCTGAACAGACATTTCTCCAAGGAGGACATTCAGAGGGCCCAAGAGACATATGAAAGGATGCTAAGCACCACTAGCCAGCAGAGAGATGCAAATTAAAACCACAATGAGATACCACTTCACACCAGTCAGAATGGCCATCATAAAACAAATCAACAAACCACAAGTGTTGGTGAGGATGTGGAGAAAAGGGAACCCTAACACACTGTTGGTGGGAACTTAAACTGGTGCAGCCACTGTGAAAAGCAGTATGGAATTTCTCAAAAATCTAAAAATGGAACTGCTTTTTGACCCGGCAATTCCACTGCTGGGATTATACCCTAAGAACCCTGAAACACCAATTCACAAGAGCCTATGCATCCCAATGTTCATAGCAGCGCAATTTACAATAGCCAAGTGCTGGAAATAGCCTAAGTGCCCATCAGTAAATGAGTGGATTAAACAACTATGGTACATTTACACAATAGAATACTATGCAGCAAAAAGAAAGAACTCCTACCCTTCACAAGAGCATGGATGGAACTGGAGAGCATTATGCTAAGTGAAATAAACCAGGTGGGGAAAGACAAGTACTGTATGATCTCACGTATGATAAGGGGAACCTAATCAACAAAGCAAATAAGTGAGCCAAATAGAACCAGAGACATGGAAATAAAGAACAAGCTGACAGTGACCGGAAGTGGGGAGAGGGGGAGAACAGGGCAAAGAAGGGGAAGGGCCATCAAGGAACATGTATAAAGGACCCATGGATAAAGACAAGGTGGGGGGAATATTGAATGTGGGAGGTGGGGATGGGTAGGGTGGGGGAGAGTAATGGTAGGAAAATGGGGACAATTGTAAATGAACAATAAAAAAATTAAAAATAAAGTTTAAAAACAAACCTTCAAAATGTTTAGAAGAAAAGGTAGGAGAATACCTTTTTTTATATTGAGATAGGGTGGGATTTCTTAAACATAACAGAAAAAGTACAAACATTTTGTGAAAAGCATTTACAGATTGACTATTGTTATGGTGGGCACAATTCTGAGAGTAAGCCCCAGCGACCCTGGCCTTTATACAATCCCCTCCCCTTTGAGTGTGGGTATCATTGTGAATATGATGAGTTATCATCATGATTATGTTTCATTATATGGGTGGGCTTCATCTAATCACAAGAACACTTAAAAGAGTTTTCTCAAGCAGTGGCAGGAGAGGAAATCAGAGGGTTTTGTGTGAGAAGGGTCTGATACAACCTTAATCAGTTGAAGATGGAGTGATAAGGAATCAACCTGAATGATCTTGGAAGTGGATTCTTCCCCAGTGCCTCCAGATAAGAATTCAGCTAGACTAGTAACACCTTGATTTTGGCCTTGTGATACCTGAAGCAGAGAAACCAGTCAAGTCTTCCTTTCTGTAGGTCAGAAGTTCCTGACCCACAGAACTGTAACATAAAAAATAGATACTGTTTTATGCCACTAAGTTTGTGGTAATTTTTGGCAGCAGTAGGAAACTAATAAAACTATTAAATTTAAGATTATTCTTGGGGCGGTGGGCTGGGATGGGAATAAAAGACAAAAAACTGTATAAGAACAACAATTAAAATTAAAAAAAGAAAAAATATTCTCTTCATAAAAAACATCACATAAAAAATGAAAAACAGCCCTGGCTGGTGTAGCTCAGTGGATTGAGCACGGGCTTTGAACCAAAGAGTTGCCAGTTCGATTCCCAGTTAGGGCACAAGCCTGGGTTGCGGGCCAGGTCCCCAGTACAGGGCGCAGGAGAGGCAACCACACATTGGTATTTCTCTCCTTCTCTTCCCCTCTCTCTAAAAATAAATAAATAAAATCTTTGAATAAATAAAATCTTTGAAAAAAGTGAAAAAGAGTCAGAAACTAGAAATATTTTCAACACAAATAACTGACAACCATTTAGTATCTACAAACAAGAAATGGATAAAACTGACAAAAAGGAAGAAGATATGGAAAGCATTTTCTAAAAAAGAGGAGGAAATATGTAAGGGCAAGAAACATATTTTTTTTTAATGTTCAACCTTGTATTGTTATATAGTAGAACAAACAATTACAAAATGAAATATATGAAAATACAGTTTACCATAACTGCAATGGTTAAAATAGCTAATTAAAATATCTAATGCCATATTGTGAGGAATTTCCTTCTGTTCCTTGGGCTACATTTTCTTCTACATTTGTAATCTTTTCTTCCTTCCTTCCTTCCTTCCTTCCTTCCTTCCTTCCTTCCTTCCTTCCTTCCTTCCTTCCTTTCCTTTCTTTCCTTTCTTTCCTTCCATGCCTTCTTCCTTTCTCTCTTTCTTGCTTTTCCCTCCCTTCCTCCTTCTCTTCTCCTTTTTTCCTACTGGAATATGTTTGGCTTATGCCAGGTCATTTTTTTTCTGTCTTGCTGATGCTTTGGCAGCTCTGACAAGGCACTCTGTTTTGAAGGCAGTAGAGGATGATGGTTAAGAGCTCAGGTCCTGAGCCTTACTGCCTGGATTTGAATTCTGATCCAAATTGTGTGGGTTGTGTGACCTTGGACATGTTACTTAAGCCTTTGTGCTGCAATTTCATCTTCTTTAAAATGGAGATAATACAGTTCCTATTATACAGTTATTATAAGAAGTAATGGGTCAATATAGGTGTAGTACAATAAGCCTTGGGGGTTATCTGCTCAGATACACTTACTGATTCCCTGACTCTTCCCACTGCCTCTGAGACCGGTTTATTTTCTCCACATACTAAGGTGCAGTTTGTGGGCTATTATTTCATCCACTATTGAGCAGCAGGAGGAATGGGAGCCCTCGTTAGGCCACATGCAGCCTTGTTTATAATATTTGGAATCTGCTCTGTCTTCTGAGTCTCGGACAAGATCCTGCATTCTCTCCAGCTGGGAAGTATGTCCTGTTCCTGTGGGGCGGGGAGATACCCTTCTGCGTCAGCCCCTCCCCTTAGTGTGAAACCTTGGATTTCACTTCCATTAAAATGTCAGCATCTTACTGACTCACTCTGTTCCACCTATTTTTTTTCCTTTTAGCCATTTCCACCTCTCCTCAGTCATAAGGACATTCATTGTTCACTCAGTTCCCTTTTTCCCACACATTCAGATATTGTTGTGAAATCTCAGGATCTTGTCAGTTTCTCGGTATCGCCTGTGGAGAAGAAGAGATGTCCTAGATCTTATTTCTTTTCATGACCACCAGTTATTTTCATTTTTTTCTTTAGAAAATTATGTGTATTGTATCTGTTTCTGTATTAGATTGCTGTTATAATTTTTTTTACAATATTAATTTTTAAAAAATATATCTCATTAAATGTCAGGTAATGGAAATTCAATGCTGAGGTTTCAGTCTGCTGTCCTAGCCCAGGAGCTGGCTGCTGACCACTCAAACCTGTTTTCGCAGTGACCGTGGATTTCTCCTTGTCCCATAAGCTGAGCATCCAACAGTTGGTGGGATTTTCTCTTTCCCATTATTCTTTTTTTTTTAAGATTTTATTTATTTATTTTTAGAGAGAGGGGAAGGGAGAGAGAGGAAACATCAATGTGTGGTTGCCTTTTGTGCATCCCCTACTGGGGACCTGGCCTGCCACCCAGGCTTGTGCCCTGACTGGGAAACAACCAGCGACCCTTTGGTTCTCTGGCCCACGCTCAATCCACTGAGCCACACCAGCCAGGACTCTTTCCCATTGTTCTTATGTAAGAACTACTGGTGACGTCTCGAATTTTGTAGGCTATTGTTAGCAAAACAGTGAAATAAAATTGCCTTAACTCCAATTTTAAGATCTCCTGCAAGAAAAGTTTTTCCTTTTCACATTTTCTTGTTTACCTATTTCAAAATTAAAAATCTGCTTAAACATCCCTGCATTTTTTATCCCTTTTCTGTTTTTAATGCCTTTTTCCACTAATGTCAAAATTCAGCCTTTCAAAAAAAAAAGTAGAGTACTCACACTCTATCTCCTGTCCCTCTGCAGCATTTCTCAGAAGTAAAGGGAGTCAGAGAGGCTGTGCCTACAGGGGGTGCTGTGGTACCTCTCAGGTGCCTGCCTCAAGATCAAGGCACTCATTTCCGAGGGGAGGGTCAGGGATCAGGGTTCTCAGCAGGGTCCTTCTCTGGGCATTCCAAACAGCTGGGGAGAGCCCCTTTGCCCAAGGTCACACCCACTTCCTGAGGGAACCTATGTCCAATGACCTGTAGCTGTGGCCAGCCCCCATGCCTCAGGACAGGACATCTCTGAAGAGCCATTCCAGCCCCACAACCAATTGGAGATTAGTTATGGCCCTCTGTTATGGCCCAGTTTCTCCCTGGCCCATCCTGCCTTCCCTCCCTCCTCACACAGGTTGTTTCCAAAAGCACTCCCTAGTGAATCTCCCTTAAACCAGCCTGAGCCATGGGGTCTGTTTCCTGGGAAACCCAGCCTAGCACAATGGCCTTTCAAAATTCAAGGTGTAAGGCTATCATAACGTGTGCTAAGTGAAGAAAGAGAATTATAAAGCAAAATGTTAACAATTGGTGAATTGGGATGATGAGTATATGGGAGTTCTTTGTACTACTATTGCAATTTTTCTGCAAGTCTGAAATTCATATAAAATGAAATTTTTAAAAATTAGGACAAATATCAACTACTTGAAGATGCTGAAGTGTAAGACAGTAAAATTATTAGATAAAGGTTCCAAGCTCATGATTCTGCAAAGGTTAGATAGGAGCTTAATCACTATGAGACTTTTACACCTTATCGGTTCTTCGTTGGCCCACTGACCGTGTTCTATGATGGGTTTGTTTGCCATTTGAAATTAATTGTTTCTTTTAAAATTTATTTTTAAAAATTAATGTTAAATAAATGACTACTTTACTTAAATTATACCTGAAAGGACACTTGTCAATACATAGCAACAATGTTTATTGGATGCTAAATAATAAATGGAAAATTTGGAAATCTGTTCAACTTCTGAAGCATTTCACTTTCAAAATGTGCTGTTGCATGGTTAATATCTGGCTGTTTAAATGTCAGTTTGATATCTAAGAAATATCACAGGGTTTACCAGATCTGCTTTGTGGTATTATCTGAGAACTGCAGGTTCAACAAGAACTATGACCTCTCTCTAGATATTTCTACAAAGTACCTACAACCCTAATATCTAAGCATTCATCTTCAAATGAGTCAGTAGCATCACTTCCTGTAGCATCTCTACTTTTTCCTTTGCGGTTTCTCATTCACGTACTAGTTCTTGGCATGTGAGTTCACAGTCTCAATTGATACATAGCTTATGATAGCGAAGGGACTTTATTTCCACTCAGGAACTAAATGTGTGTTATCCCCTTCCATTTGCTTGTGAAAATCAAGAAATAAATGTTGTGTAATCATTTAATTTAATTAAGCACACTTCACTTTCAGTGTTGTGCTGTTTGATATTTAAAAAAAAATTCTAAATGAGTTTCCATGGACTCACTGTATTACAACATAACATAACTGCCTTTCTTCCTGCCAATTTAAGATTATGTAATATAGGTATATAATATTTAGTTATTCTAGCCTAAAATGCATCTCCTAATAAGCAAGACATTTTATCTTACACAATTCTTGCTAATCTTCAGTTTCCTCACATTTCAAAATTTACCTGCAGAAATTTCTGTTAATCTACTTCTGTGATGTCTAAAACTTAGGTCTTTATCATTTCAAGGATGATTTTTGTTGCTAAATTCTCAAACAGTGATAATACAGTTCCTGATTAAATCACATGAAAGTACATAGATGACCTAAGCCTCAAACCACGACTGTTTGCAAATACTAATTATGAAATCTCCAAACCCCAAGTAAGCTCATTTTATTCATTTTCATGTCAAGTTACAAGAAAATGCAAAGTTAGACCCATAAATGCGAAGTTCTTATTCTTTCTTTAGTACCTTTCACATACACCATACTTGCGCTTTTGCTCATGCAGGTCTTTCTGCTTGGAATAATTTCTCCCTCTGCATTTATTAGGATTCTAGCCATCCTTCAAAGCTTATGCAAATTTTACTTCCTATTTGAGGCTCTATCTTATTACTCTGTATACACTTATTTTTCCCCCTTAGTATTCCTAATCCTAAAGTTAGTTAATTTAAGGAAGTTGGTATGTAATTGTTCTCCTCTAATTGTTTCCTATAAGTCTGTATATTAGTTTATCCTCCTAGTGAGGCTAAACTTTTTGAAGACAAGGACCATCCATGCCTTGTATCATTTATTTTTAAGCTATTTTTTGCATAACCTCTAAAATTACTTTGAAACATTATATACCTCCTTGTATATCTTTAAGCTGATATGTGAAATATCATAAGTATAAGTAACTATAATGGATATAATTCAAAATATTGACATTGAAGATAAAAGAAAACAAAACAAAAACTATTACGTGAGACTTTTAAGTGTATGTAAAGGAACCTAAATCCTATTGTGATCAATACTGTAGTCATTCTTTGAAAAAAAGACATGAAGTCTTCTTTAACTGTTGGAAATTTTCATCATTCTCCTTTCCACTCGAAGTCATATTTCTGCTCCACATCTTTCCCAGAATTTTATCCTAATAGAAAGTATTTTTATACTTGAAAATCTGCTCTGCATCAAATATATGAGGTCTGTCCAGAAGGTATCCAGCCATATAATATGTAGAGACATTTACTAAAGAAGATACAAGATATAAGAAATATTGTACATAAGACAATGACACTCTCGGTCCCCTTCAAAGTAGGCACCTTAGGACTCACACAGTTCTTCCAATTGCCATAAGCTGCCCCGTTGTATTTTCCTGAATCTCATCGACAGTCTAAAATCTTTTCCCTTTCAAAGGTGATTTTAGTTTTGGGAAAAGCCTGAAGTCACAGGTTGCCAAATCTGGGCTGTAAGGGAGGCTGAGTTACCTGGGTGGTTTGATGTTTCACCACAAAACTCTGCATAGGACGTGATGCATGAGCAGGCACATTGTTGTGATGAAGCTGCCAATCACCAGTTACATGTGGCTGTGGCCTTCTGAATCATCCAAATAGTTTCCATGAAGGAATGTTCAAAATGTGATGCAGACTGATTGCTCTACTCACTCAGTCATTGTGAATGTGACCACCGCCACACAGTGCCCATGCTCACTCAACTGCATCTACTGCTTCCACTGATTAGTACAGTGAAGTCATCATTGTTCACACATGTGTATTCCAGTCCACTCTCCTTGGCTGCCAGGCTACATTGATGTTGTGCAAACCATTCTCATTATATTAACAGTGGCTGGACCTTTTCTGGACAGAACTCATATATATAATCGAAATTATTTAGTTTTCTGACTAGAGGCTTTAAGTGATAAAATACTCCTAGACTGACTTATCATTTCAATTATTTTTAGTACACAGTCAAAATCAAAACCACATAAATGTATTATAAGTACTTATTAAACATAAAGGATACAATTTATTGAAAATTCATGTTTTTATGAGATGCATGGAGCTGTTCATTTACCTACATATGAATATTACCTATTGCTAGAAATAAGTAGGGTTTAGCATGAATTCTGTTTCTATTTTACATTTTTATAGATGTAAATGTTGAGAAGACTTGTTCACACAAAATTATAGGTGGGAATACAAGATATTTTATTATAGCAATGTTAATTCTATGAATTCCTTCCAAGTAACATGCCAAAAATTATATAGTGATTTATCATAAAAATGTTTTTCATCTCTTGTCATCTGTTAACTTGATTACATCTTTCTTCAATGTCATTGAAAGCAAAGGATTGGGAACACCCTACTTAGGAAAAGATTAAACAGTTAAATAGTCATTAGGAATAATTTACTTTCAAAGTTTCTAAGAAAAATACCAAAAAACCTTTACTATAATTTATCAAATGACAAATATACCTGTTATGCTTTAACACAATGTACTCAGAATGTATGGGAAATAGAAAAACATTAATTGTAACATACCTGTCAATATAATAATTTTTTGAGAAAATGATTTTATTGTGTTATATGCTTTAAATATATTTTCATCAACTCTTCAGAACTGCAGCTTTGGTTCATTCAAGTTTTGGAAATTATTTATCCGATATACGTAGTTGGCAAAACCAGACCCCACTGTCAAAACAAACAGTCCAATCAGATAGATTTAAACTTTCAGAAAATATCTTACTTTATTTATTCAAATAAATGTGTAAACAAACATCACTCTGGTTGCATGCACACTCCTGAACTCCTTTCCTAAGGAAGAGAGCTACTGTAGGGAGCCTTGTCAGAAGGTTGCTGCGTTAACAGAGCGGGGGTGGGGGTGGGGGGGCTGCCTCCCCTGCTGTTGGCTTTCTTCTCATGGGCCTCTTTCCCAGGGATGACACGCTCTCTGACAACAGGTGGGGGAGTGAAAAGCACAACCACATTAAATGAAGTTTGTCAACTGTCCTGCTTCTCCATACTGGAATGTATCTGCTTACCAAACATCCCGGCATGGACCAAAATTTCCTGTTACTTATGCCATTCTCTGCCATTAAAAGAAATGTATGTAAGGCAGGACAAACTTCGAAGGTCTCCTTTGGATTTTTCATGCCTTGATTAAAGGAGGTGACCCCATAACAGTCTCTCTTACTATTGTTTGGTGCCTTAGAGGTTCTTCTACATAGACTTTAATGGAAGATAACCATAATAAGATTAGGTAAGCAATATTTTTCTTTATAAAGTGGGAGAAAATTGATCATGAGAGGGAAGGGGGCAGACTCGGCCTGATGCTGCTATGCAGCTGTGCTTTCAGGATGCCCACCATGGGAAAGAATATATACCGAGCTTGTGGATCTGGACACTGTATTTTAAGATTAACCATGCCCACCTTGTCCTTGAGAGGTATGTCAGTACCCACTGCGATGTGTGTACAGCAGTTGGGAAACAGCTTTCTTGTACTTCTTGTTGTACCCAATACGCTGCGACAGAGTGGGTACTAATACATTGTTTACATGTTAGTTAACACAGGGAGGAAAATAATATTAAGACTATAAAAACGTTAAATTCAGTTAAAACTATATAAGTGGAAATATCATTTTATTTTCTTTAGCATACTCTTTTATGCTTAAGTTTAAAAATTTTTTGTTTAAAAGTTCTTATCAAATGACCCATACATTTCTGATTAGTTTTGCTTGGAACACATGATGTTACAGTAGTAATAAATGCCTTTTAATTAGAATAATTATAGTTGTTATTCCTGTTTTGATAAAGTTTTATTTGAATGATTTTCACATTTTCAAACTCTATTTTTATACAATATTATACCTTATATTTAAATATATATATATCAAATAATAAAGCTATAAAATAAAATTGTTGACTGGAGAAGGGCTAGAATTGATGCTGAATTTTAAAATGTCTCAACTTGTTCATTGTTATAAAGAGCTATATTAAAATGATTACTATTTATGGGTAGCCATTGGGAGATATGTATATTTCATTGAATAAAAATGGGTCTTCAGAAGTGATTAACTTAAAAATTGTGAGCTAATGTAAATTACAATTTCTTGCTGAAGTAAAACCTCAGCTTTCCGTCATTGGCAGAGAACACTCCCAAGGCAGAATCCAAACAAGAGTGGCGGCGAGGCCTGCAGCCGCCCAGTGAAATGGTGGTGTCCCAGGGAGCGCTGCCGCTCAAGTGTGCTGCTTGGAAATCGGCAGAGGTGAGTCACTGGAGCAGTTTTCCATTTCTGCTCTAAAAAATGACTGCAAACTCAGTGCCCTAAACTGGCGCAAACCGATTATCTTGCAGCGCTGCAGGTCTGAAGCTGAGGTGGTCCCACAAGAGGCAACCACACATTGATGTTTCTCTCCCTCTCTTTCTCCCTCTCTCCCCCACTCTCTCAAAAATAATAAATAAAAAAGAAACCCTTTAAAAAGTCTTTTTTATCCTTATATAATAAAGATTTTTTTTTGTTTTTTCTTCTAAATGTTGAAACCCTTATGCCTTTTAGAATTTTAATATTTAGGGTGGGATAAGATCTTATTTTATTTGAATCTTTGATGAACAACAACATTTATTGAACAGTCCATCTTTCTCTACCCATTTTAAAAACATTTTAATATGAAATAATAAGAGACTTATAAGAAATTTCAGAAATAGTATGGAGTCCCCTGTACCCTTCACCCAGCTTTCCTCTGTGTTGAAGTCTTACATTTCTGTGGGTTTATAGCTGAAACAGTATCAAAACTAGGGAATGCATTGGTGTGTTACTGCTAACTATACTACAGACCTTAGTTAGTTTTCAAATTTTCAATTCAGCACTAAGTTTTATAACCTGCATTTGTATGTGTGTGTGCATGTGGATTCTATGTAACTAAGTGTAGGTTTGTGTAACCAGCACCAAAATTAAGATACAGAACTGCTCTACCCCCACAAAAGAAGTCCCCCTCACACAACCCACTCCATCTCACCTCGACAACCTTCTCCCCTGGCAACCACTGATTTCTCCATCTATAATTTTGTTATTTCTAGAATGCTATATAAATAGACTCAGACAATATGTAATCTTTTGAGATAGATTTTTTTCCACTGAGCATAACGCCCCTGAGATCCATTCAGGCTGCTGCATGTATCGATAATGCATTCCTTTTTATTGTTGAGTGGTGTCCCATTTTATAGATGTATCAGAGTTTGTTCAACCATTCACCTGTTGAAAGATGTTCAGGTATTTTCAGTTTGGGACTATTTCTAAATAAAGCGGTTGCAAACATTTGTGTAGTTTTTTAAATGTAAAGTTTTCATATTTCTGGAATAAATGTCCAAGACTATGATTGCTGGGTTCCAGTAAGTGCATACCAAGTTTTGTAAGAAACTGTCAAACTGTTTTCCAGAGTGGCTGTACCATTTCACATTCCCACCAGTAGTGCATGGGAGATTCAGTTTCTCTGCCTCCTCACCAACCTCTGTTATTCCTATGGTTTTTATTTTAGCTATTCTGATAGGTTTGTAGTGGCATCTCATTGTGGTTTTGTGTTTCCCAAATGTCTAATGATGTTGAGCATTTTCTCATGTGCTTATTTGTGCCATCATAACTTCTCTTTGGTAAAATATTAGCTTCATGTATTTTGTCTGTTTTCTAATTGGATTGTTTTTTATCATTGAGTTTGGAGAGCTCTTCGCGTGTTCTGAGATGTTCAGGCCGCATCTCCTTCATCAGAGATGTGGCCTGCACACATTGTCCTCCAGTGCGTGGCCTGTCTTTTCTCTTTGACAGTATCTGTCACAGAGCATAAGTTTTACATTTTGATGAAGCCCAGTTTATCAGTATTTTCTTTTATGGATCATGCTTTGGTGTCATTTCTAAGAACTCTTTACCTAACCCGAGTTCATGTAGATTCTCTCTTACATTTTGTTTGAACTTTATTTTTATTGTTTATAGTATTACAGGTGTCCCCATTTCCCCCCACTCTGCCCACATGGCCCCCCTCCCTCTGGCTATCACCACGCTGACGTCAGAGCCCATGGCTTACACATGCATGTTCTTTGGCTGATCCCTTCTCCTTCATTCATCCAGTTCCCCCTCCTCCCTTCCTTCTGACAGCTCTGTTTTCATTTTGTTTGTCAGTTAATTTTGTTCATTAGATTCCACATATGAGTGAGATCATATGGGATCTGTCTTTTGATTTTATCTTGTGTGGTCTTCTAAAAATTTTATACTTTTATGTTTTACATTTGGGTCTATGTTCTATTTTGAATTAATTTTTGTGTAAAGTGTATGTTGAGGTTCTTAAAAAATGGTTCTGCTCTTTTTTTCCCTACAGATGTCCAATTGTTTCAACATCATTTGTTGAAAAGACTTAAATTTTACTATAATATCCTTAAATGTGGGTTTTCATTATCTCTCTTCCTTGTCACTCTGTGAGACTTTCCAGTGGGAAGTCTTTCACCTCAATACAATTCTGAGAAAGTTATCTCTGGTTCAAATATTTCCTACTGTTGATTTTCACTTCTCTCTCTTGGGCTCTTCTTATCTGGATATTAGTTATTTTCTTTCTATCTTTATATTGCATAACTTTTCTTTAAGTTTTCTATTGCTTTTGTTTTTCCTTTTCTATAGTTTCTCAATCTGATCTTCCAGCTTACTAATATAATCTGTTCTCACCTATATCTATTCCACTGTTTATCCCACTATGTTCTCTATTCCAACATTCTATTTTTACATTTGATATTTCATATTTCTATTTTATTCTTTTTCTTGTATTTGTTCCTGTTATATATTGCTTATGTCTTTCCTTATTTATTTTAGTATGTATATTAAGGTTATTTTAAATTCTCAGTCCATCTTTTCTAATACCTATGCTTCTGGTGAAACCTGTAATGCAGTTTTTAATTTTTCTTCTGAAATAGTTTTGATCCTCAAGTGACCGATAACCCCTAGGAGTTATGGCTGCTCTCTCCAGGATTGCTGAGGGCCACACCTAAGTCTGTGTCAGCTCTATCAGCTTAAATTCAAGGTGGGGGAAATGGGCGCAGGTGGAGAGCACTCCTCTCCCCACCACAAGAAATATCAGAGTTAATCATTCCTCACTCTAAGGATCGATGCCTGAAGTTAGTCTTTATCCTAGAGCCCCATGAAGAAGTAGCTCTTGGGGGAGGCACTCCTTAAATTGTAAACCACCTGCCTTGGGGAATTGGAAGAGGAGGTGTGAAGAGGCATCTTCTCAAGTTGTCCTCCCTGCTTTTTCTCATCTCCTTACCCACTCAGGGCTGACCGGGGGCCCTCCTGAGTACACTGTATGTGTCACAGCAGGTGTGCAGGCCAGTCCAAGGCAAAGAATGGTGGGGGTAATTCTAGCGACTTCTTCCTTATTCTATCTCCCCACTGCACAGGCCACCTGCTGCCCCAGGCTACAGCCAACACCGACTGCTTCCCACACTCACACACAGACATATCTGCTCAGAACAGCCTCTTGCTCCTAGCAGCCTCTCGCAGTTACTTCTCAGCTTGAAGTCTGGGGCCAATCCTGAGTTAGGGGCCACCAGCACCAGCACCAGAACCTGCTGTGTTCTTCAGTGCTCTCTGATCTGCTCAGACGTGCACTTACTCACTCCTGTTTGCCCTTTCACATGAGAATACACATTAACTGACAATTCTGGCATCTACAGCTCTCCAAATACTACTTTTTCTCTATTTTCTTGAAAATTTTTTCTGCTTAATTTCTATTAGATATATATTGGACCAGTTAATCTCTAATTTTCCATGCTCCCTCCCCCCAATTTTCAACTGCTTTTAAAAAATCCTCACCTCTTCCAGCCAAGATGGAGGCATAGGTGAACACGCTGTGCCTCCTCTCACAACCAAAATTAAGGACAACAAAGATTTAGAAACAAGAAAACATCCAGAACTGATAGAAAATTGAACTGTACGGAAGTCCAACAACCATTCATCCAGACTGGTAACAGGGGCAGAGTCCCAGCAGGAGAAAGTGGAGGTTGGTAACCTGGGCATTCAGGCGGCAGCAGCTGGCAGATCCCAGGCACACAGACAGCGGCTAGTGGACCCTGGGCACAGGGTGGCAACTGTGAGGACCCAGTGAGGCTGCGCAAGGCAGCAGGCTGACCAGGTGGTCCCACATTTGCACGCAGATAATCCAAGCAAAGGGGAAGCAGTGGAAGGGACTGGAATCCAAGAGAGAGTGGAGCAAGCGCCATTGTTCCCTCTCAGACCCCGCCCCCACATACAGTGTCACTACCTAGCGACTGAGCTGCCCCTCCCTGGGGAACACCTAAGGTTCCACCCCTCACTACATAACAGCTGTGACCAGACCAAAAAAAATCATAAAAACAAAAAACAAAAATGGCTCAAATGGGAGAACAAATCAAAGCCCCAGAGCCAATTCATCTAAGTGACCAAGAGATAGCCAACCTATCAGATGCACAGTTCAAAGCCCTGGTGATCAGGATGCTCACAGAATTGGTTGATTTTGCTCATAAATTAGATGAAAAAATGAAGGCTACAATAAGTGAAATGAACAAAAATGCACAGGGAACCAGTAGAGATGGGAGAAAAACTGGGACTCAAATCAATGGAGTGGATCAGAAGGAAGAAACAAACAACCAAACAGAAAACAAGGAAGAAACAAGAATTCAAAAAAAAAAAAAATGAGGAGAGGCTTAGGAACCTCCAGGACATCTTTAAACGTCCCAACATCCAAATTATAGGGGTACCAGAAGGGGAAGAAGAAGAGCAACCAGTGGAAAACTTATTTGAACAAATAATAAAGGAGAACTCCCCCAATCTGGCAAAGGAAATAAACTTCTAGGAAGTCCAGGAAGCTCAGAGAGTCCCAAAGAAGGTGGACCCAAGGAGGGACACACCAAGGCACATCATAATTACATTACCTAAGATTCAAATGAAGGAGAGAATTCTAGAAGCAGCAAGGGATAAGGGGACAGTCACCTACAAAGGAGTTCCCATCAGACTGTTAGTGGATTTCTCGAAAGAGACCTTCCAGGCCAGAAGGGGCTGGAAAGAAGTATTCCAAGTCATGAAAGTCAAGGACCTACATCCAAGATTGCTCTATCTAGTGAAGCTGTCATTTAGAATGGAAGGGCAGATAAAGTGCTTCTCAGATAAGGTCAAATTAAAGGAGTTCATCATCACCAAGCCCTTATTATATGAAATGTTAAAGGGATTTACCTAAGAAAAAGAAGATAAAAAAATGACAGTAAAAAGACAGCAAACTTACAGATATTAACCACCACACCTAAAACAAAAGCAAACTAAGCAAACATCTAGAACAGGAGCAGAAACACAGAAATGGAGATCACATGGAGGGTTAGCAACAGGGGAGTGGGAGGAGGAGAGGGGGGAAAAAGTACAGAGAATAAGTAGCATTGATGGTGGGTAGAAAATAGGGGGAGGGCAAGAATAGTGTGGGAAATGTAGAAGCTAAAGAACTTATGACACATGGACATGAACTAAAGGGGGGGGAATGTAGGTGGGAGGGGGTGTGCAGGGTGGAAGGAAAGGATGGGGGAGAAATGGGACAACTGTAATAGCATAATCAATAAAATATATTAAAATTTTTTTAAATCCTCACCTGAGGACATGCCTATTGATTTTGAAGAGAGGGGAAGGGAGGGAGAGACAGAGGGAGAGAAACATCAATGTGAGAAAGATACATTGATCAGTTGCCTCTCATACGAGCCCTGACTGGGGACTGAACCCACAACCCAGGCAAGTGTCCTGACCTGGAATCAAACCCGTGACCTTTTGATTTGCAGGATGACACTCCAACCAATTGAGCCAGATCAGCTAGTGCTCAACTGCTTTTAAAAATACTTTTTTTGTATCTTGTTTTCTTAATTTTAGGTAATTAATCAGAACCATCTTCTAGTTCATCCTTTCCTCCTTTCATCTGTGCTGACTCTAGAATTTTTCTTGTCCATTGTGTTTTATTTCAATAGCTATATTGTTTTATTTGCAGGATTTCACATTGCTGATAGTTTGTAAGCTCCTCTTGAGTTGCTCAGGTTTTTAATCATCCTTCTCTCTGAGCGTCCTTACAGCCCTTTCCAGCCTACCAGTTTTTCATTTGCTCCCTTCTGATGCCCAGAATCACAGATGGATATTTGGGACTTAGACGGGCAGCATGGGGCTCCTTCCTTATGCTCAAATCAGAGATGTTGCAGATCAGGTCCCCGGACCCGGGGATGCTGAGGGTCAGCTGCAGAAGAAGTTGAGTTTGTGTCCTCTCACCTACTTGGGTATATTAATACTTTAAGAAGCCCTTGTCCTGGGCTGGGATTGATGCCTGGTTATTTCAGCCTCCTTTGTAAGTAGGAGATCCCTGTGCCTGGGCATAAGTTCAAGCAGTAAGACCCCTATTTAACACTCCTGTCTCAGTGGGACACTTTAAATCTGTATTTACCCCCTCAGGAGCTGAGCCCCTGGTTTTCTCTGCCTTTTTCTGGACCTCAAACCCTAAAGGTCTGTAGCTTCCACCTCCTTACCATTATGTGTTTCTGTTCATGCTCTTACCATGAAGATGTTCATCTTGTCTTTGAACGTGACTGTGACTTTAATTTTCACATTTGTATTTTCTCTTCCGTTGCTGTGTGTTTGAAAAAGAAAGGTATCCCCGAAGTACGAACTCACAGAACCATCTGGACTAGAAATCTGCTCCACTGAGGACTCTATGGAATTGCCTTATTCACTCATTTGTTTTTCTGTTTTGTGTGCAGTTCTCCTACCAGAAGGAAAGCTCCTTGAGAGCAGAGAACTTTTTGGTTTTATGGATTAGTGAATCTTTACTTGCCACATTTTTGTTAATGAAGAAATGGGTGAATAGTAGATGTTCAAGAGTAACTTCTTTCTCTGTGAAAGCGGCTTGTTTGGTCTCCTGCTCAGAGTGCTGTGTTGGGTACTCCCTGCCACAGTTCCTATGAGGGAGACTGGAATTAGTTCTTGACCTTCTGTTCCAGTCTCTTTCCCCAGCTCAGTTAGGTATTGGATTTATAGCAGCTTAGAAAAGTACATAAAATTAAAATTTCACTGTTCCTTAATTGCATAATGGCCCATAGATTGAAAGTATGTGGATTATTTTCAAAGATATGACATTAAGTCAAAATGACTTTTAAATTTGAGATTAATTTATTTGCTGCTGATGGCTTTTTAGACTGGAATAATCTTACATACTTTGGAGCCTAACAGAGATATGAAATGCTACTTTGTTTTTTGTTTTTTGTTTTGTATCAGTCTTTAAACTGTCACTATTTTTGTTTTTTCTTACTTTAGAGGAAGCTACTGTAATTAATTTATATCATTCCACATCTTATATCAGTGAGCAAAATAATGCTTCCCTTTCTCTCAAAGGAAGTATTTCCCTTTTTCCAAACATTACTATATCACGATGCTGTTCCATCATCACACTGACAGGCATCTCCTCTTATTACTATCAGGAATATTTGATGCAGTCCAACATTGTCCTCTTCAGTAATCCGTTTTTGCAGCAGAAGACAAAAGCTATCAAGTTCAACAGTAAATCTAATGGTTGTTGCCAAAGAGTGCTGCATCCGCATTAAAATTCTCATGTTAGTACAGGATGAGAAAGAAATGATATTGTTGGTTGCTCAGACAGAATGACAGGTGCTTAAAAATATCTTTTAAAAACTTTAAATAGAAACCTCTTTAACTCTTCTCTTTCTACAAATGAAAGAATTAACTAAAAGCAGTAAATAAAATTCTTCATAGAATAAGGCTTTCAAAAGCAGAGCAGTGCTTGCCTGTTTAGGGGAAATTCTTTACATGTATGGAACTTATCACACAGATGTGTTTTCCCTCTGTGCACTGCCCAGAAGCTTTATTGTTAAATTTGCTAATTAATAAGGCTATGTGTAGCTTTTCGCCACCTCAAAGGACCTTCTTCTTTTCATGTTGGAGGAGATTCAACAATGAGGTTATGACTTTTTCAGTCACAGCTGTTCCCATGGCAACAGGGATGCTATGAATTGATTCACACAAAATTACAGCTGACCAAAGCCTTCAGTCTCATTGTGAGTTACTAAATTGCTAGTGATGGAAGATAAATGTTTATTTCCTACTGCCTCCATTTATTATTTTGCTAAATTAAGAGTAAACAGTTTTTATCTTTGGGTTTATTAACAGGTCATTTATTATGTTTGTGAAAATTTGAACTCATCAAAGTTGCTAGAAAAATGGAAATTATACTTATTCTAATTATGTTAATCCATTATCCCTTTACCTTCCGCATCACTGATTTATGCTTAAAGGCCTTTTTTATTTTCATGTTTGTACTTTTATTCTTTTTAAATTAGAAAGTACTTACTGAAAATAGTTTAAACAATATAAAAGGGTAAAAAGTGAAAAACAAAGTTTCTTCTTACTTCTCTATATTCCTTCATTTCCTTTCCTAAGGGGCAACTATTACAAGTAGTTTTCTGTGAGGGTGTGTGAGGTTGGGGGGGGGTGTGGTTTCTGTGTCCCTACATTTCTTTTACCTAAATGGATTTACTTGTTATATACTGCTGTGTAGCATGCTTTGAACCAAGCAATGTAGCTTGCATCTTTCTATATAAATGTAATCATTCAATGTACATTGTCACAATATGCTTTTTTCACTAAACTACATGTAATAGGCATATTTCTATATCAGTACATTTAACTTTGCTGTATTCTTGATCTATAAATGACTCTTGATTTATTTAATCATTCCCTGTTGATAATATGTAGGGATTTTTCGTGTTGATGGAGGTATATACACTTAGGTCAATGAAACAGAATAGAGAACTAAGAAATAGACACACACAACATGGACAACTGATTTTGGACAAAAGAAAATCAGTTTCAACAAATGATATTAGAGCAATTGAACACTTATAGGCAAAACCATGACTCTTAAATTAAACCTTATACAGAAGTTCACTCCAAATAGATTGCAGACTTAGATGTAAAATGTAAAACTATAAAACATTTTTTTAAAAATGGGGAAAAATCTTTGGGATGTAGAGCTGGCCAAAAACACTATCCCTAAATAAGACATGATCATAATGAAAAACCTTTGCTCTGTAGTATGATCACCTACAAACTCACAGCATAAACAGGAGTAATTTGGGACAACAAAAACATAAAAGGGGGTAAAGTTCTGAATTTGCAAAGCAGGGTGGAGGTCAGACGCATTCAAAGAAAAAGGACTATTGTATGTATGAAACTTTCTTTTTCATAACCCTAATAGTAACCACACACACAAAAACCCCAAACAGAGATACATGACTTTAAAGAGGAGAAACTGGGGGGGGGGGGGAAGTATGGAATACCACCAAACAAGAACAACAGACAGAAATACAATGGAAAAGAACCAGTGGAGGCGTGGAGGTATCAGAAAACAAAAGGATTTCCTATAGGAAATCCTCAGACATCAATAATTACCCTAAATGCAAATTAACTGAATTCACCAATAAAGAGACACAGTGTAGCAGATCAGACCAAAAAATAAAACCCAACCATATGCTGTCTTCAGGAGACACATCCAGCTGCAAAGACAAAGATAGACGCACAGTGAAAGGGTGGAAAATGATCCTCAAAAAAATAGGATCCACAGAAAAGCAGGTGTAGCCGTACTTATACCCTGCAGATAGATTTCAAGATAACAAAGGTAACAAGAGACAGAGGTGGACATTTTTCAATGGTAAAGGGGACACTACAACAAGACATAGCACTTCTTGGTATATATGCACCCAGTCAGGGAGCACCCAAATGTTCTCAAGGGAGAAACTGACAAAACCATAGTCATAGTAGGGGGCCTCAGTACTCCATTGACAGCTACAGATAGGTCATTCAAACAGAAAATTAATAAAGAAATATTGGCCTTAGCCCTAGCTGGTATGGCTCAGTGAACTGAGTGCCAGCCTGCGAATCAAAGGGTTGCCAATTGGATTCCCAGTCAGGGCACATGCCTGGGTTGTGAGCTAGGTCCCCAGTAAGGGGCACACAAGAGGCAACCACACATAGATGTTTCTCTCCATCTCTTTCTTCCTCCTTTCCCCTCTCTAAAATTAATAAAATCTTTTTTAAACTTTTTACTATATTTTATTGATTATGCTATTACAGTTGTCCCATTTTCCCCCCTTCATTCCCCTCCACCCTGCACACCCCCTCCCACCCACACCCCCGCTTTAGTTCCTGACCATGGGTCATACATACAAGTTCTTTGGCTTCTACATTTCCCACACTATTCTTACCCTCCCCCTGTCTATTTCTACCCACGGTCGATGCTAAAAAATGATCAGCCTTAAAGGATACATTAGATCAAATGAGCATAATTGACATTTACAGAGCCTTTCATTCCAGAACATCAGATTGTACATTCTTCTCTAGTGTACATGGAACACACTCAAGGATAGACCATATGCTGGGTCACAAAACTAGCCTTAACAAATTTAAGAAGAATATAATATACCAAACATATTCTCTGAATACAGTGCCTTGAAATTAGAAATCAACTGCAAAAACAAAATCAAAACAAACCCCACAATTATGTGTAGATTAAACAACATACTACTAGAAAATCAAAGAAGAAATAAAAAGGTGAGATCAAAAGACATAGAGACAAATGAGAATGACTGACATATCAAAACTTCTTGGATGCAGTGAGAGCAGTAATAATAGGGACATTTATATTATTACAAGCTTATCTCAAGAAACAAGAAAAATCTCAAGTAAACCACCTAACATCTCTTAAAGAACTAGAAAAAGAAGAAAGTCAGCAGAAGAAAGGAAATAATAAAAATTAGAGCAGAATTGAATAAATAGAAAACAAAAGCATAGAAAATAGAAAACAAAAAAATTACTACAATAAAGACCTGGTTCTTTGAAAAGATTAATAAAATTGACAATCCCCTGGCTAGACTCAGTAAGGTAAAAAGAGAAAAGACTCATATAAACAAAATCAGAAATGAAAGTTACCACAGTCACCACAGAAATATAAAGGATCATACTAGAATGAAATGAAAAAATATATGCCACTAAATTCAACACCCTAGAAGAAATAGGTAAGTTTCTAGAAATATATAACCTTCTTAGACTGAATCATGGAGGATTAGAAAATCTATGTAGACTCATCAACAGTGAGGAAATTGAAACAATCACCAAAAACCTCCAAAAAAAAAAAAAGTCCAGGACCAGACAGCTTCATTAGTGAATTCTACCAAACAGTCAAAGAAGGTTTGATACTTATCCTTCTCCGACTCTTCCAAAAAACTGAAGAAGAGGCAATACCTCCTAACATACTTTATGAGTCCAACATAACCTTGAAACCCAAAACCTGGCAATAATAACACACACACAAAAGAGACCTAGGACCAAAGAATACAGCCCTGGCTGGTGTGGCTCAGTGGATTGAGTGCCAGCCTGCGAACCAAAGGGTCACTGGTTCCCAGTTGGGGCACATGCCTGGGTTGCAGGCCGGGTCTGGCCCCCAGTAGGGGGCACATGAGAGGCAACCACACATTGATGTTTCTCTCCCTCTCTTTCTCCTTCCCTTCCCCTCTATTTAAAAATAAATTTAAAAAATTAAAAGACCAATGAATACAGTTGCAAAAATCCTAAATAAACTAGCAAATTGAATATAAAAATACATGTAGAAAAATCAAGTGGGGTTCATTCCAGGAGCGCAAGGATGGTTCAGCATATGCAAATCTATCAATGTAACACACTGCGTCAACAAAACAGGTTAAGAATCATATGATCTCATCAATAGATGTAGAAAAAGCATTTGATAAGATATGACATACTTTATGATTAAAACACTCAATAAAATAGGTATGAAAAGAAAGTACTTCAACATAATAAAGGCATATATATATATTAAAAACCCTCAGCTAATATCATACCCAATGGATGAAAAACTGAAAACTTTTCCTCCAAAATCAAGAACAAGACAAGGATGTCCACTCTCACCACTATTATTCAACACAGAGCTGGAAGTCCTAGCCAGAGCAATTAGGCAAAAGAAAGAAATAAAAGGCATCCAAATTAGGAATGAAGAAGTAAATGTACCACTTTTTGCCGTTGACATGATTTTTTATATAGAAAACCTTGAAGACTCTACCAAAAAAAAACCTGTTAGAAATGATAAACAAATACAGTAAAGTTATAAAACACAAAATCTGTGTACAAAAATCCACTGCTTTCCTATATACTAACAATG
The DNA here is from genome assembly GCA_004027475.1 of Anoura caudifer. Classification (NCBI taxonomy): domain Eukaryota; kingdom Metazoa; phylum Chordata; class Mammalia; order Chiroptera; family Phyllostomidae; genus Anoura; species Anoura caudifer. The sequence continues at coordinate 349,993 of PVKU01000832.1, read as the reverse complement.
AAATTTCAGAAAAAGAAATGAAAAAAATTCCTTTTGCAATTGCCACAAAAAGAATAAAATACCTAGGAATAATTTAACACGGGACGTGAAGGACCTATATACTAAAAACTACAAAGCATTATTAAAAGAGATTGAAAAAGACACAATGAAATGGAAAGATATTGTGTTTGTGGATTGGAAGAATCAACACAATTAAAATGTCCATATTTCTCAAGGCAATATACAGATTTAATGCAATCCCCATCAAAATCCCAATGACATTTATTAAAGAAATAGAACAAAATATCATCAGATTTGTATAGAACCACAAAGACTCCAAATGTCTAAAGCAATCTCAGAAAAAGAACAAAACTGAAAGTATCAAACTATCTGACTTCATATTAGACCACCGAGCAATGATAATCAAAAAAGCATTGTATTGGCAGAAAAGCAGACACATAGACAGTGGAACAGAATTGAGAGCCCAGAAATAAAACCACATGTATATGAGCAAATAATTTTTCACAAAGGAGCAAAAAAATACAATGGAGAAGAGAAAGCTTCTTCAATAAATGGTGCTGGGACAACTGGAAAGCCACATGCAAAAGAATGAAACTAGACTACAATTTGTCCCCATGTACAAAAATTAATTCACAGTGGGTCAAAGAGCTAATATAAGATCTGAAACAATAATTTACATAGAAAAAAAAACATAGGAACTAAACTTATGGGCCTTGGTCTTAGAGAAGATTTTATGAATTTACTTCCCCTAATGCAAGGGAAGTAAAGGCAAAAATAAATTAAGGGGACTACACCTAAAAAGCTTCTGCACAAAAAAAGAAACTGACAACGAAGCAAAAAGGCAACCAACCTAATGGGAGAAGATATTTGCAAACAACAACTCTGACAAGGGCTTAATATTCAAAATATAAAAAGAACACATACAACTCAACGCCAAACAACAGTCTTACATCTATACCATGGATACTAATTGGCAATAAAAAGGAACAAAGTATTTATACACACAAAAACTTAAATGAATCTCCTGGAATTATGGCAGGCTAAAAAAAAAAAAAAAAAAAAAAAAAAAAAAAAAAAAAAAAAAAAAAAAAAAAAAAAAAAAAAAAAAAAAAAAAAAAAAAAAAAAAAAAAAAAAAAAAAAAAAAAAAAAAAAAAAAAAGCCAGTCCCAAAAGGTTATATCCTATATAAATCCATTTATATAACATTCCTCAGATGTCAAAATTAGAGAAATGGAGAACAGATTAGTAGTTTTGAGGGGAAGGGTCTGGTAATCAAAAGGCATCAGGAAGGATCCTTCTGGTGATGGAAATGTTCTGTATCTTGAGCACATCCATGTCAATATCTGGGATATAAGATTGCACTCTTAATTTTGCAACATTTTACCAGGGAAACAGTAAAGGATACATAGGCTCTCGCTATTGTTTTTTGTTTGTTTGTTTGTTTGTTTTTACAACTGAATATGAACCTAAAATGATTTCAAAATTAAAGATGAGTTATAAAAGGTGGCAAATCACTTAGTTTGGCAGTTTCTAATAACATTAAAAATAAATTTATCCTATGACCTAGCCATTCTTCTCCTGTGTAATATCCAGGAGTAATGAGTGCATTTGTCCACAAAAAGATTTGTACAAGAATGTTCATAGTAGTTTTATTTTTAATAGCTGAAATTTGGAAATAACCCAAATGTCCATATGCAGGAGAATGGATTAAAAATATGATATATTCCCCTGGCTGGGTGGTTCAGTTGGTTGGAGCATTGTCCTATACACCAAAAGGTTGCAGGTTTGTTGCCCAATCAGGTCACATATCTTGGTTGTGGGTTTGATCCCCAGCTGGGGTGTGTACAGGAAGCAATCGATCAATGTTTCTGTCTCTCCCTCTCTTTTTATCTCCCTCAAAAATACCTTATTGTACTATACTCATCCTTCTTCTTGTGATGCTGTGAGGTGATGCAGTACCTCTGTGATGAGATGAAGTGGGCTGGCATAGGCATTGTGACATAGCATTAGGCTGCTATAAGAGTTACTTGAGGCCCTGGCTGGTATAGCTCAATGGATTGAGTGCAGACTATGAACCAAAGGGTCACCAGTTCAATTCTCAGTCAGGGCACATGCCTGGGTTGTGGGCCAGGTCCCCAGTGGGGGCGTGTGAGAGGCAACCATACACTGATGTTTCTCCCTCTCTGCCTCCCTTCTTCTCTTCTGAAAAATAAATAAAATCTTTAAAAAAAAGAGTTACTTGAACATACAGCACTGTGATACCACGACAGTCAAACTGATCACTGAGACACCTACTAAGTGACTAGTAGGTGGACAGCATATACAGCATGGATATGGTGGACAAAGGGAGGGTCCGCATTCAGGATGAGACAGAGCAGGACGGCACGAGATTTCATCACACTACTAAGGATGGCACACCATTTAAAACTTATGAACTGTTTATTTCTGGAATTTTTATCTAATATTTTTGGAGCATGGTTGACTGTGGGTAACTGAAACCACAGAAAGTGAAACCACAGATAAGGAGGGACTACCTGCTCACACAATATGGATGAATTTCACAACCATTATGTTAAGCAGTGGGAATCAGAAACAAAAGAATACATAGTGCATTGTTACATTTACATGAAGTTAAGAACAGGCAAACTCATTGATGGTGATAGAAGATAGACTTCTGCTTACTAGTGATGGGGGATGGTATCAATTGGAAAGAAACTTGAGGGAAACTTCTGGAGAAGGAAATGTGGTTATATAGATACACTCACAAAGTTAAAAGTTACTGAGCTCTATACTTAAGGTTCATGCATTGACTACATGTTAATTATACTCTAATAAAAAAAAAATTCCCATTCATGGGGAAAAAAGATGTATCAACCAGCCCCACTGTATAGACTTTATTTGGATCACCTGATATTCAGTGGACACCAAGTGTATAGATAACTTGCATGTGAATTCTCTCAATCAAAATGTGTTCATACACATTTTGCGTATAGTGCCTATAGATTGTATCTCTGTAAAGTGCCCATCCATTATAACAAATTGAGGCAATGGGATTTATTTTTTTTTTCAACTTTAATGTGCTCTCTTGTTTTCTCTGAGGACCTGATGTTATTTTATGAGGATGATCCGAAGCCACCATTGCTGACAGTTCCTCCAGCTATTGTGTCGTCAACTACATGGCTGTCAGAAGGGCAAGCAGGAGAGTGCAACCTCTGGGACACGAGTAAGTCGGTTAGAGAGTAGGAGGTTTGCTCAGAAACATGGATAAGAGTCACCAGGCAGGAATTTTTTCATCAGATTTTATTCTGTGTAATATAGCAACAACGGCTTTAATTTAACTTTGATAATAAGGGACAGGACTAGCATGGGCAAATGCCTCCCCCATGCCATTCTGTAATCTGATTTTACCATTTGTTTCCATGAGTTTTTTTCTTCTTTGCATTCTTTTGTTTAAAAAATTATCGGCTACAAACCTTAAACCTTTTACAAATGGTTAAGAGCAGAAAAATTAATTTTAGTTCCTTTTCTCATTTATATTAACTTCCCTTTGATAAAGAGTTTAAATTATGACATTTTTCAGAAGCAAGCATTGGATGAAAAAGCAAGGTGCATGGTATCCCACAAACTGGTTAATCACCTCTTGAATGCTTCACACAGGAGAAAGGCACAGTATAAAACTGCACAAAACGGGCCTCCAGGCAATCACACTGTTAGATTCCAACTGGGCTCTACCGCTGCTCCAGATCTGACTGAGTCACTGTTGAGACACTCTGTCCTCTGTGAACTCTCAATTTTCGGTATATTCTTCCTCTTGGACGTCTCAAAAAATGGGGTGAAAGGTCTGCCAAGATGAGAATGAACTTTTTCATTAGCGCTTTCCATCCCCTCACAGATCTCCACTTTTATACTCACCCAGGCGTCCGTCCCCCTATCTCAGAGGTGGCTCCTCACCTTCTGGGTTCCATCCTGTCACCTTTGTACCACGTGCCTCACTTGCCCCTTAAGTAGATCCCCAATAACCAACATATAAAAACTACCGCTTATTAGTAGATTTATTTTACAAGTTCATGTTTATACAGCTTTCTTATGAAATGAGTCGTGAGAATTATGAGGCTATTTTAATAGACACAAAAACAAGAAGTCGCCAGTCATGGTGATGTTTGTAGCACAAAGATGACATTATTTACGTGGGTGATCAGTTAGGAGTGGTCACAATTTTGTAGATAGCTTGCTTCGTATCCTTAGAATACACTTGATGTAAACTGATCCAGATCCAGAACCTTGAAACCAGAGCAGTGAAAAAACATTTTTGTATTCCAATAACCCCACCCCATACATTTCTCTCACTCCAACATTTTTTTAATGGACTTTATTTTTAAGAGCAGTTTTAGGCTCACAGCAAAATTGAGCAGAAGGTACAAAGATTTTCCACATACACCCTGCCTCTGAACAAGCACAGCTTCCCCCCACTGTAAACACACCATCCTGGGGTGGCATTGGCGTTGCAGTCAATGAACCTATAACCCTACCTTAACGCTTCATTGTCACCCAAAGTCCATAGTTTACACTCAGGTTCACTCTTGGTGTTGTACATTCTCTTGGCTTTGACAAGTGTGTGACAACATGTATCCACCATTGTACTATCATGTAGAGAAGTCTGGCCCTGAAAATCCTCTTCTCCCTCCCTTTCCACCCCCCAGCAACCACTGATGTTTTTAACTGTCTCCATACTTCTGTCTTTTCCAGAAAGTCATGTAGTTGGCATCACACAGTATGTAGGCTTTTCAGATCATCTTCTTTCCCTTGTGCATTAAGTTTTCCTGTGTCTTTTTGTGGCTTGATAGCCCATTTCTTTTTAGTGGTGAGTAGGATTTACTAGGGCATTGTCCATCCACCTACTGAAGACCCTCCTGGCTGTGTCCAGGTTTTGGCAATTGAAGATAAAGCTGCTATAAATATCCACGTGCAGGTTGCGTGGACATGTTTCCTTTGCCAGCATTTTAACACAGGTGAAATCGGGTATAAATGAGGATCAGAGGCAGCCCTTAAGAGGAAAAACGTCACAAAACATGTCGCACAAGGGAAAAATGTGTCCACCATTTTTCTTGGGTAGGACTCATTTTAATTGGAGGAGCTTTTCCTACTTATAAGTCGGTCTTTTCTCGAATTTTTCCTTTACACCGATCTCAGAGAGCTCTTTCCAAAATGCAGACCTTAGCATTTCACTTCCCATCTTAAAAGCTTTCCACAGTTCTCCACTGCCAATAGGATGTCTAATTTGTTTTTTGTACTTGCCATGCAAGACTTTTCACAGCCTGGTCCCAGCCAGCCTTTTCGGCCTCCTCACCCAGTAACTAACTGGCAACACTGACAGCGCCCCCTGGCGTTCCACGGCTCAGGCAGTGCAGCTGCTGCTTCTCAGAACGTCTCTGTCTCAGTCTCTCCAGCGGTGTGGCACACTGCTCTGAAACTCCGAGGTGTAAAACAACCATTTATTCCGCTGGTAGACTCTCTGGGCCAGGAATCAGGACAGGGCACAGTGGGACAACTTATGTGCACCGTGACGCGTGTTTGGGCCTCAGCCTGAGACCACGAAGGCTAGGGACTGAAGCACCTGAGGCCCAGTCCCGCACAGATCTGGGAGTCGAGGTGCGCCATCTGCCTGGGGCCTCAGTTTCTCTCCACGTGGGCTACTTTGGGTTTTGTTGCAACACACCGCACGGTGGCTGCCTCCTGAGGGTGCGCACCCTGTGAAAAAAAGGACCAGGCAGGACCTGAATAACCTGGAAAGTCGTGCTGTGATCCTCCTCCGTGCTCAGTTCGTGGAGGCAATTGCAAAGGCTTGCGCCGTTTCAGAGGGAGGGGACGTAGACTCCCACCCCTCCACCTACAAGTGGCAGTAACATATTGAAAGAGAAGCATGTGGGATGGGCTGTGTGTTTGTAGACTCATCTTTGAAAACTACGGTCTGCCACAGCCCCCCACCACATTAAGGGTGTTCGATAGTGTGCTGCTCGGCCGGCAAGGCCCAGCTCAGGCGTCCCCGCCGCTGCGAAGTCTTTCCGCACACGGATTCTCCCCTTGCACTGCGTTCCCGCAGGACTTTATCCCTACCCTGGTATGGCATTCATGGCTTGTGTCATCATTATTGAATACGTTTGATTTATTTCTAATTCACACAAGTAATAAGTGAGCATACTCTTATTTTTAAAAACTCAAACAATATTGAGTTAAAATCCCACGTCGACTGTTCCTTCCATTTGACACAGAGTTAACTTTACTATTAACTTGTCGGTTACGTTCCAGACTTTTCTGTGTGGATTTGTGTACGTACACGTATCTTTAGAAGTATGTAGAAATGACTTTATGTTCTTTTAGAACATTTTTCTGTATTTTTATGAACCTTTTTTTATAATATCACTTAACAATCCTTCAGTGTATATCAATATTTAGAGATTTACCATATATTTTTTTTAACTGTTGCATTGCCCGGATTCTAGTTTATTTCCCTGCTGATAAACATGTTGGTGTTTTATATTTTTCTCTATTACAAATAATGTTTCAGTGAGTATCTTTGTGCACATATGTGCGTGCTTCTTAAGGGTAGATTCTTAGAAATGGAATCCCTGGGTCGTAATGGATGCCCGTTTTCATTTTAATCAATATCAGTAGCAGTTTATACTGGCTTGCATTGGAGTATATGAGAGTACTACTCACATGTACCGGCACTTGACATTTTTCAAGTTTTAAGTTTTTATCTCTTGGATAAAGGTTACATTGCATAGTAGGTATAGTGTGCACTTTTTCCGTGCGTTCATTGTACATTTTTATTTCCTCTTCTGTGGATTGCCTGTTTATATCATAACCTAGTTTGGATTGTGTGTTGTTGTTTATTTAAATTGATTTTGTAGGCTTTTTGTATAGGTGTTACTAACCCTTTTTGTTATGTTGCAAATATCATCTTAACAGTCTGTCTTTAAACTTCCTTTATAGAACTTTTTTTTTTTGTTTTACTGGTGTCTTTATAGAAGTTTTGTGTTTCATATGATCATATTTTTTTCATATAGTCATATTTATTCCTCATTTTCTTCTGAAGATTGGTATCTCACGTGTTTTTAAAAAGTCCTCCTCTACACCAGGCTCGTAGTGCATATTCACCCATATTTCATTTTCCTTGTTTGAGTTCTTTAGCCCATCTACACTTAAAGCATTTGTGAATGTTTTTAGATAGGGCAATGGGCATCCAGTTGTTTCAAAGACATTCATTGACTAGTTCACTTTTCTCTTCTGCTTTTAAGTGAGACTTTAACCTGTGCTCAGTGGTATCTGTTTAACAACTCTATCCTGTTCCATTGATCCATTTTTCTATTCCTGGTCTATTTAATTTTTTTAACTATTATAATAATATGCCATGTATAAATGTATCCTATTTTATTTAACCAGTATTATGTTAATGGTTACTGAAGTTATTTCCAGGTTTTCACCATATAGATAATGATAAAATGACAGCTTTCTTCTCTCGCAAATTAAGTAGGCTTTTTATTTATATGTTTCCACAATTTGAAGCAGATTCTAAAATAAATTACTCTGAGTTTCTTTTGGTAAATTCTGTCCATCTCACTAACTTAGCCTGTCAACAGATGGTTCTAATTTCCATGTTATAATTTTGGCAACTTCAGCTCAAGGCAAAAATAAAATAGGAAAGTCATGTGGGCACAGCATCCTCAGCCCTCCTCTCGTACCTGCCTTCCCCCTGCTTAGAGTCACGGGGATCGCTGCTCATACGCTGGCCTGGGCTGGGGAGCACTTGCACCCTCCCCAGCATCCCTTGACCTTTGCATCCCTGACCCCCCTCCTTCCCTTTCCCTTCTGAGTGACAACACTCTTGAATTTTGTGCTCAGCTTTTCTTTATAGTTTTACTGCATATGTTTATACTCTGAACAATACATTACGTATTGACTTTACAAGCTTTTAAACTTTTTCTAAATAGAGTCCTTTGGAATTTATTTTTCTACAATCTCTTATCGCTCAGTAACATGTGCTTAAGATTCCTCTGCATGTATATGGTTGTCGGTTGTTTTCACAGCTGTAGAGTACAATATTTTGTTGTGTACATGTATTAGAACGTATTCATGTATTCTACACTAGAACGCTCTCCCCAGTGTGGTGTCTTAAGTTTTTTGTATTGTAAGCAGTGCTGTCTATGAACATGTTTGTGTGAGACTCCTGGTTGCCGCAGACAAGAGTTTCACTAGGGCATATATTTCAGAGTAAAACTGCTGATGATTCGATATGAACATCTTTAAATTTACTAGATAACGTCAAATGGTTTTCCAAAGTTTTGGTTGCTTCATCTCTTCACCAACCCTTTATATTGTCATTTTTGAAGAAAAACTCACCAATCTGATGGGTGAGGATTGGTATCTCATTTGTTTTAAAACATATTTTATAATAATTAGATTAAACATATTTTCAAATGTGTATGGCGCATTCATATTTCCTCACCTGTGACATGCCTGTTCACGTCTATTGGCGATTTTTCTGTTTGGTTGTTTGTCTTTTTCTTTACTGATCCGTAGAAATGCTCTGTCTGTTCTGGAGGCTCACGTTTCATTTTTTAAATTCATTTTTCCACTTCATGACTTCTCTTTTCACTTTGTTAAGGGTCTTTGGAACAACAGAAGTTCTCAGTTTTAATGAGGTAGAATTTTATTCCTATGGTTTGTACTTTTTGTATCTAGTTATTTTAAAAAATTCTTCATTGTCTCAAGACTACAGTGATATGTCTACATAAGTTAAAATTGCTGTAGGTTTGCTTTCCACAATTAAAAGTTTAATGCAGCTGGAATGGGTTTTGTGTATGGTGGAAGCTGGAGTCTAATTTTACTTCTAAATGGATATCCAGCTGTCCCAGCATCATTTTATTGAAAAGTCTGTTTTTTCCCCACCATTTGTATCCTAAAGCAAGTTTATACATATGCATGGATTCGTTTCTGGGCTCTCTGTTCTGTAAGTAATTTCATTATCACCGCACCAACACAGTTTTAATTACTCTACCTTTGTAATAATTCTTGATGACTTTTGGTTCAACGGAGTGTTTTGTTTATTTTTTACTTTTTGCTTTTCTACAAAAAAAGTTTGTCAAGTTTCTTGGGGAAAAAAAACCTGTTACATTTTTGATTGGCTCTGTCAATCCTTAAATTAATTTGGCACAGTGACATTTTTTATAACATCAAATTATCCTATTCATATAAGTCTTCTTTAATGTATTACATTTCATAGTTTTTTTCACACAAGTCTTGTATATTTTTTGATATATTTAGTCCTAAGTACTTTATGTATATTTTTGTGCTACTGTAAAAAGAATCATTCTACAAATTATAGTTTCTAGCTGCTGATGTTGAAAATGAATGAAATTAATTTTTGAATATTAATTACATAACTAGTAACCTTGCTCAATTAACTCTTACCAATTATTCTGATTTATTTGTAGATTCTGCTGGGTTTCTTAGGTTGAAAATCATGTCATCTGTGAATGATGGCAGATTTGTTTCTTTGTTAGTAAACCCCATACTGTGTTTTCTTACCTCACCGGTGGGTAGAACCCCTCAGACAGAATAGAATAAAAAGTGTGATCGTGGGCCTCCTAGACTTAGTCTGTCTCTTCAAGAAAATGATTTCACCATTTGCCGTCAAAACAGGTTTATTGTATGTATTTCTGCAAATCTCCATGCCTAGCTTAACACTTTTATCATGAATAGATGTTGAATTTCTCCATTTTTAGCATCTACATTAATGGTTATAGGTGTTTCTTCTTTGAGCTGTTAACTTTGTGAAACAGCCTTGAATTCCTGGAATAAAGCCAATTTGGCCATGATATATGATTTTTTATATGTATTGCTGAGTTTGAGTTGCTAATGTTTTGTTTAGGAGTTCTGCATCTATTTAAGTAAAATTCTCCAGAATAGCCTTTTCTCACATTCTTCTTGTCATGTTTTGACACTGGAATTTTGCTAGATTCATAAAAAGAGCTGGAAAGTATGTTTTGAATTCTCTGGAAGAGTGTGGGTAGGGCTGTTCATGAGATGATGAGAAAATAGATAAGGTGCTCTGTGAGTTCCCTGAGGGTGATGCTGGTGGGAGGGCCACAGGCAGGGAAGGCAGTTCTGCACCCTTTAGAATGGAGGGGTCCGATCTAATCAACCCAATACCAGCTACCTGGCTGTTTGCCCTGGAAAATGGTGCCGTGCTAGGGATGTAACATTAACCTCTACTTCTGGCAGGCTGGACATCAGCAGTTGTTGTAGCCAGGTCACCTTGATGAGGGCAAGTTCACGTTGTCACGCCCATGCATAACTTCCATCCCAGGAACATGGCCATACCCATTGAACAGCCACTGGGGTGACTAGGGAAAGAGGGGGATTGATGGCCATTAAACAGAGCATCTTGCCCACCTGAGTTGTGAGAGCCCCTTCCACAGCGAATGTCCCCTTGCAGGCCTTTATATAGGACATGAATACTTTCACATAGCGTACACATGCATTCTGAAAGGTCCACCCACATATTTCTTTGTCACTGGCCTTCCAATCTCATTCTTTCCAAGTCCCTGAATGCACCCATCAGCCACTGTCTATGAGTTGCGTCTCACCTTCCACATGAAATATGTATCCAGATGTACTGTTTGCAGTTCTACTTTGGAGGATTCTCCTACTGTCTTTCAGGGGCACTTTTTTTTTAAGTATATTTCATTGATTATGCTATTACAGTTGTCCCATATTTTTCTATTCTTTATCCCCCTCTGCCCTGCACTCCTCCTCCCTCCAGGATCCACCCCTATCCTTAGTTCATATCCATGGGTTGTACATATAAGTTTTTTGGCTTCTCCATTTCCTATACGATTCTTTTTTGTTTTTTTTTTAATTTTATTTATTTTTCTTTTTTTTTTTTTTAGAGAGAGGGAAAGGGAGGGAGAAAGAGAGGGAGTGAAACAGCAATGTGTGGTTGCCTTTCACTTGCCCTATATTGGGGACCTGGACCACAACCCAGGCATGTACCCTGACTGGAAATCGAACCCGTGACCCTTTGCTTCCCTGTACCTTTTCCCCCATTCTCCTCCTCCCCACTGATAACCTTCCATGTGATCTCCATTTCTGCAGTTCTGTTCCTGTTCTAGTTGTTTGCTTAGTTCTTTTTTTTTAGGTTCAGTTGTTGATAGTTGTGAGTTTGTTGTCATTTTGCTGTTCATAGTTTTGATCTTTTTTTCTTAGATAAGTCCCTTTAATGTTTCATATAATAAGGGCTTGGTGATGATGAACTCCTTTAACTTGACTTTATCTGGGAAGCACTTTATCTGCCCTTCCATTCTAAATGATAGCTTTGCTGTATAGAGTAATCTTGGATGTAGGTAATCTTGCCTTTCATGACTTTGAATACTTCTTTCCAGCCTCTTCTTGCCTGCAAGGTTTCTTTTGAGACTATCAGATGATAGTCTTATGGGAACACCTTTGTAGGTAACTGTCTTCTTTTCTCTTGCTGCTTTTAAGATTCTCTCCTTATTTTTAATCTTGGGTAACTTAATTATGATGTGCCTTGGTGTGTTTCTTCTTGGATCCAACTTCTTTGGGACTCTCTGAGCTTCCTGTACTTGTATGTCTAGTTCTTTTGCCAGATTGGGGAAGTTTTCCTTCATTATTTGTTCAATTTCTTGCTTTTTCTCTTCTCCTTTGGCACTCAGGAGCACTTCTGAGTAGGGCTGTAATTGAGCAGTAATCCGTTCTGGATAGTACTGGCATACCTTTGCAGACTCATAGGTAAACCAAACCTTTACTTTTTCCTCTTAATGGTCAGTGCTTCATGGAGCTATAGGTGTAGGTTGAGATGGGGGGCAGCAAAAGAGTGGGAACAGGTTCCAGGAAGTCTGAGCCACTACTTGTATGGTTCACATGGATCTTCTGGACTGGCTTGATCTGGTCTCATCTATGTCATTTTGATTTTACAGTGGAAAGCTGCCATTCTTGTCTAATTTTATGTTTTGTGGCCCAGATAATACCCTTACATCATGGCTACATAGTTCTTTGGTGTCCTTTGGGGTCACCAAAGAAGACATGGCCTTACTCTAGAGCCCCAGAGGCCAGCTTTTTGATTTTCCTACTGGGGCTCACGAGAGGCTGCATTTAGCATCAATCTCTCCCTAAGGCATTTGCGTTGGTTCTAGGTTCCACTGCCAGGGCAGCTTGTACAGTGTCCTGGGCCTGCTGCAGAACATTTCCTGGCTTTGATGTGCACTCAAAGCTGAGTGATCAGAGCAGAATACCCAAGTGTGATATACATTGCCTCTAATATATGAAAAGGCCATGATTACTGTGAGTTTTTCTTTGTGTTGGTCAGTTTGAGGTGCAAAAACTTGCCTTTCACTTTAAGAGGAGATACCCCGACATGCTCCAGACCACTGTATAAACATTGCACAGGAGTGGCAAGCCCTTCAACTTTCCCAGGACTTACCACCCACCTTCTTCTGCATGTAGGTAGCCCAAGAGTGCTTGTTGCTCCCTGCTTAATAAGTCCAGTTAGCACTGTATCATCCATGTAATGGCCCAGTGTCATGTTGTGTGTACCTCCATGTAATGGCCCAGTGTCATGTTGTGTGTACCTCCATGTAATGGACCAGGGTCATGTTGTGTGTACCTCCATGTAATGGACCAGTGCCAATGGACCAGAGGCAGCAAGACAATCCAGGTTTCTCTCTCAATAGAGCAGAGTTGACATAGCTGTGAGGCAAGACAGTAAAGGCAACACAGTTAGACTGTGTTCCAGCCACGTGAAGGCTGACTGATTCTAATCATCTTTATTAATAGAGATCTGAAAGAACACACCTAGGCTGAGAGCTGCACACTGATGCCAGGGCCTGTGTTGATTTGGTCTACCAAGGATGCCGCAGCTGGAACTGCAGCTATGACTGGCACCGCCACCCGATTATGTTCACAGTGGCCTACAGTCATTCCCCACAGCCCATCTGGCTTTTCAGAAAAGCAGGTGGGCTAGGAATGTGATGAGAATCAAGTCTTTGATGGTGGCAGTAATCTCTGTTCTTTCCCCTGAAAGATTTTTGGGGAAGTGTCAGGGTGTAATTCTAGGCGCTTCTACCTGGTCCCTCTAACCATGGTCGCCTGAACTCCATGGCCCTGGAACTGATGTGACGATTCCGCCAGTCACTAAGTGTATCTATTCCCATGGTAGGTCTGAGATCATGGGAATGACCACAGGTAGGTCTGTGGTTTTCCTGGACCCATTGTGAGATGGAGCCTGGGCTGTGACTTCCTGTGTCACCTGATTTCAATAAATCTCTACTCAGTGGACTACAGTGGAGTTGCTGGCTCTCCAGAGATTAGTATCAGTTAAGAGCCAGCATCTAACAAGACCTGGAAGTTCGGTGTATTTCCCTTTCCAAGTACAGTTGTAAATGGCTTCAGGTACCTCTCAGGGAGGCTTAGGGGGAGATGCACTATATATACCTGTGGCGGCATTTCAGGATTCTTCCTTGAACAGATCTGACCTTCCCCTCAATCAAGAGATTCTGGCCCTGTGAACTAGCTTGGGTTTAGCGGTTGGGTGGGAGGCCACGAACCCCACCACAATGACAATGGTTAAGTCTTCCACCTCTGTACATCAAGCAGAACTCAGCAGCCTGCTTGTTGATTTCCTGTAGATCTTGTGATTCATTAACCATTACCATACATCCCTGAAATTTTTAAACAATCTGATATCTTTGCCTCCCTGTGGCTTTCCATGGTTATTGGGCCTGGTCTGTCTCCAAGAGGTAAGTGCTACCATCTGGCTTCTCCCACTCCAGGATGCCACTATTTCTATTAAGATCAGGGGACCTAATTCCACTGCATCATCCATGTGGGCCCCCTCAGCCTACAGATGACAACCACCACAAACCTCTTCGGTGGTGCTGGTACCCCATCACTGTACATTTTTGGATGCCTTGGTGAAAGGAGTGTCCTCCAAGGCAATTAGGAGGTGGCTGAGAACGTTGTACGTAACAGATTCGTCCCACAGTCCCATCTCAGGAGCCTTTAAGCTTCCTTCACAGTGTGTTGGAGAAGTGCCTTTTGTCCTGAAGGTCACTCCTGAGTCCTGTACACATGGTGCTCCTTCACCCTCTCACCCCTGTCTTTCGCTCCCTGCCCTCTTTTCAGGTCCTCCTGCTATGTCACAGTCTAGGGAGGCTCTCCTGAACATTTTAGTAAAAACTGGACCCCACCACCACCACCATTGGCACTCCCTACCCCTCTTCTCTGCTTTATTTTCTTTGTAGCTTGTATGGTCACCTCACATATGAGTCTATCGATTTAGTGAGTGAATAGTCCCGGCATTCCTAGAACACCCGTAGGTACCAGAGGGAATCTGCCGCTGGTGCAGCACGGACTCTGGGCGGCGCACTCTGCCCTTCTGGGTGTAGACAGTGCTTTCCTAGCAGTTGCATTTGACTTTTGTGTGTTGCTCATGAATTGGGAGCTTTGTGCTCACGCCTTCCGCTTCGAGGGAAGCAGCTGTATGCTTTCCTGTTGCCCTAAATAGTCTTTATATCAATCACCAGAGCATTGCAAAGTGTTTTTCAAATTATAGAACTAATTACAGGACTCAGAGAGGTTATCAATATAATAACTGTGTATTATATGGTTGGTATTAGGAAAGCTAATTAAAACCTTCGTTAACTTAATTTTTCCTTCTTTTTACTTCAAAAATATGGGAAACATGACCTATGCATGAAAAACAGACGTAGATAAAACTGTTACAGGCTTACATTGAAATGAATGAATAGAACACAGTCACAGTAATCTGCAGAACTCAGTTAAACAACTGAAAGATTGTAAGAATGGATGGTAACTATTTAAAGATGCCACCTGTTATTTTTCATGCAGTGGCCAACTTGTTTCATCATTGTGATGATGAAAAGAAAAATTAAGAGATGCTGATTTTTTAATTATTTATGAATTTTAGGTCAAGAAGCCATCCAACATAAATCCTTCACTACATTACTAACAAGTGTATATTTTAAAAAGCCATATAACCCTTCTGACATTTTGAATTAAGAGAATCAAGCTTAGTCTGAACTAAGGTGACAGGTTCTTTGTCAAAATGACTGTGATTTCTCAGGTGTATAAGTCTCAAGATGACTTTATTTGCATAAAACAAATGGCTGTACATCTGTTTCCAAGAGTGAGTAAATTATTCATCCTGCAAAAATTTACTGATACCTACTCTGTGCCAGGCACTGTGCTGTTGGCTAGATACCCAAAGATGAACAAGACACCTGCCTTTCTGTAGCTGCCAGTGGTCTAATCAGACCCAATTGGATCTAACCAGACAAAGGAGGTAAATGCTAGGATCCAGGAGGGAGCCCAACCCTGGTTCAGATGGCAGGGGAGGCTTTCTGGAGAAAGTGATGTCCAAACCAGAACCTGAAGGATAGGTAATGACAAATGGTCAGCACATACTCTGCATGCTAGGTGTAGTTTTAAGCATTTTACTTCATTTGATCTTTGTAACAATCTCATAATATAAATCTATGTGGTTTAAATAACTTGTCTGAGGTGACAGAGATAGGAAGTGTCAAGGTCAGGATTTAGATCAAGAGAGTCTCTCCCTGGAGCCTCTGCCAATGTGTTTCAAACCTGCAGACTGTAACCCGGTCAGAGAAGCCTTCTTCCTCATGACCCCCACCCCCACCCCAATGTGCTCGCTCACACACACACCCGCAGCAGTCACTTCACAGAGAACACCACTGAGTGTCAGCCGCAACACTGACTTCCCCATCCACTAAAGGGTCACAACCCACACTTTGAAAAACAGTTCACTACACTACTTTCTCTTTTCCACAGAATGAACTAGACTGAACGAGGAGAGGAGAGAATACCTTAGGCAGAGTGAACAGTATGTGAGACCAGTCGGCAGGAGTTGGACAGGCTAGAAGAACTGAAAGAAACTCAGCATGGCCTTAGGGTTAAGTAGGTAGCAGGAAAGGTACCAGATGAGGCCAGCAAGGTAAACAAAGTTGTATCAGTAAAGGTGACCATATAAGCTATTGTCCAAACCAAGACATTTTTGAAGTAAAAGGGGGACGACAGTTCGTGATGATGCCAGGAATACAGACATAAAAATGGAGCTTCCTAGGCAGAGTGGCATGACTGTGGTCTGAACGTTTGTGTTCCCCTCAAACTCATGTGTTGAAAACCTAACACCCAAGGGGATGGTATTCTGAGGCGGGGCCTTTGGGAGGTGATTAGGTCACAAGGAAGGAACCCTCATGAACGAAATCAGTGATTTATAAAAAGAGACCCTAGAGAGCTCCCTAGCCCCTTCCACCACTTGAGTATGTAGTAAGAAGTCAGCAGTCTGCTGCTGGGAAGAAGGCCTTCCCCAGAACCCAACTACTGCCATCGCCCTGATCTTGGAGTTCAGTCTCCAGAACCGAGAGACATCAATTGTTGCTTATAAGCTACCCAGTCTGCAGTATTTCGTTACAGAAGCCCTTACAGACTAAGACAGACCTGTGTTTGCCCTGTCTCTCTAACACTGGTTATTTCTTATCCCTTTGAGCACAGCCATTCTAACAGGCCTGAGGTGCTATCTCATTGGGTTTGGGTTTGCATGTCCCTGAAGATTAGTGAGGTTGAGTACCTTTGCATGGACCTATTGGCCAGCTTTTGTCTTCTTTAGAAAAATGTGTATTTTGGATCCTCTGCCCATTTTTAAAATCAGACTGTTTGGGTTTTTGATATTGACTTGTATGGGTTCTTTATATATTTTGGATATTAAGCCTTTTCAGATATATGCTTTACAATTTTTTCCCCATTCAGTAGGTTGCCTTTTTGTTTTGTTATTGGTTTCCTTTGCTGTGCAGAAGATTTTTAGTTTGATGTAGTCCCAGTTGTTTATTTTTGCTTTTATTGTCTCTGCTTTTGGTGTAAAACCCCAAAAATCATCACCAAAACCAATGTCACAGAGCTTGCCACTTGTTTTCTTCTAGGACCTTAATGATTTCAAGTCTTCAGTTCAAATCTTTGGTCCATTTTAAGTTAATTTTTGTGTGTGGTGTAAGATAGGGGTCTGGTCTCAATCTTTCGCATGTGGCTGTCCAGGCTTTCCAAGGCCAGTTATTGAAGAGACTGTCCTTTCCTCGGCGTATGACTCTTGGCTGCTTTGCAGTAGATTAGTTGACCACCGAGGCCTAGGTTTATTTCTGGGCTCTCCAGTCTCTTCCATTGATTAGACTATGATTTTTTTGTTGTACAAGTTAACCCATTTGTTACAGTCTAGCAACGTTTCAAATTGCAGAGCTTGCACTGGCCTTTCAGTCCCTTTGGTCGCCTGATGGCAGATGTGACTGTGACAGCGGGGACAGTGCTCGCTGCAGGTCCATGCATCACCAGTCACTGTTTCTGTGCAGGAACACGGTGCCACGTCCCACCGCCCAGCTCTTCATCTTGGTTTTGCCACAGAAGGAGCAAGTCTACTTGCTGCTGCCTGACTTCGTTTCCTTCACTGCTTCCCTGAGGCAGGCACCATGATGGCGCCCATAGTTACCGACGAGCCCAACCTTGGTGCACCATGACCTCAACTCTGCCAAAAGTAGCTCCTGTATTTTCCTATAATTCAAGATAACCTGAAATTTCTTGATGGCAGAAAATATAACCTTGATTATTCTGTTTTCTCTGTCATTTTCCAGTTTAAATTCAGTCAATTCAGGATTCTCCTTTTGTCCATCTTCCTCTTGAGGGTGGCATCAAAGGTTCAGGGATCAGGTTGGCCCCTCATGGCTTTGGGAATGGAGGGCTATCTGCGCCCTGGGTCCCGGGCATCTCTTCATCCTGGCTTCTGCTGAGAAGAAACTTACCCCGTGTTCTCTAATTGTCCACACCTCTTCCTGCCTATGTCCTCTGTCACCTAACAGCACTGCCCCGGTGTGAGGCTGTTAGGCCACACACTCTGTGTGCTCCCTTCCCCTGTGGCGAGACCCTTTGGCTTCTGCTGTGCTCTCTCCACTGGTTCTGTAACCTTCAGGCGCTGCAGGGGGTTTCCCACATCTCTGCCATGTAGAAGGGGTCTCTGAGTGGCTGACCGAGGCACTCTTCCCAGACCTGCCTACTTGCACTTCTATCTACTGCTTTTATCCTATTCTCCCAGTGTGAGGTGAAAAGGGGTGGGAGGATTACAAAATGTAGCTCACCTTCCCACCTGGGAAATGAGCAAAAATCTTCTTCACCCTCAGAATGAAGCAGAGAAAGAAGTTTTCTCCGTTTACTGCTGAATACTCGGTGCCTAGAGATGGCAAGTCAGGTGCTCAGGAAACACTTGCTGGAGAGACGGATGACTAGCCCATCCCTAGCCCTCCCTGCTCCTAAGACTGGGCCCCGGACAGGCTCAAAGTGCAAGACCTCTCTTGCCTTCTGTACCTCTCGTTGCTTCTGTTTATCGCCTCCTTCAGAGGGTCTCTAGTCTGAAGCAGACACCTAGAGTTTGGGGTGGGGAGTGGACAAGCTAAGCCAATATTTCTTCCCAAATTCCCAATTTGGCTTTTGTTTGTTTGTTTCGAAGTCTTTGTCTCTGGACCCATCATGAAACTTCCTCGTGGGCAATGGCGGCTTCATATTTAGGTGACTATGCTGATGGAGAGGGCCTTGGGGATTCAGCATGCTGTGGGAGCCTGTGTCTGTTGACACTTCACTCAGTATCCTCCCAGCCTGGCAGCCCCAGGTTCCAGCATAGTACCTGGGGTGAAGCAGGCTCGCAGTCTATGGAACTGAACTTCAGGTGAATCAGAAACTGGTAAGATATTGAAGAGAGAAGAGGAGAGGCTTGGGGATGTTGTCAGGGTGCAGGTGGGAGGAGATACAGAAGGAAGGCTCAATGCTGTTGACTCTTTGTTGAAACAGCATCGTATTCAATAAAGCAACATGATTTGTTAATGTTGATATTAACAAGAAGCGTTGCTATTATTTTTATTGATTATAATGGTAGGTGCTCTCTAGACCCCAACTTAGTAAATTAATTCTCTAAGTTAGAGTCAAAACCCAGCGATTGTTAAACTTAGAGTTTGGCAGGTGTCTCTTTTGAATCAGTGTGCAGTGTGGCCTGGGGACAAGATAAGCAAAGGGCCACAGCAGTTACAAAAGTCAGATGCTTTTAGTAAATATAAGTGAAAAATGTGTTTTGCTTTCTTGGAAGTGTTGGGGATGGGAAACTTTCCTCTTTCCCACTTAGTTCTCTTTCTGGCTGGTAGAATAATTTAAATGGCATATAGCAGATTAATGGGAGAAATCAAATTTTAATATGTACACATAGGGAATTCACTTATGCATGAACGTTTCAAAGACAGTGAGGCAAAATGAGATATGTATGTCCTAAGGAGGGGGAAGTTGGGCTCCAGGACTTGAAAAGGGAAGTAAGGCAATTCACGAGGAGATGAAAAGTTAACATTTAGTAAATAGAGACTTGCTGGGAGGTCTTTGACAATGGGGCACAGGACAGATCTTGCTCCAACAGGCCTTGATAGGTCCCCCCCGCCCCAGTTCAGGTGAAACCTCGGTTACCCATGATGGCAGCTCCCTTCCTGGAGCCGGTCCTCTCCGCTACGTTCCCCTAGGGCCCAGGGGTGTCCAACCCCTTGGCGTCTCTGGGCCACACTGGAAGAAGAGTTGTCTTGGGCCACACGTTAAATACATTGTGACACACAATCACACACACAAAAAAATCTCATAATGTTTTAAGTAAATTTACGATTTTGTATTGGGCCGCATTCACAGCCATCCTGAGCCATATGCAGCCCGCAGGCCAGAGGTCGGACACCCCTGTTTAGGCAGTTAGGGGGAAGGACAAAGGTTCTTTCTGAGCCTTCTAGGCCTTGCTTGTTTTTAGCTTGAAATAATCTACATTCCAGAGTGGCACATCTTGGGGTAACCTGTTTGTTCTGCACCCCTACAGAAGTATTTCGCTCCTTTAACTAAGAAAAGACAACCCCAGAAAGGAATGCTTAGTTACCAGTCCTTGCTACCTATGAACTTGGAAAAAGCTAATCCAATCACTACATTGTTGCAATTCTTTGATAATTATATTGTAACTGTCATCTCCATCCCTGCTTCTTGAGCCTTTCTGATCTGTTACTTGATGGTTAGAATACCTCGGTCAGGAACCTCCTGGCCTGAGCACCATCCTGTCTATCTGCCTCAAAGTCCCTGTAGTGACCTGTGCAACACACAGAACTTCAAAGCAGCCTTTAATGGCTTTTTATTATCTGCAGGATAAAAACCACACTCCTGACTTCTTTCCTTTTCAGCAATATAGTAGACCAGACACTCTGACGGTACTCCTGCTATTAAAAAAAAAAAAAAAAAAAACCAAAAAACTAGATTCTGGATAAAAGATAGCTTTTGATGCATTGTTGAATGCTTGGGAGCTAAAGGAAATCTCTAAGGGCAAAACAGAACAAAAGCAGACACATGCAATCAACCTGAGAACTGAAACCTGATTGGAGCAGGGAGCTCCGAGTGTAAAGGAGTTGTAATGTGGGTTTTCCTGAAGGCAAAGGCTGATGATATCAGCTTCACAATCAGAAACCTAAGGCTCAAGCTGACCAGCCACAGGGAGGAAGTGGAGCCTCAGACCTCTGCATTAAGTGAAGCACTCAAGCTGGCTCTAGCCTGTGGACAGAAACCGATCCTTTCTGGAAGAAAGCAGGCCTGATTTAGACCCTGCCATGCGCACCGGAGCGTCCCCGAAAGGAGTCTCTCACACACGTTCACCAGGGGAGACTCTCCAATAAGCCAGTGGAGTCATAGGCAGGTCGCACACAGAGAAGGGAGCTTATGCCACAGAAGTGAGCAGAGCAAGTGTCCAGTGCGAAGTCGCGGTTGCTGGCGATGCCCACAGGTGGAGAGGCGGGCACCAGTCTCAGCCAGGCGGCTGCAGTAGCAGCATGCGTGCAGTGAAACAGCAGGCCAGCAGGACCCCCAGCGAGACCCGCGGTGCAGCCGAGCTCACGCGGTGGGTGGTTGGAGCTCTGAGTTCTCATGGCCCCCAAGGGGCGCAGGTCCCACTCATGTTGCTGTCCAGATGGAGTCCTTATCCTCGTGTCCAGACTTGTGGCTTTGAGTGTTCTGGAGTCCTCCTAAGGGCGTTTCCCATCCCCTCAGTCTCCACGTAGCACTTGACACAACCGTCATGGGGCAGGAGACAGCGCAGGAAGAGCTCTGAGACTGCACTGCTGTTACCTACAGCGTCTGGCGTCCTGGTTGCCAGGAGACACCTTTCACCACCTAGGTCGCAGAAATAGTAAACCGAGGCAGGCAGGAGGAAGCAGACATGTCCCACACACCAACTCAGCAGTCCTGAGCCTGGTCTGGTAATATTGCCAGGTGTTCCAACTCCACAAGAAACACCATGTTGGTAAGAAAGGAGGGAAGTCCTTGAAATTCTATGTAGCATTTCCACTATCTGGGAAAGAAGCCCTTGAAACTGTGCTTTCATCCCAAGGCCTGGAATGTGGGAGAGGGTCCCCGGTGCCCAAAGAAGGGGACCAGGGACCCTCTCCTGGTCCCTGGTGCTTCAAAGAAGAAGCCCATAAAACAACTTTGGTTAATTGTCTTCCTCTGGTCACTATCTGTTTCACAGGGAGTCCCTGATGCTTACAGAAAGAGCCCATAAATAACTTTAGAAAGTGCCCCAATTTAATTAACTGCCTCCTGTCATGTATTTGTTTTACAACAAGATGAGCAAATGGGGTCTGGAGCAAGTTAAGGATTCGGGCTAACAGATCCCCACACATACCTAGGTTTGGGTAGTCATGTTCCCCCAGGAAAGCTGGCACCACATTTACCTGTTAATTAATATGTAATTTTTTTTCTCCTATCACACCGACTATATAAGTCCTCAGACCAAAGGACTCACTCTCTGTTGGGGGCTGGGGCACTTAGCACTCTTGCCTCCCCAGGCTGCTGGGCCTCTGGCCGCCCAGCCTCAGACCACCTGGGGGCTTGCCACCCTGGTCTCCAGCTGCTCTTACTTTTGCCACCCAGCTTTGCCCTGAAACTTTGCCTTTCACCCCTACACTCTACTAGTCCCATTCTCTCTTCCAGGGGAATGGGTCACTAATAAACTGATTACATGCTAGCGGATTTGCTGATCTGTAATTCTTTACATGCATCAGCAAGAAGAACCAGGTCTCTCCAATCAACATCATGGCTAACAGTGACTCCATATGGGACTGTCGAAGATATCCAAAATCCCACTCTGCTATCGCCCGATACAGACCCCCTGGACTCTTACAGATTAAGTTCAGCCAAACAGGATGTTACCATCAGTGAGAGCCAAACACACAAGGGAATGAGCCTGCATGACTGGGAGTCTACGAGATGCAAACCAGATTTAGCCTGCAAGGATTTCAGCAATGAGCTATTGGCAGCAGAACATTAAACAGCTGAGTATGAAATGTTTAGGGAAAAAAAGATGGAATCAATAAGGGACAGATGATAAGGCAGATTTGAAATAACCAAATAAAACTTTCATTAAGGAAAAATAAAATTGTTTGAAGGTAAAAAGTCAGTGGATACAGATGGAGTAAACAACAAATTAGATTAAGACTGAAGTAAGGATTAGCAGCTGGGAGGTTGTTGGAATAAGCTGAACCAGACCTGGATGTACCACATTAGGGAATGGTGAAGTTTGGGGACTCCAGGGTACACTCACTCACCCCTAAGTGCACACGAAGGCCATAGCAGGTGAAGAAGTGACAACAGCCAACAGATACATGACCACTGTGGTGACCAGATGAGGAAGGGCAGAAACTTGTCTCTTACTCCCCCTCCTTTGCTCTGTCACCCAAGTAGACCTGAGCTCAGAGGAGTGATCCAGGCCCGCAGGCTGCTCTGTCCCACACGTGGACGTCCAGAAGAGTGAAGGGAAAGAAAGGTAAAAGAGGAGACAAGGAAGAGAGGGCAGCCAGCTGGAAAGCATAGAGGTGTGATGGCACCTGACTGGGAACAGAGGTGATTTTGACCTCACTCCTCACATCCCTATTTTTTCTCTCTGATCTTCATACTATATTTTTGAATGATTTCTTTGTACTTATCTTCCAGTTTCCAATTTTCTCTTCAACTGGACTTAGTCTGCCTTTTAAATCAGCCAATTATTTTTTTTATTTGTTATTTTAAGAAGTCTTATCATTTTTAGAAGTCTACTTGGATCTTCATTACATCTGGTTTTACTACTTGGTCTTCTTTTTATTTTTTTAAATTTTTTATTTTTTAGATTTTATTTATTTCTTTTTAGAGAAAGGGAAAAAGAGGGAGAAAGAGAGGGAGAGGATCAATGTGTGGTTGCCTCTTGTGCGCCCCCTCCATGGGGACCTGGCCCACGACCCAGGCACGTGCCCTGATTGGGAATAGAACCAGTGAATCTTTGATTTATAGGCTGGCACTCAATCCACTGAGCCACACCAACCAGGGCAGGCATTTTTAATGTCCAGGGATGGGGGAGAGAAATGGTATATATCATCTTAGGTATTCAGTGAGGTGTTTTCCAAAAGGACATACTAAGTTTTAATAGGGATTTGGGGGACTTGTTTTGTTTTGCAGTTTTGTTGCTGTTGTTTGTTGGTGGGGCTTTTTTTTTTTCTTATTTTGAGTAATAGAGCAAAAAGTGACTCCATACCTGATTGTCCCAAAGATGTCCAAAAAGGCCACTCTGCTATTGCCTGATACGGACCCCCCTGGACTCTTGCAGATTAAACTCAGCCAAACAGGATGTTACCATCAGTGAGAGCCAAACACTCAGGCACGAGCCTGCATGACTGGGAGTCTACGAGATGCAAACCAGATTTAGCCTACAAGGACTTCAGCAATGAGCTATATAGGTGGAGCTTTCTTCTTCTTCTTTCTTCTTCTTCTTCTTCTTCTTCTTCTTATTATTATTATTATTATTATTATCATTATTATTATTTTGAGTAATAGAGCATTCATGCTTCATGAGAAATAGCGTTTCATCTGAGTTCACAATTTAGATGCTATTTAAAGGTTTGTTACAGTGTTGCAGACTTAGACATGATTTTTACTCAGTATTGAAGTGAGAAATTTTATTATTGGTCTGTACATCTAACAGGGAAAATGTGTAAGAATTATAGTTCTCATCGTCATCTTTTCACAGCACACTGGTTCTCTTGGCCTTAAATGCAACAACTGGCAGGCATAAAGGGCCTACATTGTGCTGTGGTCAATAAATGCAGCAGCTCCTGGGGACAGGGAGAACACCAGGGTGTTCACTTTCCCATCTGTTTCCAGTCAGGCCCCAACAGGAACTCCTGCGGGAACCCACTTCCTCCGACTCTGTCGTAACAACACCCAGTAACCACACCAAGTTCACGGTGTGTCAGGGCCATCCCAGGCCGTTGGTGTACACCAGGATTAAACCTCCGACCCAACCCAGCTCACTTTCTTACTCTGCTGGAGTCACCTACAGAGTGTCATGGTCATTAGAAGGATCAGTCTGACAGTTAATGCACTTGACCTTCAGACACCAGCACACCTGTTTGGCCTGGAATGTGCCCTGTGGAGCGTGCAGGCCCTAGCAGGCCAGAGACCAGATCCCACTTACCCTCCAGCCTGATGGACAGTGAGGCAGTAATGATCCCCAGCTTCCCAGGGGCAGTCTCAGCCTCTGTTTGGATCATGATAATTTATTGAATGAAATTATGACTTTTATTATTGATGGAACTATAATTATGATGCTAAATTTAATAATGAGAATCCTGTACCTGCTTTATATGGTCCACTTTCATGGCCTGAAAATCTTCAGGGTGTCCACTTGAAGAGATTTTTAAAGAAAAACCCCTTTAAATGTGTCTGTAAATCTATTTTTCCATGAGAAGTTAAAGCATTAACTCAAATTTATATTGAAAGAAGTAGTAAGTATACTTAACATAATTCATAGCTGCATTTTCCAAATATTTTTTATTTTAATATTTGGGTATAATGTAATACAGTTAAATGTAATAATATACAATAAAAAAATTCTCAGAACCTACAATAGTGTATACACACACACACACTTAACACAGACCGAATGTGAATTGTAGCTATTTAACTTGTTACAATTATTTAGGGTTTCATATATATACTATAAGACAAATATATTAATATTTTCAGGTCAACTATGTTAAGTTTCACATTAAATATTCATTTTTAAATTAGTGGCTTGTCTACTTTAAACCAATATTTCAATGAGCAATTCAAATCATTCTTCTATGTTAATAATTTATAACTGTGACCTCTTAGCAAAATGGCCTTATTATCTTAAGATGCTATTTCCTTTGATTAAAATAATTACTGAAGTAGAAGCTCCCTCAGTTACACGTTTTTAAGCCACAGAAAGACATATTTTGGGATCCATCTTTTGTCATGCTTGCCAGCTCTCTGCTTTGTTGCTGTAATTGGATACTATTTATCAGACCAGCAGGAGAATTGATCACAGCAATAGCTCTCTTGGAATATAACACCCATTATTAAATTCACAGTATAATGGAATATAAAATAACATTCAATAATCGTAGTACCTGGAACAAGGCAGTAGGATTATTGAAAAATGAAAGAGTTACCAAAATGGAATGTTCCTGGCTGTAGGCAAAGTCTCTTAACTCAGAATTAAATCTGAAGTTCTCTTTCAAAAATGATTCCATCATTTCCAAACTAGCAAAAACATTTCAGTACCTTCAATAGCATAGCTGTTCTCTTTTGTCCTTAGGCTCAAAGAATGGTGGTATGTTGCTGGGTTTTTTTTTTTCTTTCCCTCACTGCAGGCATTTGAGTAAGAGTCTGCATTTAAATTTGCAGTCTGGTGTCTTACACAGAGAATAAGCTTCTTACTAGAGATAGCTATCAAGAATAATCAAGCCAACATTTCAAGGTCCCGTTCTTTTGCATTAATCAAATACATTAGCAGGTATAAAGCACCGCACAGCCAAGAAAGCTGGGTGCTGTCTGAATTTAATTCTGGGCTTCCCATCCAGGAGTCTGCTGGATGGATACTTGAGAACAAAGCTCTTTGACATTCAAGTTTGAATGGAAAGAAAATGAGAAACCAGATAAAGGAAGCCAACCAGATTGATTCACTCTCTAGTCCTCTCTGCCTTTTCAGTGGAATTCAGAGAAATTCCCTTTCAGAGAAAGGTGGGAAGCCCTCACGAAACAGTGCTTTAGAGTTTACAGAGTGTACATTTCTGTGCTTTGTGTTTAAACATAGAACGACCATATTCATTGCTATTCTCCATCAAATCTCCATGAGTTCTCCTGGGCTTCAGAAAATTTTCCATAAATGCTGTTCATTCTTTATATGGACCCCAGGCACATAGGCCAACTGTGTACTTAACTCAGCCCCCTCTACAGGGCCCTGCGTATCTGACAGCACCACTCAGGATAAACGGAGTGACCCCAAGGCGAACTTCAGTCACCTCACAGTTGGGAGCCCTTGGAACAATAGTTAGTAAAGAAGTACTTGGCACAGCAGGTTCTGCTGGACGTTTGCTCCTTCCTTCACTTCCCCAGTAACAAGAACATTGGTTTAGAATCCAGGAACCTGGGACTCTAGTTCTGCTGCTGCCATTTAATCAATGTTTGGCCCTGAAGTCTCAGGTCCTTGTGTCGATCACAAAGGCACTGAATTGGAATGTCCTCTAAGACTTTCTCTACCATTGAGTTTTAATGATTAAACTACTCATTATCAATGATAATGATTCACTGAACAAACATTTATCAAATGACTGCCAGACACCCGGTCAGTTGTTGCCTTTGGATTGAACAGACTGACCAAGTTGTGTGCCCTGAAGGGGTCCGCAGTCTATTGCAGGTGACAGACCTATAAGCAAGACGTTATAACAAGTCATAAATAGTGAATTTGTTTGCTGCTGTTATCAGAGCCACATCCTTGTGCTTAATACTTATCAAATGAGTAATATTTGAAATAAAGTAAGCAAAAATATAAATATTCACATTGTATTAAGCAAAAGCAAAGAAAAGAAGGAATCATTTTAGCTTGAAGGATTAAGAAAAGGTTTCACAAAGCAGGTGGTATTTGAACTGAGTGTTGACGATTGAGCCATTTTTGAAAGAGAGGAAGGGTAGGGATGAAGGGTATTTTAGGCTGAGGGAAGAGCACAAGCAAAAATGCAGACACGTGAACATGTATGTGGACCTAAAGGACATCACCCTGGAAGCTGGGGATCAGTTTGATAAAAAGAGGCAGAAGAGCATTTCAGACCAAAGGAACAGCATCAGTGAAGGCTGGTGCACAGAGGAAGCGTGATGAATTTGAAGAAATGAAAGAGCTTAAGTGTAGCAGGATCATACAGTTTTAAGAAAAATGGTAGTAAAAAGTAAGATGAGAGAGGCAAATAGGGACTAATTTACTCAGAGCCTCATAAACCATGTCCAGTAGTTTAAGACATAGAGGAGAGACTCTGGCTGTGCTGTGCGGAAAGAACTGAGGGGTCGGTGGGTGGAGACCTCTTAGAGGCTGTGCTGGCAGGTGCAGCTCCAGAATAACCTGAGTGACTGGGAAGCTGATGGTCATATTAACAGAGGTAAAACAAACACCCAAGGATGGGGAGGTTGGAGGGTAGTAAGACCTCCCTGTGCAGAGGGATAGGTATATATATATTGGGGGCTAGACCTCAGCAGAAGTCAAGGCTGAGGATTAAAATGTGTGGATTACCTGCATAGAGGTGATAGACTTAGTCCTAGTTTAAATAAGGTAACAGATGGCATCTCCCTGGGAGATTGTAGGGACAGAAGAGAAAAGGGTCAAGGATAAGACTGCAAGTTAGAAGAAACACAGAGCCAGGGAAGACTGTTGAAAAGATTGCCTGGCACACTGGAGGAGAGCCGGCGGCAAAGTTCTGCTGAAGCATCTGTAGAGGAACGCGTTTCAAGGAGAAAGTATTAAGGTTTTCATTTCACTCCTCATCACTCCTGCCTGTGAGGCAAGAGGTCCACCAGACCTGGCTTCTCCCTTTCTCTCCAGATTTGGCCCCTCCACACTGCCGCACACTCTGCTCTGGTGACACTGAATGGTTTGCATCTGCCCCGCCTTTACCATGCACCACATGGTAGCCTCCATTCCTTTGCTGCTCCACCTACTTGGACACCCTTCCTGTCTTTCTCATCTTGGCTGACTTTTTCTTATCCTTTTAGTTCAGTTCAAACATCACCTCTTTTAGAAGACTTCCTTGAACCATTTTTACATTTAACTCTGATGTAGTGCCTGAATTTATAGTTTCTCCGTACCTGTTTTGGTATTAAATTAACCTTAGAATCTGCATTATTTCCTTGGTCTCCTGGTTGGCTCCCTTATTTCTATTTGGTGCCAGCCCCAGAACATGTCATTTAAAGATAGAGCAGTAACTTCCCCTAAAGCGCTGTATCAGAGTCCAGTTAAGAGACAAGCAAAATGAGCCAGTTTTGGTTCTAGCAGCTTTATTGAGATACAACTCTCATATGATAAATGCATACGTTTAAAGTGTATAATTTGGCCCTGGCCCAGCTGGAGTGTTGTCCCGTGCACCAAAGGCTACAGGTTCACGTCCCTGTCAGGACACATCCCTGGGCTGCAGGTTTGATCCCCATCAAGGGGTGTATGGGAAGCAACCAGTTAATGCTTCTCTCTCTCCCTTCCTCTCTCTCTAAAATCAAGAAAAACATATCCTTGGGTGAAGATTTAAAAAATTATGAAGTGTATTATTTGATAGGTTTTGTTATGTGTATCTACCCATGAAATGACAGCTGCAGTTAAGATAATGAGTATGTTCATCACCCCCAAAAGTTTCTTTGTGCCCTGCCCCATCCCTGTCCCTAAGCCACCACTAATCTACCTTCTGTCTTTATAGTTCAGTTTGCGTTTTCTATAAGTGGAATCATATAGTAAGTACTTTTTGTTTGCTTTTCCTTACACTGTCTAACATATTTTTTGAAGTTTACCCATGTCATTATTATGTGTATCAATAGCTCAGTGATTTTTATCACTGAGTGGTATTTCATAATATGGATATACTATAATTTATTTTTCCATTCATCTGTTGATGGACATTTGGGTTGTTTTCAGATTGTGACTCTTACAAATAAAGTTGCTATAAACACTCATGAAGTTTTTATCAGGACTTAGGCTGTGTTTTCTCTTGAGCAAATACCCAGGAGTGAGATGGCTGGGTCGTTGCTTTTGAGGAACACCCAAACTGCTTCCTGAAGCTGCTGTGCTGTTTCCCAGCCCCATGGGCAGTGCTCTGTGAGTGCCCAGGGCTTCGCTGGCTGTTGGGGGCCTGAAGTGCCAGGACCATGCCTCCTGCTCCTTTGGCGGGGTCGGGGGGTGGGGTGCTTGCCCTCATTTCTGGTGGTTCCTTCACCTGCATGCACTGACGAGAGAGGATCTCCAAGGGTCTGGCTTGGAGAGACTCTGCCTTACAAACTCCAGGCACGCTGGCCTTCACACACTCCCAGCTCCATCTCCTGGACTCAGAGAGCCCTGTGCCCACCTGGGTTCCTGCTTCCTACTCTGTGGGCCGGACGCTCTCTCCAGGCAGCACGCTGGGACAGGCCTAGGGCTCACCCTGCCTGTTTGCGGCTTTCAGGACTCGCTGTCGCACTGCCTGAGTGCAGTATCTGCAAATGCTGTCTCATTTGGTCTGTCCAGGCTTTTTAGTTGTTTCAGGCAGCAGGTTAACTCCAGTCCCTGTTCCCACTTCGCCAGAAGAGGAAGTCTGTGAACACCAGTTAACAGAGAATTTCTTCTTGGGCCCATGGATTTTTGAGGCATGTCGTGAAATTTCTTCTAAGTGAATTATTGTTATTTCTCATTCAATTCCACTATGGCCAGAGCACTTAGTGTAAAATGTTATGCTTTTAAAGTCTACTGAGACTTGTTTTATGCCCACCACATGGTGTATCTCAGTAAACATACACATACCCTTGCAAGCTTGCAAAAAAATGTGGATGATGCAGTGGTTGGGTGTGGTGGTTTGTAGATCTTGATTAAATTAAGATAGTTGATAGTGATGTTTATCTCTTCTATATTCATACTGATATTTTGTCTAGTCTATCAGCTGCTGAGAAGGGATGTCAAGATTGCCAGATGTGATTTAGTAAGACTTGTCTAATTCTCTCTGTAGTTTTGTCAGTTGTTGCTTCATTTATCTGTAGCTCTATTATTAGGCATATCCATATTTATAATGTTATATCTTCCAGATGTTTGCCCCTTTTGTCTTTATGAAATGTCCTCTTTGTTCTCTAGGAATACCTCTTTTCTTGAAGTCCATTTCATCTAATATTAAGATAGCCACCATGCCCTGGCCGGTGTGGCTCAGTGGATTGGGTGCCAGCCTGCAAACCCAACGGTCACCAGTTTGATTCCCAGTCAGGGCACATGCCTGGGTTGTGGGCCGGGTCCCCAGTTGTGGGTGTGAGGGAGGCAATCGATTTATGTCTCTCTTGCACATGGATGTTTCTCTCCCTCTCTCCCTCCCTTAAAAAAAAAAGATAGCTACTCAGCTTTTTTGTTTATTGTTACATGGTATTGTTGAATTTTTCAGTCCTTCAACTTATGTTTGACTGTGTCTTTAAGTTGTGTCTCCTCTATATAGCATATAATTGGATCTTGTTTTTTTATCCAGTCTGAAAGTTTATGCTCTATAATTTGCATTTTAGTATAATTATTGGTAAAGTTTGATTTAGGTTTCCTCTTTTACTTTCTGCTTGTGCCGTCTGTGTGTCCTGTGTTCTTTCATTGCTGCCTTCTCTTGGGCTAATTCAATACTTTTAAAATTCTATTTTAACTTATCAATTGGCTTCTTAGTTATACTTCTTTGCATGAATTTTACTATTTTCTCTAGGGATTAAATTGTATATCCTTAACATTTTACAGTCCCATTGTATCACCACCTCATAAAATGTTAGAATCTTGCAAGCATATAGGTCCAATCTCCCAGCCATCATTTATGTGATAGTTGCCATATAAGTTATATTTACAAGGTCTATCCAGAAGGTATCCAGGCAGGTAATATGAAAAATAGAAACATTTGTTGAAGAAGATACAAGATACAAGGAACGTTGTACACAGACAATGATGCCTTCGTCCCCTTCAAAGTAGGCGCCTGGGGACCTCACACAGTTCTCCCAGTTGCCATCAGCTACCCCATAGTATTTTCCTGAATCTCATTGATAGTCTGAAATCTCTTCCCTTTCAAAGGTGATTTTAGTTTTGGGAAAAACAAGAAGTCACAGAGTGCCAAATCTGGGCTGTAGGTGGCCGGGTCACCTGGGAGATTTGATATTTCACAAAATAAGTCTGCACAAGATGTGATCTGTCAGTGGGCACATTGTTGTGATGAAGCTGCTAGTCACCGGTTGCCCATAGCTGCGGCCTTCTGAATCATCTGAATAGTTTCTGCAGAGGAGCGTTCAAGTTTAATGCAAAATTTGATGCAGATTTGTTGCTCTACTAGCTCAGTCATTTTGGATGCAAGGGCCACACAGTGCACATGTTCACTCAACAGCGTCTACCACCCCCACTGACCAGTACAGCAAAGCCATCATTGTTCACACATGCACATTCCAGTCCACTCTACTTGGCTGCCAGGTTACATCGATGTTGCACAAACTATTCTCATTATAGTAACAATGGCTGGACTTTTTCTGGACAGACCTTGTATATTTGTTGTAATACTTCATACACAGCATTTTAATTTTTTAAACAGTCACTTATATTTTAAAAAAGTAAGATGAAAAATAATACTTTATGTTTGCCTTCTTATTTCTCATTTATGGCACTTCTCATTCCTTCCCAAACCTTCAGCTTTCCATCCAGTACAATTTCTCTTCAACCTGAAGTATTTACTTCCTTTAACATTTCTTGCTATAAATTGCCTTCTATAATTAACTTTCTTAGTTTTTGTTCATCTGAAAATGTTTTTATTTTGCTTTCCATTTTGAAGGATATTATTGCTAGATGTAGAATTCTGCATTGACAGCTTTCTCCTCTTTTCATTATTTAAAAAATAGGACATTCTGCTGTCTTCTGACTGCCATTGTTCAGGATGAAAAGTTGGCTGTCACTTTTATCATTCTTTCCATGGGTAATGTGTCATCTTTCTCTGAATACTTCAAGATTCTGTTTAATGTTTTGTTTTCAGCAGTTTGATTGTGATGGTAGTAAGTATGGCTTCCTTGGTGGCTCTCTCTTTACTGGGATTTACTCGCTCACTTTTCACTGCCATGGTAACTCTGAACCCTATCCTCTGGATCTGCAGGCCAGTGAACCTGTAGGTTTAGCCAAGTTTTAGTACTCAGTGTGGAGCTGACTGGAACTCTAGTGATGAGCTGTAAAAACAGGAAACTTACCCAGTGATCTTCCTTTCTTCCAAGTTTTGATTCCCTCTAGTTTTTGCCTACTTTTGGTTGCTCTTCTATAACTTTATTTTTTTAATAATTTTTTAAAATTTATTTTATTTTTAGAGGGGAAGAAAGGAGAGAGGGAGAGAAATATCAATGTGTGGTTGCCTCTCCTGCATCCCCTGCCAGGAACAGGCCTGCAACCCAGGCATGTGCCCTGACTGGGAATCGAACCATGATCCTTTGGTTCGCAGGTCCATGCTCAATCCACTGAGCTATACCAGCCAGGGCTCTTCTATAACTTTAGATAATTGGAGTTTTACATATTGTCTAGAGTATCTAGCTGTTATCTACAGGAGGATTGGCCCAATAGCAACTACTCTGTCATTATAAACAAAAATATAATACAATAGAGAGAATTTATATACCAGATATTGATTAGATATTAAAAAGTGAAAAGAGGGATCCAAGGATCATCGAGGTAGTAACTACAGGGATAAGCTACCAGGCCTAGGGCTGGGGGAGCAAAGTGCAGAGGTTGGAATAATTAAAATTTAGCAGCTTGGCTTTGTGAGGTGATGACCACAAACTCTGTGACCCAGGCCTCTCAGGAGGTGGGGTTGTGACCGGCTGGTGCTAATGTTATTTAGGGAGGATGGTAAGGCTGCTTCTACAGATGTTGGAAAAAGGCAGCTGGAACAAATGCAGCAAATGGAGTGAAGAAGCGGTGTAAAGGCGATGCTGTTAGGAGCAGGAAGAAGACAGGAAGGAGCAAGTCATTTCTTTCTACTCCAGCCTTCCAATCTCCCTCAAGCCCCTCTTGTTGGCAGAACCTAACAAATCATTAGCTAGCAAACAGAAATGTGATTTGTGGCATCCCAGCCCCAGTATCACAAAGCTTAAGGACAATAGTTTAATAACTGACACAGCCCATCTGTTGGACACTCAGCATCCAGACATATTCTTCTACACTTATTTGTATATCCAATCAACAAAAAAATCTCTATCTTTTGTACAAATGAAGATCTTTTCACAAAAATAATGAATCATAAATTCCCCATAATTCCCAAAGTACCCTGTCCTCAAATTCCTAAAACTTTTTGGAGTTCTGTGGTAAGAATCGATTTCTTTCACATTGGCTTTCCCCTCTGCAAGCATTTATGGTTTTGCTTCTTCACCCCATCAACTTTTCCTTTTCTAACAATTTGTTGATATCGCGATCTTTTGTTGTCCTCTCTTCTGTTCTAGTTGCCCTTTTAGGTTTATATCTCTTTGTTCCACTTCTGTCATGTTAGTGGATGTGGAGGAAGGAGAGGAAATAAATGAATATATCGTGTAGCAAATGCTATTAATGCCCCACCCGTATTCTCTTGGTCTACCTCTGACTAGAACTGCAGACCTGGTGACCAGTTCCCATGTACACTGAGAGTGCCTCTGTCTCTCTGCTTCTCTTCCTGAGAGGTGTTTTGTTTTGTTCTGTTTGGAGCCGAGAGACTTGTTCAGCCTAAATGCACAGCAGCCAAGAAATGCCAAAGATTCGTGCTTGTAGAGGCAACCCGCAACCAGTGACAGCAAGACATTGGGTCTGCCAGTCCGTTCTTGAGTGGCCCATGCTGAGATGTCCACCAGGACTGAGCCACATTTGTCCACATTAATAGTAAACCTGGTCATTAATACATTCTGTTGTCTTCTGTCCCTTTTTCACTTTACCTTTCCCACTCCCTCACTTCTCTTCTTGGGATCACCAGCCAAATCGGCTACCTGCATCCAAATCTTTTTCTCAGAGTCTGCTTTTAGGAGAATCCAAACTGAAGCATTTTACTGTTATAGTGTGTTGGCCAAAAAGTATTAGTTTTTTCCATACAATGGCTCTTGTAGCACTTGGTTGTCTTTAACTTCATTCAAAACAATTTTGTTAGATTATATTGTGACAGCTATCAAATCCGCATGCATTTTATTAAAAAACTTATTAAAATGGGTGAATTTTTGTGCAGCCATTTTAATATTGAAGATGGAAAAAATATGCAACATTTTCAGCATACTATGCTTTATTATTTCAAGAAAGATAAAAATGCAACTGAAACACACAGAAAGATTTGTGCAGTGTATGGTGCTGTGACTGATGGAACATGTGAAGAGTGGTTTGCAAAGTTTCTTGGTACTATTGATGTTTTGGGCAAATAATTCTTTGCTGTGGGATTGTCTTATGCATTGGAAAATATTTAGCAGCAACCCTGGCCTCTACTCACTAGAATCCAAAAGCAGGAGTTAGCTGACATTCTCAAAGTATCCAAATCATTAAAGTTATTGGTGAAAATGAAAAATGTGTCTTTTATTTTACGGAAAAAACTAAATGGACTCTTTGGCCAACCTAAAAGAACATAAATATGTTCTTTATGTCCACTCATTTATTGAGAAAATATGATCTCTTAGACATTGTGATATTGAACTGTATTATTAGCTATTTAATAATTTTTATTGTTTTTATGTGTCATCACATACATGGTAGGGCAAACCTAGGTTTACAGTTGTTCGTATGGAAAGTAACACAGTGATTAACAAATAAGAATAAGAATAGACTCTGTGGTTTGCACACCCACAATTGTAAACCCACTCTTGCCCTACTCTGTGTACTTCTGTTTGTGCATATATAGTGAGTGTCCATCTATTTATATTTACATATCTACATGTTTTTATATATGTATTCTTTTTTCTACCCATCTGTACAAAATCCACACTGGATCTTAAGTTTATTGGCAATAGGAACTATGACCTCCACTTCTATATGTCTTTGGAATCTAATATAGTCCAGTGCAAACAGTGGGTGCTCAATAAGTATTTCTTGATTGATCATTCTTATTTTTAGGTTTCACATATAGTATATATCTTTATACACAAAAAATCAACATGTAAAGTTGACATTAGATCGTTTACAATCAAATAATTATTAAATTTAACAAACATTTGCATATCTCCAATGTGCAAAAGCCTGATGAAGGCTATAAAGTCAGAATGCAGACACTAAATATGACGTGTGATAAGCTCTATACCACATAAAATTAGGTGAAATAAATGAGTTTACAGAAATAAATATTTACCATTTCAGAGAAGCAAAGTATTAGGGTGGAGTGTTAGGCATGCTTAGAAATATCAGTAGCTTCCAGAAGTAGTAATCATTGCCTAGGCCTTAAGGGGCTGACAGGATTTGAACGGGTGGAGAAGGGAGAGGGGGCGTCCCAGGGCTGGCGCGCAGGCGCAGGGCGAGGAGCCAGTGGTGACAAGGATAAGCACGAATGAGGGGAATGAAGACACAGGCACCTGAACGAACGATTGAACGTGGGGATGTGATGAAAGGAACGGCCGGCTGAGGTTACTTTCCCACTGAGAAGCGACAGCAAATAAGCAGTAGAGGATCTTTAAAACTCAAGGGATTTAGACTTGTCACTGAAACAAGAGGGAGTTTTTGAAGGATTTGGGGGCAAAGTAGGGATTAAAATGAAGAGGATTAATGTGGCATGTCGCACAGAAAGCGCCGCGGGGGTGGTGCACAGCTGAGGGCAGAGAAACCCAGCTTAACATGCTTTCCAGAACCTTCGTGCCTCTTTAGCATTGGTTACATAATCTTTTTTCTTTTAGATAATCTGCATTTAGAATCTTTTTTTCTTTTTCTTTTTTTTTAGATTACAGTATTTTATTAATTTAAAATGTTACTGGTTTAAAAAAAAAGTATAAGCAACCAGAAGCTGCATTCTATTCTTCCTGGACTAGAAACGGGATGGCTTCAGTCTGGTTTATTTCTTTGAATTTTAAGATATTTTTTATTCTTTTTGTAACTTTAAGTTTTGCACTAAACATTCAAATAATGGTTATATAGATTATTTCATTCATCCCAATTTTAAAATTTAGATTTTGTTATTATGAGTATTTCCATCAGAAAGTCATTATCATTATGAATTATCTTGGTTTCCATATTGCTACATTTTAAGATGACTCTATTACTATAGAAAAAGACTTTTCCCCCATTTTTCTCACATGTACATTGAAAGTCAGTGGAAAATATTTGACTGAAATTTACTTTTAAGGAATGCTTTTATGTATATAAGTGATGTATGATGCGCATGTACTTTGGAATACTGTAAATCTAGTATTCTACTAGGCATATATTAGTCTTTTTAACAGGACTTTTGTCAACTAGATTAACTTTTTGGGCACATTAGGAGT
Source organism: Anoura caudifer (assembly GCA_004027475.1). NCBI lineage: Eukaryota > Metazoa > Chordata > Mammalia > Chiroptera > Phyllostomidae > Anoura > Anoura caudifer. Next base: position 313,345 of record PVKU01000832.1, on the reverse strand, counting down.
ATTCTAGAAGTTGTTTTCATCTACCAATTTTCCATTTCCTTTAATCGTTATTAAGTAAACTACATTCAATTTAGAAAAACAAAGGCATTTTTCTTTATTCTGTGCTTCAGTTTGCCTTTTCATTCAGGGAACATTTATTGACTATACCCTACGGGAATGGTGCTCTTAGGTGCTGAGATGCAAAGATGATTCCTAATAAGGTCTCTTCAAGGAGGCTGTTTTCGGGGGCTGGGGGTGGGGAGCCTTGTAATAAATGAGATGAAATGTTATAGTTCTTCATGGGGCTCCAAACAGGATATGGTAAGATAGACAATCGTAGGGTACAGGGAGGGAAGAAAAGGACATAGAGAAGGTGATACTCAAATCACGTTTTAAAAGATGAGGAAGTTTGGAGATGAGAAGTTTGGGAAAAAATAGAATTGCTGATAGAGTTAGTGATGTGAGTCTCTTGAATTGTCTAACTGGTATACTAGCAGCGTTTTTGCCAGGCTGGCCTCCAACTATGGACAAAAATGGGAAGGAAGGTTTTTAGAATCTAAGAAAATTTTCTTTTCTTTAATAACACAGTGCCTGAAATCGATGATGCTAGCATATAAATGAGCATTATGAGGTATGTTTTGAGGTACATTGTGATACATAAACACTCAATAGCGAATTACGTGATTCCTGTATCCTCTTCCCTTTGGGGAGCTTCAAATGACATAATCTTCCTTTTGCCCTCTCTCATTCAGTTATGCTTCTAACTTATGAACTGTTTCTTAGAAATAATTTTCTTTCTTTCCATATTCAACCTCAGATGAAACTACTTGAGAGCAAGTCCTAGCACTGAGTGTTGATAATGATCTGCAACTAGAAATTTGGACCATGCTCACAATTCACAGATTAAAGAGCTATTCCTATATCTGATCAACCTTCATTTCAATTCCCTATAATTCCTCCAGTTTCTTCCATTTGTAAAAAATATTATTTGTCTGTTGTAGTCCAAGGACTTTGTTTTATTCTGGGTACTTTGGTGATATTAATGAATAAAATGGACAAAGATCCCCAGCCCAATGGAACTTATATTTTAGTAATCCTCACAATGGCTTGGAGAGATTGCTTCTTTTCCCCCATGTAGACAAAGGATTTATTAAAGTCAGGCTGCTACCTAAAGCAGTGGTTTTCTGTTACGGGCTTTGTAGAGACACTAGGGCAAGAAGACATTTTTTATTTCAGGAGAAAAAGAAGCTGGGGATTCTGTAAGGATAGACCAGTATGATATGGCAAATTTTCTCTAGTTTATCTCGTTAAAAGGTGGAAGTTTGAAGGTACTAAAAATATAGTGGTTTCTGAGACAGATAAGTTGGTGAAAGGAAAAATATTTTAAGACAAATTATTTGAAGCTTTTCTTTCCTTGGGCTTCAGTGTGGAGAGAGAAGGCAGCCACCAAAGGACTAAGGCATCCATTACAGTGTGGGGGTACTTCACACAGGCAGAATGGAAACATTGTGAGAAAGTAGAAACAACTAAATAGGAGAGAATTCTGTTATGACATAAAAAAATTGGAGTTCCAGGGGTCTGGCCAAGATGGAGGCATAGATAGATACACTTCACTTCCTGGCACAACGAAAAGAAGGACAACAACCAATTTAAAAACAAAAAAAAACAACCGGAACTGCCAGAAAATCAAACTGTATGGAAGTCTGACAACCAAGGAGTTAAAGAAGAAACATTCATCCAGACTGTAGGAGGGGCGGAGACGGGCAGCCAGGGTAGAGAGGATGCACGACAAGGCTGCAGCTGGCAGACCAGGCAGTCCCACATTTGTGCGTGGATAAACTGGGAGGAACAAATGAGGAGCAAGACAGACCATGCACCCAGGGTTCCAGCACCTGGAAATAAAGCCTTAAAACCTCTGAAAAAACCTGTGGGTGTTGCCCCTGTGGGAGAAACTCTCAGCCTGATAGGAGCGTCTGTTAGAGAGACCCAAGGGGTCCTAGAATATACACAAGCCCACCCACCTGTGAATTAGCACCTGAAAGGGCACGAACCACTTGTGGGAGGGAGGAAAGTGATGGAAAGTGGGGCAAGAGCCAAGCAAGTGGCACTGTTCCCTCTCTGACCCCTCCCCCACATACAGCATCACAGCCATGTGGGTTGCACAGCCCTGGCAAATACCTAAGGCTCTGCCCCTTACTATGTAACTGGTACACCAAGACAAAGAAATACTGCCCAAATGAAAGAACAGATCAAAACTCCAGAAAAAGAACTAAGCAATGAGGAGATAGCCAACCTATCAGATGCACAGTTCAAAACACTGGTAATTAGGATGCTCACAGAAACGTTGTGTATGATTGCAAAATAGAGAAAGAAATGAAGGCTATACAAAGTGAAATAAAAGAAAATATACAGGGAACCAACAGTGAAGTGAAGGGAACTGGGACTCAAATCAATGATTTGGAACAAAAGGAAGAAATAAACATCCAATCAGAACAGAATAAAGAAACAAGAATTTTAAAAAATGAGGAAAAGCTAAGGAACCTCCAGGACAACGTTAAACATTCCAACATCCAAATAAAAGAGGTGCCAGAAGGGGAAGAGGAAGAGCAAGAAATTGAAAACTTAATTGAAAACATAATGAAGGAGAACTTCCCCAATCTGGGGAAGGAAATAGACTTCCAGGAGATCCAGGAAGCTCAGAGAGTCCCAAAGAAGTTGGACCCAAGGAGAAACACACCAAGGCACATCATAATTACATTACCCAAGATTAAAGATAAGGAGAGAAACTTAGAAGCAGTGAGAGAAAAGGAGACAGTTACCTACAAAGGAGTTCCCATCAGACTGTCAGCTGATTTCTCAAAAGAAACCTTGCAGGCAAGAAGGGGCTGGAAAGAAGAGTTCAAAGTCATGAAAGACAAGGACTTACATCTAAGATTACTCTATCCAGCAAAGCTAGAATGGAAGGGCAGATAAAGTGTTTCCCAGATAAGGACAAGTTAAAGGAGTTCACCACCACCAAGCCCTTATTATATTAAATGTTAAAGGGACTTATCTAAGAAAAAGATGATCAAAACATGAAGAGTAAAATGACAACAAACTCACAACTATCAACAACTGAACCTAAAAAAAATTGAACTAAGCAAGTAATTAGAACAGGAACAGAATTATAGAAATGGCGATCACATGGAGGGTTATCAGTGGGGAGGACGGTAAAGCCATTGGATGTAGTTACTGGCACAATATTTTGATCATCCTCTTCTTCTGCATGTACCTATCACTCAGTTTCAACAATTATCTATGGAGAGAATGGGAGAAAAGTTACAGGGAATAGAATCATAAATAGTAGACACAAAATAGATAGGGGGAGGTTAAGAATAGTATAGGAAATAGAGAAGCCAAAGAACTTATATGTATGACCCATGGATGTGAACTAAAGGTGGGGAATGCAGGTGGGAGGGGGTGTGCAGGGTGGAGGGGAATGAAGGGGGAAAATGGGACAACTGTAATAGCATAATCAATAAAATATATTTAAAATAACAATCACTGAAAAAAAAAGTAGGATACAGACATTTACTTGTTTTAAAAGGTAGAATTCAGTCTTTATTTACCAGCCACTACCAGATATGAAATTCCACATAGAAACAAGAAACCCACTGAGAGGAGAATGTGCATACTGTATGTACAGGTTGGAACTAATCAAGTACAATTTCAAGTTGTAAAAGGTACTGCAGTAACAACCCACATTTAAAAAGCGTTCTTAGCAGAGAAACAGTAGGGCAAACTTACATCAAATAGAGTACACACCAAAGAGCTTTCTGCCTCAGCCGCACAATCCCGAAGTTAAAGGTCAGGGGAGTGGCATCCTGAACTTGGACCGTAGAGCCGTCAGATGTAGTTACTGGCACAACATTTTGATCATCCTCTTCCTCTTCTTTACAGAGAAACACTGTTCAACCAAGTTTAATGCAGCTTTGTACACAGGCTCATTTTCATGGTTTTATAGAGCTTCCATTTTGTCTAAACTCCCACATTTTTTAATCATTATACTAAGTTTCCCCATTTCACCTAGTTTCTCCACCTGAAAGGTATTTGAAATGGCATCAGAATAACCAGATTAATTCTGGTATTTTTCGCAGTTAAGAGCTTCATCAATGATTCTCTTGCACTACAATGAAAGAGGTATACAATCTGTTCAACGGTTCCACCACTTCTTCCTTCTGCGCCTTAAAGTCTGCCCTGGAACACCAGTGAGGAGCGGGACCAATCCATCGTCCACAGCTTGCTGTTTCCAGTCCTGGAGGCCAGCAGTGATGTTTGATGTTGTCCATGTAGCTTCCCTCTGAATATCAGTTTCAGGGTTCATGAGCAAGCTGGAGAAGACAGCAAGATCTCTCACATCTATCACAGCCTGAGTCTGTTTGTCTGTCCATCTGTCGCAGGGATGATGTTTCCTTCCTGTGGCAATTCCTCCCTGTGCGGGAGGCACAATCAGCAATTCAGGAGCTCCTCAGAGCTTCACAAGCTGGGGCACAGCATCGGTTTTCACAGCCATTTCAGTCTGTTTATTTGCACCATCAATCAGTAAGGTAGGAAACGGCACAGCAGCTGTCTGCTAATACTTCTGGGTCATCATGATACAGCAGACAAACTAGGGTAGAAAGAATCTGCTTAACTGCATCTCACAATGGGGCAGAGTTTTGTGACAAAGGTTTGAAAGTGTCCAGGTGAGATTACCTAAGTTACCACATGCTAACGACGGCATATTGAGAACTACAAGAAGAGCCAACACCTGCACCAGACTTGATAACCGTGTTTCAGGAAACGGAACCATCCCCTGCAGCGTTTCCTAGAGCCCATCCGGCTTGTTCACGGCTGTGAGCGTGGGGACATGCCAACAGAGAAATGAATGCTGGGATAGCAGCTCCGTCTACTACAGCCTTGGCCTGTTAGTGAGGGCCCACACTGGTTCAAAATGAGTGGGACTACAGTCAGTTCTGCCCCAGAAGGACACACATCGTGGAACCAAACCTGCCTGGGTTATGTCGTCATGCATAGCTGATGCTTCCGAGAAAGCAGTTTCCTATTAGCTCAAGCAGCTTGGAGCTGCTTTCCAAACCGTTGCTATTTGTGCCCTTGACAGTGACCTCAACAGACCCATTTACAGTGGCCTGGTTTCTGTGGTTCTTCTGCAGTGGTGAAGCAGCAGCATCAGGAGACGAGCTGATGTTTCTCCTTTTTAGCATCTGGTCATCCTTCTTTGCTTTCCTCAGCTCCACGTGAACGTCTCCTCGCCCACGCCTGTTTTCTGTACTGCCTTTCCCCTTGTTCTTGTACCTGTTAAGGTGCCAAGCAGGCGGATTAGCGTTCTCATCGGTGGACTTGGTTATGAGACAAAAGGAGGAAGCTAACGTTGGCTTGGGCTTTCACAGGCCACCGCTGCGGTTCTCCTGATCTGGAAATGCCCACCACGGATGATCAGCCCAAAGATGGGGCGGCCAGGATACAGGCATTTTCAAACATGCAAGTTCTCAAACTTTTACTTCCCCTGCAGCCTTTCTCAGTGATCTACCAGAGAATGTGCTATTCCAAAATGAGAGTAAACCAAGAAAGACACAGGGTATAGAAAACAGGAGAGCCAGCACAGGAGGGCCATGTCAGGTGACATGGTGAAAGGACACTTCAGGTGACAGAACTCTGTGATCCAGACAGCGCAACCCACGCAGTTGAGAGTGTAGCAGAGTGACTCCAGACGCAGACAGGCAGAGGCTTTTGTCATTAGCATGCCCATCACTGTCACACCCTTTTCAACCCAAGGGCAGACTGTCTGGGGAAGCCCAACCCAGACTCTCCAGTGTGCGCGTCGTGTCTTGACTGTGTGCTGATGATGCTCCCGTTTCCTTTCATATCCTGCTGCTGCCGCCGTATCGGCCGAGAGTACTCATTTCACCCCCAAACAATTTTGTAATTGGAATTTTTCCTGAGAACTGGAGGACTTTGAAGCAGAAAACAGAAGCTGCCTACCCCAGCCATAATTTTTACAGGAGGTCCAGCCTAGCTTAGAGGGAGGTGGGTATGTAAAGGAAGTAAAAGAACGCAGGAAGCTAAGTCACGTGTGCGAGGGCCAAATGTTACTTTCTCTGGTCTACGGGGAATGACTATGGGGAATAGGGTTTTTTAAAAAAAATTTAAGTAGCAAATCCAGACTTTAGAACTGGATTTAGCCAATTTATACCACCTAATATATAAATTAGTATATATAGATATTCCAAGGAGACAAGGAAAAATTCTGCGTCCAAAAAGGTTTGGAAAAATACTTGAATCGATTACTGTACTGATGGACGCTGTAGATCTCCCAGCGGGAGGGTCCACATGGAACCGCCCAACCCGACAGGACCTGGAAGCCCTGCTTTCACAGACTGCCTCTTGCTGCCGCACCTCCAGGGGGATGGTGTCCTCAGCAGAGTTTGGGGATGATGGCTGAGAATGAAATGTGAAAGAAGAGACTTAATATGATATCACCAGAAAGGAAGTTAAAATGTTATTAAACCTTTAATTTTGTAGAAAATAAGTTTAAAATGCTTTTTATTTTATATACTGTTTCTTGTGGAAAAATGAACTGTATATGTGTGCTAGGATCCTGGATCTCAAATGGATTGGACTTCAGTCTTGACTATATTCGACTATTGAGAGAAAAAATTAGTTTCCCAACTTTTGGCAGCTGCAATCGGTGGTTCATCTTGCCGCAGTATCTCCGTAGAAATAAAAAAGGAGGTGGAAGCTAAGTTGCAGTTTCCTCAGACTTTCTATTTTAAGTGCTCACTTAAAATGCCACCAGTAGGACGGTGTAATACTTTCATTTTCTGCTCTCTTCAATAAGTGGGGTGTAAAAATACGTTTGTCAGGATCCGAGAGTGAAGATGAATATTGATCATTTTATTTTAATTTCATTTCTGTGGTATTATTGACATGTAATACATCTTTAGATTTTCTCTATTTCCCACTTTGGGTTTATTTAGGTTTATTATGAGTATTTAACATACAAAATTCAAAGTAGTGTATTTATATCAAGACCTTTCAGATAGCATTTTACATTATAGAATTATCTTAGCTATTACTCTCATTTGAATATTGCATAATCTTTCTCTCTTGTTTATGCATTTTAGTTTCAACCACCTCCGAGGTGACATCGTCTTTCTCTACTTTATCTGTGTCATCTCCTGACTCGGCCACTCCAGACAAGTCTGCTCCTCTCTTGCCCCCAATTTTGGCAGGACCGTCCTTCTGGACTGTGTCCCATCAACAGTGTTCTCCAGCCTCCAATACAGATAGAGATCAGACAGCTGGGGTCCATCACCCCTTTGTTCCTGAGGGCCCTGTGTCTTCTGATGAAGAAACGGACAACTTCAGTCCACTGGACATTCTTCCAGATAATTCTGAGTCTGCTAAAAAGAATCTAAATCCTCTTTCCAGCAGTAATTGGGTAGAGTTTTCCACCCAAAATGCAGACCACTTCACCTGTCCTGGTGTTCAGACGACCGAAGGCCAGCCTAGGGAGCCTGAAGCAAACAATTCCATTCTCATTCTTCTTGGGGAGGTAAAAAATGCCATAGTCACACTGCACAAAGACCTGAGTCTGGTGATACGAGAGCTCGAGGTCATCAATAGCCACCTGGTAAGCATGGGTGGGAACAGCCTGCAGAGCACGGCTTTCCAGTGTCCCCCGTCTTCTGAGGGGAGCTCAGAACAAGCCTCATCATCCTGATAGCCATTTCCAGTAGAACTCATGTGGTTCCATGTCCCAAACCCTCAGTTAGCCTGTTTTAGATTCCCATCACTATGGCAAGATAGGGTGACGGTTCGATTTTTCTTTGTTGGGTTTATTGACAATTCACACCAATAAATTCATTTGGGTGGTTTATTTTTAAAACAGAAAAGATATCACCTTTGATAATATTTTCAGATTTAGATATTAGTTCATTTGAAACTGAAGAGAGTTTCGTTCTTCCACTCTCTGTACTTTAAATCAAAATACGTTGTACATTAGTGAAAGTTGTGGTAAGACCTCAAATGGAAAATGACTACAGTTCGAGAGCTTTGGGGTAACTTGGCAATAAGAAGCCCTTTAATTTTCATCTGTTTGGAGCATCATTATTAACAAGCCTCTGCCTGGAATTAGAAAGATTGAGTCTGGGGTACATGTTTCACATGTTCTTGTGCCAGGCTTCTGGTTGGTTCTGCAAACCATGGGCCAGAACTGCCCCTTCTTATGGACCCCACACTGGTGGGGAGTTAAGTTGAGACAAACAGAACATGGAATGGTGTTTTTACTGTTAATATACTCGTATATTGCAAAGTGGACTCAAATGCCTATTTCTTTTCTCTCATATTTTTGGAAATAAGTTTGATATTTTTATCTTATAGTATCTTTTTAATTCATTAAGACAGCCTTTCAAACAGAAATGTCTCTATTGCTGTATTCATGGGCAGAACGATCTACTCTGGGGATTGTAGGCTGATGCCTAACAACTGTCTTGCACATAAGAATCACCGGAGACGCTTTTATTTTGTTTTATATTTAGTTGACAGAACAGTGTAAGGCTCTGCATGTACCTATCACTCAGTTTCAAGAATTACCTATGAAAGACTAAAATGATCCCTGATAATTTTCAAAAGATATGGGACATGTAAAAAAAATATTCTAATGCCTGGGTGCCATTCCCAAACTGACGCTGATTTTCACCACGCAAACTGGGTCCAGACCTAGAGGGAACTGTGAGTGCAAAGACTAGAGAGCAGGAGGGTCTTGGGCGTGTCTGAGGGATTCCCAGGAGGTCGGTGTGTTCGGTGTGAAGTGAGGACAGGGGAGAGAGGAAGAGATTGGAGGAGAGACAGTAGTGCCGGTGGTACAGGCTCTTGAAGACGGTTGTTAGGGTTCTGTGGAATACCCAGGTTCATCCAGGCTTAAATTCCTCCTAAGGGATAGATCATTTTCAATTCATTCTCACTGCGTAGCTGTTGGGTTCGACTTTGTTGTAAGGAGCATCTCTTGTTAGCCTTCCCACCTTATGTGAGGTGATTTCTGCTCCTATTGCCTTTCGAGGTTATCAGAATGATGGTTGGAATTTGTCAAACTCCACAAATGCCCTTGGGGAAAAGTGGCTTCTGCGACCAGTTACCTATCACGTCTCAGGGTTTCTCGGAGCCCATTACTTCCAAGACTCTGCACCAGGCTCTGGGGCTATAGTGGTGAGTAAAATCAGATATAGTTCCTGACCTCCCAGAGCTTGAGTTCTGGAGAAGTTTGATAGGTGAATCAAATTGTTTTTCAAAAATGTAAAGGGCCTTGGCCTAGTGGGTCAGTTGGTTGAAGTACTGTCCCGTACACCAAGGTTGTGGGTTTGATCCCTGGTCAGGGTGTCTACGAGAAGCAAGTGATCAATGTTTCTCCTCTCTCTTTCTCTCTTCCCCCCACATCCCCCTTTCTTTTCTCTCTCTAAAATCAATAAACATACCTTTGGGGGAGAATTTTTGGTTTTTTAATGTAAAGGCTAATAGTTCTGGGAAAGGTTATTTAGGATTTGACCTGGCAAAGGAAGTGGTTTGAGCTAACATATGAATTCAAAGATTTGTTAATTAGCATAATTAGCAAGCACTTATTTGAGTTTCTATTTAGCCAACTCCATTAAACAAATAGAAAAAACTTGGCTCAAATTAAAAGTGGGTATATTCTGATTGACTTTGTAATTATCTCAAATTTAAAATACTTCCTTAGATGTTACTGTCTTAAGTACTTAGAACATGAGATCTTCTAAGGCAGTCATAAAAATATTTTACAGTTTCCTTACCGTCAAATCACTCATGTGTTCCTTCTTTAAATATTTAAGCAGCACCTATTGTGAGCAGGCAGTTTGCCAGACACTGGGGATGCAATGGTGAGTAAGATGGATACAGTCCCGTTTCCGAGTTGCAGCTTAGCGGAGATGCAGAGATAAACGGGTAATCAGAGTGTGACGTGTAAGTCCTGTGGGTTTGGGAAGCACAGGACGGTGTGGGAGGGCCTGGCAAAGAGTGACAGCCTGCTCTGATTTGGGAGTCAGGGAATGCTTGCTGGAGGGAATGATGTACAAACTGAATCTGGAAGGATAAGCAGGAGTTAGTAAGCAAGGGGGGTTAGGGCAGAGAGGGAATTTTCTAGGCAGAGAAAAGAGCACATAGGAAAGCAGGCGCCAGAGAGAACTGGGTGAGTTGGAGGGCAGGATGTCCAAAACCAGTGGGCCAGAAATGTGAGCCCTTCGGTCTCCCTTCAGGCGGCAACACAGTCGGTGGTGGCAAAGTGGCATCACAGCCAGAGTCACAGAGAAAGATGGAGGGACAAGGACATGGATCGTATTGCTAAGAAAGCATCATGGCAGTGTGGGAGTTAAAGGGTTCCCGAAACCCATTGGAAAACTGATTTAAACAGACTTTAAAGAGGATTTTTGCTGGGGCAGTGGGGAAAAATAAATAAAATGTTGGAACAAAAAAAAAAAAGAGGGTTTTTGGACACTATGGTGACGCATGTCCCTGCTGAATGAGGCCGCTGTGACAGTGGTTTGTTCCTGGGTGTGCCAGGGTCCCTCCTTTCATGTGCCCTCATTTTAAAGAAAAAGGGACTAGTGGGAGCAAGTTGGTGGACGGGGTCCACATTCTGTGCGCCAGGGGGCGGTTTTGCTAGGTTTCACTTCGTTTTTCATAGAGCAGATGCTGAGATGTGATGAAAGGGTGGTCTGGAGATGTGAAACTGAGAGGTTTTTGCTGCTCGCAGAGCACCAAGTGATTTGAGGAGGCCGAGCACACCACCACTACGGAGAGTACGTGCGCCGCCCTTTTTCCGCAGGCAGGCTTAGAGCAGACTAAATTGGCTTCGAAGAAACTCGGTTTTCAAGACGATTTTGTGTGGTGATTTTGAATACTGTTTTCTCATTGATGGTGCAGAAAGTTCTCAAAGACATGGTAATTATTGCAGAGTTATGGCCTCAGGCATCTGCAGCTATTCAAACAGTAAAATTCCTGCATGAAATAACACACTCTGTGTTCAGCTGCGCTGCCGCTGAGAGCGTGTCTCCTGTAGCGAGCAGCACAGCACCCTCGCCACGCAGACCGCCCAGGGCAAGGTGCAGAAGTGCGAGTTCCAGGACTTGGGGATTTGTGAAAAATGTGCAGTAAGAGATGGGAATGAGTGGAGCATGAACGCTAACAACGTTCTAAGCACTGTTTAATTCTCTCAACAGCCCTACCAGGCAGTCCTAGTATTGTCACATGGCACTTGAGAAAACAGAGGCTATGGAAAGCTAAGAAATTGTCCAGGGTCACGCAGGTAGTAAGCAGTAAAGGTCAAAGCCAAACCTTGAAACCTGGTCTGTCTTGTTGTAGAGCTTGTACTTCTAACCACTTGGTCCCAGTGCCTCACCGTTCAAGGTGAGGGTAGCCTGCTGGGTGGTGATGCCATTGGCGGTGACAAGGAAAGTGGGGAAGACAGGCTGGTCCGCTTTCTTGGGGAGGAGCTGGAGCTCCTGCCTTCCACACTTGCCTTTTCCATTTGCCTCCTGCTCTCCAGCTGGTCACCCTGCCCTCCCCCGACTCCTAGGACCACTCTGCAGAAGCTGCCTCCCCAGACCTTCTGAGTCTTCTTCCATGGGTTCCCCTGCGTGTGAAGAGCCTTCTGCCTCCACGCACCCTCCCCAGCCCTTCCTTGCCTTCTTTCACGTCTAGACCCAAATTGGCAGAGGCAGGAGCAGAGCTGGAACAGACTCAGGGCTGATTTGGAGAGGAAGAGACTGTCTCACTTTCTTTTTCCCCAGCTAATTAACCCTGGGAAATATCACGGAGCCACACATGTGCAATTTTCACTGTGGACTGTGTTCACAGGTTCATGCCTGCAGTGAAGTTTGTTTCTGTGGTGGGTCTCTGCCTCTGGAGTATATAATGTGCACTCAAAAACCACAATGAGCAACCCAGAAACAGCCGACAGAAACTAACAAAAAAAATTAGTTTTGGACTCAGGTACCTGTAACAGTAATATGTTCATACTTCATGTTTTGAAAAAGTGGGGGGGAGCACTTAGTCGTGTCTCTTAGTGGTTTGCTTCATTATCTCCCTCAGTAATGATGGGATACTTGCTTCACTTCCACATCCCACTCGCTCCCCCCCCCGCCCCCCACCAGTAAGAGAGGCTCAGGGAGTGGCCACCAACCCCAGAAGAGCTAGGGGCTATTAACCCCAAATCTGCCTGTTCCACCTGCATCCCTCCAAGCCCCAAAAAGCTAGGAACGGCGGAAGGACTGAACTAGAAACAGTGACATGCTAGATTAAGCCAAGTATGAGAATAAACACAAAGCCTGAAGAGCACATTTTCCAAAAATAAAGAGAACTAGCAAGCGGGCGGGAAACTGACCCACCACGCTCTAGACCTTTCACTGGGGTGGATGGCAGGTCCATAGAGACCCACGGGAGACAGTAGCAGCTGGTAGTTTGAAAGCCTTTGGAAAAGGCACAGGAGGAGACAAAATTAAGAAGCTGATCTGAGGCTGAAAGAGGCAGGAGTAGGGGTGGGCGGTTGGTCTGTGATGGGGGTAGGGACGCTTGGCTGCCCACCTCAGCAAGAGCACAGTGGGGCCTGCAGGCAGAGACTGGCAGGCTCACCGCCCCGCTCATACCTCTGACTGCACCAGGACGTGAAAGCGGGCACAGTGCCCCCACCCCGGGGGGGCTGCAGGAAACATGGAGCCAAAACTTCCTACCTTCACGAGACAAGGAGCCTGCACAGGACATGCATGAGCTGCGTGCTGCCTGCTGCTGGTCTGCCAGGCTCCACATGTGTTCCCCCTGGACAAACAGGAGCCTCTGGACCTGGCAGGGAGGGATGGGCTTGTCCAGCCTGCAGAAGGGACAGGGCTGGAGGTGGCCTCCTGTGAGTGCCCTCCTTAGCTGGGCACAGCTGTCCCAGGCCTCTTGGTGGCTGGGCAGATCTGCCAGCTTACTCACTTGTTTGCTGGGAAACACCGCTGAGCATGGCCTCTAAATTGTCACTGCTCTGTTGAAGGGGATGGCCGCATTAATAGCCTTAGCCAGGCACAGTCCCCATTAGGGACAATAATGGCAGTGGCCTAGGAAGAAAATGTCCAAAGGCCCGTCGTCAGGGTTGGCTGACAGGCTCAACCCGAGGCCTGTAGATTTGCTCTCTGAAAGTATTTTTGGAAGCTGCAGGGGGGAAGCAGCACCCGTTCACTGCGCTCACTGGTTATTTATCTCAGATCTCTACTGCTCACAGTTCAATCCCCTTGCAATTGTTCAAATCTCCTCGGCCTTCTGCTTCCTAGTGTTTGTGGAGCACTTGAATACGTTTCTATTTCGTCTCATGGCTCTTCGGAGAGTTGGGCAGAGGAGGGACTGGGGCCTCCGAGAGGCTGAGTCACTGGCTCAAGGTCACACTGCCTGAGCAGCAGGGCTGGGATGCCTCCCCCAGGTTGGGGAGGCTGGGGGCCTGGTCTCCTGCCTGCCAGGCCACTTCTAGCTCCTCACCTAATGCACCACCGGGAAGTAAGTGTCGGGATTCTAATCAGCTGCCAAAAACTCACTGTAGAGTCTCTGCCCTTAAAACTGTCTGCTATCATCTCAAATCTTACAGATTACCTTTGGTTAAGGCATTAGCCTATTTCATCATCTCTAATATATGGAAATTAGTGTTTTTCTGTGGCTCATTCATCTTCACTTCTTCCCCTAGAAAGCCAAGGTCATTGGAAAGAATGTTGCACAAAGACCAGATACCTCACATTCTTGAGATGAGTGAGAGGCAGGGAGGATGGGCGATTATCACTCTGATTTCCTCTCAACGTCCTAAATGACAGTCATTAACTGGTGTGTTCCAGTGACTAATGGGCTGCAGTTGTCAGCAAGACTCCTCTGCCAGTTAGCAGTGGAATGTAAGCAGTGTACGCCAGCTTCCCAGCCCACCACCATTACTGCACGGAAAAACAGAGGCTTGAATACTAATGAACCATTCATTCATTCATTAAATTCCCAATTGTAAAGAATGTTGAACTAATCCTGGGGGTGGGCAGCGTTGGCGTGAGCAGGTACCTTTCCGTGATTTCTCTCTTCTGTGTGTGCAGCTCGCCCAGCATGCGGCTGGTGGGCCAGGCGGGCGGCCCGCTCTCCAGTCCGTGAGTAGTCCACCCTTCGGATGTGCGGCCCAGCCGAGCCGGCAACATGATGAGAACATTGTCTTTCCCACAGCTCCCTGCGGTCAGAGGGTGGGGGTGGCTGCCAGTGGCAATACTGGTGATACCCCAGATGGCAACAAAGCCCTCCTGCAGCGGAGGGGGGTCGAGCTGGTTTTGCTGAGGATGTGGCCTGTCCCAGCCTCCACCGAGCTGAATGCTCCAACAGGAGAGGGGAAGCTGGAGCCACCGCCACGGTCCCTGCATTTGTGTCCTAGAGCTGCCAGAACAAAGCACCATGGACTTGGCGGCTTACAATAACAGAAATTTCACGTCTCACGGTCCTGGGACAGGAAGTCTGGGATCCAGGTGTCGGCAGGGCTGGTTCCTTCCGGGGCGGTGAGGGAGAGTTGGTCCCAGGCCTCCCTTCTGACTTCTGGTTTTCAGCAGCCTCCGGTGTCCTCAGCCTGTGGATGCCCCCCTCCTGCCCTCCGACTCATCGTGGCCTTCACCCTGTGTGCCTTCTTCACCTGCCTCCCCTCTTGTGCATGTCTGTCTCTGTGTCCAAATTTGCCCTTTTTATAAGGACACCCATCATATTGGACGGGGGGCCCACCCTAAGACCTTATTTTAACTTGATCACCTCCAGGAAGACCCCGTTTCCAAATAAGGTCACATCCTGAGGTCCTGGGGGATTAGAACTCAACATCTATATTTTGGGGGATACAACTCAGCGTATTACAGTTCCCTTTTCCCACATGTAGCCACTCCTCTACTCACATGTGAACAAACATTTCAGTAAAAGTAGTGCCCTTCCCCAGACACCCACTAGCTCAATTCAATCCCCATCCCAACAGAAGGCAATGCAGCCCAAGGCCAGCCCTCCTTGTATTGTTACCTTTCAGCCACCTGGAGGCTCCACAGGGCTATGGGGAACACTTAGTCTGGGGGACAAAACAGTGCTGATTTGAGCCCAGGCTCTGTGCCCCTCCGCTCTGCAGTGACTCAGCCTTCCTCAGCCCCTGCTCCTTCTTCACCTGCATGGAAAGTTAATGGCATCCACCTTGCCTGGTTATGGTGAGAATTCAATGAAAATGTGCCCACATGATGCCTTGCACACAGTAGATGCTCAATAAATATTAGCTCCCTCCTTGCGTCTGCAGGTTTCTCACGTGTCTCACATCGTCCTGGGATCTTCAGTTGACCTGACATTGTTATGCAGCCAATTCTACAACAAATATGTGCTTCCCAAGCTGAATTTGTGATTCAATTAATTGACAAGGAGAAGCATTTTTCAGTGCCCGGGTTTTCAGAATCCACCGAGGGGCACTAAGCCAGCTACTGGGCTGCCTTCTTTGAAAAGGACACAGGTCAAACGCTGTGCCTGGAGTTAATTGACTGTTGCGGTGTCTCTGTGGGTCCCACACTGCGTGGGCTTTGTGTCTGTCATGTGGAAATCAATTGCCTTGCTCCCAGAAGCCTGCGCCCCGAGGAGCAGCATTCAGAAGGGAAGAGCCTCACAGGAGCATGTGTTTCTTCGCTCAGGGCTCCGGCTGACTCTCGCTGCAAAATGACCCTCGTGGGAGGGCCACCCCTTGCCGGGGTCACCACCACTTTCATTTTTATAGGTTCAGAAATGCCTGCTTTATCAGCTTCTCCAGATGTGCCAGAGCTGGAGGAGACTGATTTGTAATAATCCAAGTCAAAAGAGACCTTTTGATAAGCCAGATCGTTCTTTGGCACCAGACTTCAAGCGTTTATTTATTCATTTGTTCTTTCATTCAGCAAACCTCTGGGAGAGGTTAGGTACTTCCCCAGGTTAACTCATTTAATCCTTGAAATAACCCCAGTGATCTCATTATCCTGCCTCTTACAGATGGGGAAACTGAGGTTTGGAAAGGTGAAATGATTTTCCCCGAAGCCTGCTGTGGTGGCAGGCTCAGAACAGAGATGGGAAAGAACACGGGAAGCTAAAGAGAAAAGCAGTCAGCAGACACCACTACAGAGGCAGTCTGGGGCCTGAGTGGGGGCTGTTCGCTCAGGAAAAAAATACACCAGCACCTTGGGGACTACACACCCAGAAAGGGGAAAGAGCGTGTGGCCAGAACACGTGCATGGACACCTATGGCTGTCTCTAGCTAACCATAGACGCGGCTTCCCCAGAAAGCTTACCCTTCTCCGAACCCTTAGAGGCAATGTATTAATCAGCTCTCGCTCAGTTAGACTGAGGTCACAAGCAACGCTGATTCTCAGAGGCTTGCAACAACCACGGGTCATTTGTCACTAAGGTTCAACATCAGCTATTGGTCATCCAAGGCTCTAATTCACGTTGTCTCCTTTCTGGAGTCCGGGCTGCAAGGATGGCCCCTCCTTGGGACATGTGCTCATAGCAGAGGGGACAGGATGATGGTGCCACCACGGGATGGCTTTTAGTCTGGCAAGGGTGGTCCCCTTGCAAGCCACATGGCAGGCCTGCTGTCCCTGGGACGGGGAGGTGGGAACTTGTTCAAGTCAAAGTAGCAAAGAATTGGCAAAAATACATCATCCACTGTAGCAGGTTACATTCATGGTCTGCATTTTCTAGTTTACAGTATGGAAACACAGAAATGTCAGTTCCCTCTTAAGGAGGCACTTACACAGGTTAAACAAAACATGCTATGTGTGGGAACACACCAAACTGTCCCTTTCAAGTTTGCAGTGCATAGCACAGTGCCTGGAATCGAGGAGGTGGGCAAGAGATAATAGTAGAACTTTATTTATTGGTGAATATTAACTGAGCACCTACTATGTACCAGGTGCTATTCTAGAATAGCTTTTAGGATCTCATGGAGAACAAGATAAGCAAGATTTCTCATGGACTTTACATTCCAGTTAGTGGGGCATAGGCAACAAACAACTAAAGAAGAATTCCAGAGAGCTGGAAAAAAAGAGCTGTAAAGAAAATAAAACAGAATAGATTAAAAACAGGATAGAGAGTGAGTGAGGCTAATCGAGAAACACCCCTCCAAAGAGGTAACTATACAATGAGAAGGAGACGATCATGAGAAGCTATAAGGAACCAGCATCCTAGGCAGAAAGACAGACAGCATGTCCAAAGGCCCCAAGGCAGGGATGATTGACCATTCAAGAAACTGCATGAAGGTCAATCAGGCCAGGAGGTGCGCAGGCGCACCCACACACAAAGGAAGCTGGAAGAGGGGCAGGGGCCTTCATCCTCTTTCTCGTGTCTTGCTTTCAGGTTGCCAGAACCTAGGGCAGCACCTGGGGCGGGAGTCTAGGAAACTTCTATTCTAGAATGAATGGCCATCAGGTGGGACAATGGCTCGCCAGAGGCAGAGCTCGCCCCTCCCTGGGAGGGGGCTGCAGAAGCTCTGCCCAGTCTTTCTTTCCAACTCTCCTTCTTGACTCCTCACTCACCCCTGGAAACTTCTCTCCGTGCAGCATCACTCCATGACTTGTTACGGTTCCCAGAATTACAGCTGATTTTACACTGCATTTCATGGTGGCCGCCTTCTGATGACCTAGAGATGTGCTTTACTCTTATCAGTAAGCTCTCCCCAAATCACAGTGCGGGACAGGCTAAAACTAATCCCATCCATGGGACACTGATGGCTGCCAGCTCTGCCTTCAAACCATGGCAGCCACTGACCTTGGCCTGGGTTTCAGGGTGGCTTTCAATGTGGGGACCTGGATGTCACTACCTACAAACAGGGGGGTCCCATGGTGCACACCTCTAACTCTACATGCGCACTTCACCTCCACCTGCTTGAGGTAGAGAAGGAGAGAGTTCTAAGGAACACAGTGAGCTCATGCCTCAGGGTGAGCTGAAATAAGAGATGAGAATTGGTGGTTTCCTCAGTGCCCGGGTGCCTCTCAGGGTTGTGAGCATCTTTCCTTCCATGGTCCATGAAATCCTAGTGTTTAAAGATCTGGGACGTCTGAAGACGCCTGGCTTCTGCAAAGAGACAGCACTTGGTGCCAGCATGGGGGATGCCTAGGCACTACTGGCCTACCGCCAGCCAGGGTGTCAGTCTCAGTGAGAGGCCTCCCCGGGGCATTCTGGGAGCTGCTGCTGTGGTCAGATTCACTGCTCAGGCTCACAGAGCAAACCTCGTGCAGGAGCAGCACTGGAGGAGGCCTGTGTCCTTGACTGGGAGCTGGAAGCCCAGGTCCTGGCCCTGGCTGGCCGCTGAGCTCTGTGTGTTCAGGCTCAGTCCCCAGCTGTAAAACAAAGGCCTTGGGATGCCGCCCCAAACCTGACTTCTCCGTGATCCTGCAGGGAGGGCCTGCCATGGGACATGGGGCACTGAAGTGGGTCCTTCTGGGGACAGATAGGGGGGGACACCTCGGGGTCAAAAGCACCCTGGAAAGGACACCTATTGGGCCCTCCTAAGCCAGACTGGAGGAACCGGTGCCCATCTAGAAAGGAATTAGTCTGCCTGGGGGACCCCTTCAAGGGAGGCTGGGCCCCAGGAATCTGGCTGGGAAGAGCAGTAGGCAACCTTCTGGGCCCAGGGAGTGTCCTTAGCCAGGGCCTCTTCGGCCTCAGCTGTCTGGAGGCAGCAATGATCCAAGAAGGTGAGGAGTCTGGGTGAGCAGGGCCTGGACCCAGCCGGTCTGAATGGAAAGATTCTCAAACCTCGGGTAGGGATGGGGTTCAGCCCCTCCTGCCGGAGGTCTAGAGGCCATACTGGGGGCACTGGAAGCAGCCTGGGGAGATGAGGGAGAGGCAGGCCCATGATGGCAGAAGTGGCACCCTGAGGAGGCTGCAAGGACAGTCCAAGGACCCCGAGTCCAGATTTCCTAATGAATCACACAAGGCTGAGGGGAATTGGGGCATGACTGAGCAGGGTGGGCCCAGGGGGCTCTCAGAGAAAGCTGGGAGACCTGGGGTGAAAATGAATCCAGGACTCTCTGGAGCGATGGCCACATGGAGCTGTGTCCCGGCCATAAGACAAGAAGGCAGGAGTTTATCAGAATCACATGGAAGCTCCATGACCTAGGCGTTGCCCTCCCCAAGCCGTGGAGGGCATTAGGCTCAGAGAGGCGCAGAAACTGCCCAGGAGCACACACCCAGTAAGAGGCAGAGACAGACGCTGAGGGCAGGTCTTCCTGAAGCCAAAGGAGTTCTTGCAGCTGCCTTACACTATGCTTCCTATCGGAGAAGTGCAAAGAGAGAACCTAGGGCTAAATGGGGGTTGGGGGTGGGGGAGGCTGTGGGGAGAGAGAAAGATAGGAAGAGAGCATCAGCTAGAAGGAGAAGGGAAAGAAAGAACTGTGGGAGGAAGGGCTGAGGGAGAGAATGAAGAAATGCAATTGCAAGCATAAACCTCAAGGACAGACATTTAGAACCTCATAGAGGTTGTCAAAATCTTTCTTGATGAGTTTTTTCTAAAGTCCTGCTATCCATCCTATGGCATATCTTTGGGACAGGGCCAGGGACAGTAAAACGGGGTCAGTTAAATGGGCACCCTGCCGCTGAGTGTTTCCCCAGAAGCCTCTTGATCGTCCCTGCAGGGCCCCAAGGCTCCAGGGAATGGTTTAAAAGCCACAGTGTTCTTGTCACAATGTAAAGACCCAGCACTTTCCATTTTGCTATCAGGCTCTGGGGCCCAAGTCTGTTACAATTCTGATGCTTCTGTGGCTTTGGGATTCAATGATAGAAATTTCAGCAGAGGGAAAAAAAACCCCAATGACAGCCAGTACCACAGAAGTCAAACACAGTGAGCATGCTCACTGCGCCGGGTCCCCTCAGCGGCCCGGATAGGACAGAAGTACCTCCCACGACTGGGTTGACAGCTATGGCTGGTTCTTGGGTGGTGTGAAATACAGGAAAGGTTATTAATATCAGTAATAACAACAATGATGATACATTCACATTTTACATTTGTAATTTACATCTGTATTTCACATGTGTGATTTACAAATGAGAGGACTTGATTTACAAGCGCATCACATACAGTTCCCTCGCTCCATCCTGAAAACGACCTAGCAAAGCAAGCAGGAAAAATACCGTGGTAACTGATTCTGCCTGCTTCCCCTCCTCCCCAGTGCAAGACAAAACTGCACTTCCCGCACGTTGGAGGCCATGTGACTTAAAACGTGGCCAAAGCCTTTACACAACAAGTCACATTTCCCTGCCATGGAATGGCCTGGGTCCCAAGGTAGGAGAAGTGGAGCTTGCCAGCTAGCTGGCAAGAGACACGTATGGTGAGTGTGTGTTGCTTGGTACCTGCGGATGTTATCACTGCAGCAGAACTAGCCATGCTGACTGATGAAGAAATTCATTCAGTCATAAGTGAATGAACACACACATTGACCTAAAGCCTCCTTAGAAGCTGGGAGAACTTACATCAGCTCGCATGGAAAGCCCCTGCATGTAATCAGCCCCCAGAGGGCTCTGTTTACATCCTGGGGCCACATCCCAAAGGTTCCTGTAGCTGAGGAGGTTCCCCAGGTGCCCTGGCTGAATTGCTCTTCTTTCTGCCCTCAGCTAAGCAGAGTTTTTATTCCAGTTGGGGCTCCGAATCCAGAAGGTATCTCCTTTGTATCCAATTAGAACATTTTTCATTCCCAAACACACTGTTGGCCCGGACAATGGCTGCTCCTGAGAACAGAAGCAGACAGTGAATGAGAACCGTGGCACCTCCGAGGGGCCTCTCTGAGCTCCGTACAAACTGAGCTGCCACCAGGTGTCAGCAGGAGAGACCCTGTAGTTAATTTTTAAACGTGCCATTATCATGCATTTAGGCAGTGGGCTGACATTCCATTTGGTTTTGACCTTTGAAAATGCTGCAAGCAATATCAGCTTTTCTCCAACAGGTGGGACACTAACCTAGAGGCGATAAAATCCTCAGCCTCATAGACCGGCAACCTTCCTTTTAAAGTTTCTCTCTTTCCCTCTATTTCACTTGTCATCTATACAAAGGAAACACACACACACCCTTTTTTTTTTTCTGGAAATGTGCTTTATGTTTTTATCCCCTTATTTTCCATTCCCAAAAGTGGCTTTTTAAAATTCTATTTTATTGTGTATGCTATTACAGTAAAAGTCTTTTTATAATTGTGTTAAATATACACAAAATGTACCATCTCAGCCATTTTGAAGGTTACAGTTCAGCGGCATTGGGGGCATTCAGGTTGTTGTGTAGCCACCTCCACCGCCCGCCTCTACCACTTGCTAAATCCTCCCGCCTGAAACTCCCACCCCTCATTGCCCAGCCCCTGGTGACCACCTTTCTCCTCCCCACCTCTGGAAATCTGATTCTCTTTGTCACCCCACCGAAATGGAAGCTGAAGGTGTCTTTTTGTGACCAGGTTATGTCACCCAGCAGGACATCTTCAAGGTTCCTCTGTGCGCATGTGTCAGAATTTCCTCCTTTTTAGGCTGAATCATACTCCATTGTAGGGATATCTCACACAGGTTTAAGCGGTAAAAGATCCTCAAGGGCTAGTAGCGAGCAATGTCTTTCAGCTTAGAAAGGGGTTTCTTCACACGTTATTTCATTTGATTCCCCAACCAGGTATGGCGAGAAACCTTCAAATTTGCCGTTACTTGACATTTAGTCAGTGGGCTTAGAGACTGGCTGCCTCACAGGTGGGGAACCCAGTCTCTGAGACACTGAGGGCTGCACAAGGCCACCTGCCAAGTGGGGGGGCAGGACTCTGTCACAGGGCCTCCTCCTGTCTCCACCCCCTGGTCTCCAATGTTAAAAGCAGAAGTTAGACTTTGTTCAGGCTGATGTTCACTGTTCCATTTTATTTCACTCCACACCCATATCCGTGACACAGAGGGCTCTAGCCAGGGCTCAGACAAGGTTGGGATAGCAATACAGTCTCATTTCAAAAACACTCTGAGAAAGATGGAAAAAAACCACCACAATCTCAGTCCCCCCGACGTGAGCCACTGAGTCAAGCCCCTAGCCCTTTTATAGGAGGAGGTCGTGATGCTCATGGGGAAACGGAACAGAAGGAAGCCTCTCGTTTTGTTCAAAACCACTCAGGAGACTGCAGCGAGGCTGGAGCAGGAATACACCAGGCTGGGCCGCAGAAAGCCAGCGAGGTGACAGCAGCCACTGTTGGCGGAGCACCTGCGGTGGTTGGGCCCTCCGCCGGGCCTTTCCATCCAGTGTCTCCACTGGGGGGGACTATTTGCTCCCATCCTGGGACATTGGACAGGCAGGAAACACATGAGGGAGGAGGACTGGGAAGTTCACCATTTCCTGCCTCACCATCACCGGGCTAGACCAGGTGGGATGAAGGAAGAAAAATAAGACCAGCTCCTGGGGATGGCACTGACTGCAGCTGGAACCTGTGACAAAGCTCAGACTCGGGCTCTTTCTACTCTTTCTACTGCTGCCACCATGGGAGGGTCTGGGGACCCCCTCTTGGAGACAGGACTCTGAAAGTTGCCCCAGCCCATGCTCTCTCCTGGATCCCTTTCAGGTAAGAAGGTGTTGACAGGAGCGCCCAGCGCGGAGATCCTTCTTCACTGAATTTAAATAAACGGTGGACATTCTCTGGGAGCCTCTGCTACGTGCCAAGCTCAAGGCCAGACTCCCAGAACACCAAGATGAAAGTGACCTTGTCTGTGACCTTCAGAGGCAGACTAGGGACAGGCCCCCCCTGTTACCATAGAATGGGCTGTTCTAGAGGCAACTGTGCTGAGCTGGGTGGAAGGACTAATTCTGTCAGGGATGGGGAAGTGGCATGCAGGTCCTAGAAGCTGTCACAGAAGAGGTGCTATTTGATCTGGGTCTTCAAGGCCAACTCACCAGGTGGCGTGGGGTGGCACATGAGACAGAGAGCACAGGTATGCATCAGTGAGCAGCATGTCTGCGGGCAGGGCCAGCTGGTGAGTGACAGCAGATGCCCTTGAAAGCAGGCGGGTGCACCATGTGCAAGACCCTGAGAGACAGAAATGTGGGAGTCCGGGCTTTCTCTTGAAAGGGATGGGGAGCCAAGAAATGACAATAGGGGGACAGTTATGAGGCATGCCAGTGCCTGATGGGCAGACACAGGGGAGTGGGCAGGGGGTGAAAGCCAGGGCAGCTGCTAAGAAGGAATGGGAACACTAAATCAAGCCCCCCTACCCCCAACCAGGGCAGAGAGAGCGGACCAGAGACAGAAGATTGCCACAGAGGCTTCTTGGGGACAGATGTGTCCTCCGGGGCTGCCGGCCCTCAGAGTAGCTTGTTTGATAACAGCCGCAGCGTGCCTGGACTGGAAAGGCTCGGTACTCCAGCTGGTTGAGGGCTGGCTTTTTACTGCCCAGAAAATACCACCCACAGCTGCGCAGTGGGACGTCGGGAGGCTTGCAAATGGAGCAGAAATGACCGGCCCAGCCTTCTCTGGGGTGTCACGTAAGGGGTATGGAGCCTTTTTCTCTCAGACCAGCCTGGGAGGAGCCTGAAATGTCATTGGTGGCTCATTCCTCTGACATTAGATATTTCCTTCCCAAGCACCAAGCTGTGGAAGCAGCATTCAGCTCAGCCCCTCTTGCTGGCTGTGACCTCAGGTGAGCCTCACCAGCTCTCTGAGCTCTGGTTTCTATGAGGAACTCACCACTTTTCCTTGATGATAATAAGACTTAGGTCCCCCGAGGGTAGCATCAAAGGGACACTTGTGGTGAGGAGGGGAGTGGACAGGGCAGCTCTCCACAGCTCACCTGGGGGATGGCTCCCTGGTCTACTGGCCGCATTGACCTAGCATGTCCCTTTAATGCTCTGGCAAGATGCGGACCCTTGCCCTTTAGCCCAAAGACTGGGTCAGGGTGACAACAGAAAGCTAGTAAACAGATCCAAGTCACACGGTGCCGTGCAGCCTCTGGGATCACAGGCCCTGTCCTCTGGGAATGAGTTCGTGAGGAAAGCTACCCCACGGTGTTCTCAAACCCACTCCTGGGGACCCTGGGGGCCCCTCTGGGGCACCTCTTTCCAGCTCTGGGTGCAGCGCGAGTGCATGTTGGTCACTTGATGTCAGCCACAGGGGACTTTTTACACCACAGAAACTCGCCAGCACCACCAGTCAGGGCGCTCCTTTTCCCCAAAGAGCTGGTGGTTAAACACAAGATCAGCACTGGTTTCTGCCCTGTGCCTGCCCATGAGCCAGACTCTCCCACTCTGGGCATGCATCTAAGAGAATAGAGCCCATGTACCCCGAAAGACAAGTGCGAGAGTGTTCATAGCAGCGATGTCCATCATGGAAAAAGGGGAAAGAGGCCCATGTCCATGGATAGGAGAGCAGGTGAAGCGCACCGCACCTGCAGAATGGAGCACCCAGCAGTGCACCTGAGTGCCATGGCCATGGCCACCTCATTGAGTGGGAGCAGCCAGACACAAAAGGCCACCTCGTGATTCCATTAATGTGAAGTTTAAGCATGGGCAAAACTAGTGTGGGTGATGGTGGTCAGAACAGTGGCGACCTGGGCGGAAGTGAGTGGGAAAACTGACAAGAAGAGCAGGAAGGGCCCTGGTGGGGGCTGTTCCGTAGCTTGGTATAGGTGACAGTCATACGTGTGAGAATTGATCCAGCTGTGCGTGTAAGATTTGTGTACTCCACAGTCCTCGCCATGCATATTCTATGCCTCAGTGACAAAGACAGTGTGTGTGTGCGTGTGTGTGTGTGTCCTTAGATGAGTTTCCTCAGCTCTCTGAGCCTCCATTTCCTCATCTGTCAAATGGGGTGATGAACCTCTTGTAAGTGACACACATTGAATGCCAGGCAGAGTTTGGGGGTACAAAAATACAATGGGTCCTCAAGAAATAACTGTTGAATGTGTTCACGTCAACCACGTGCACCCAACAAAAATAATGAACATTCAGTT
This sequence comes from Anoura caudifer, assembly GCA_004027475.1. NCBI lineage: Eukaryota > Metazoa > Chordata > Mammalia > Chiroptera > Phyllostomidae > Anoura > Anoura caudifer. Next base: position 288,343 of record PVKU01000832.1, on the reverse strand, counting down.
TTCCTGCCTGACTGCATCCGGGGCTGCAGGTGGGTGGGGAGACGCCCCCTGTGCTCAGGCAGGATGCTCAGGACAGCCCCGACATACAAAAAGCACTCGTGCTTCTTTTGCTTTGCAATCACTTTTACTAAAAATCATAAATTCACCACATTTTTCTAATAAGTTCCAGTCCTGCCAGGTCATGCTCTGACCCTGTTCCATAGCCATTGCCAACTCAGGGGTGCAGGTCCCCAGCCCACCTCTGTAGCCATGTCTGCTGGACACGCAGTGAACTGTCCACAGTGACTGGTGGCTGGGCTGGGGTGGGTGCAGGTGTCACAGGGAGAGAACAGCCAGGCCTTCTCCCGAGCCCCCTTCCTTGCTTCCCTCGGCCCCTCCTTTCCCAAAGGCACCTAGTGGTCAGCCCATCGTGCCCCATGCCTCTGCTTAGTGAAGGCACCTCTAGAGGAAATAGCAAACCTTTCTGCAAAGCCACCACCTCCCAGGCGACATTCAGGCAGGGCACTGCCTTAGGGCCCAGGCCACCGAACTAGAGCAGGACACTCACCCCCTTGAGCAGGCCCTGCAGGAGAGAGGGTCGAGGTTGCCTCCCTAACCAGAGCCAGCATGCAGGTTTGGTATGCTCTGAACTGCTCAACCACAGAAAGCAGGTAGAGGGGGTGCCTTGCACCCCTGCAGCTCCACTGGGTAAGGCAACTGCCAGCTCTCACCCCCAGCCTCCCTCAGGTCCTGTGCTCCTGGCTCTGGGGCCCTGCACCACCCAGGTCCAGAACCAGGGCTAAACAAGTTCACAGGCAGCAGCTGACTCCAGCCCCATGGGCAACTCAAGAAGAGACGCCATCTGCACCTGCTGGCCCTGGTGAAGGCTGTGAGGCTGGGGCCCTCTGCATGGCTGCAGGCTCACACAGTCCAGGACCAGACAGTCCCGGTCCAAATTCCCCTTGTCAGCGGCTGCCACTTGTCACCTAGACAAGTTACCCCACTTGCTTGAACCTCAGCATCCTCGTCTCTTAATGCAGACTCTCAGCCTGACACACAGGCCGCTGTCTGCTACACTCCCTCCACCCCTGCCCTGCGCCAGGTGCTGCCTCACCTGCTAGCTGCTCCCCGCTGGGCCCACGTGTGGGGGCCACACCCCTCCCCTGCAAGTTAGCCTGGGCCCTGATCTAGACCAAGGCCACGTGCCTCTGTGTTGGAGGGCGATTTGTTAAAGATGCAGCACATCATTAGCAAGCGACCTGCTCCTTCCTGGCAGGAAGGTGCCAAACAAGTTTGTTTGTGGTTATTTTTCATTTTTAATAACTGCTTTTGAAGCTGAGACAGACATAAAAAGAGTAAAAACAGAAGGGTTTACAATAAGGAAGGCTTCCTCCCCGGCTCCCCAGGCTCTTCCCCATGAGCATTCCCACACCTGTGTGCGCTCCCGCCCACCCCACTTTTTTCTTGCTCCAATGATTGTGCACTGGCTGGTTTTCGTTTTACCACCATGTCGCAGCTCTTCTCACGCCAACCATCTAGGCCAACCAACTTCAGGCTCCCCGATGGCTCCTACGATCCCACCGTGTGAATGCTCTGTGGCAAACAGTGTTTCCATCCCATTTTCAGGTTGCTTCCACGCTGTAGTGAATATCTCTGTGTATTGGTGCAAGCAATTCCAAGAAAAAGTTTCTGGAATTGGAATTGTGGGGTCGAAAACCACAAGGCCCCCGCAGACCACACAAACCGGCTCTCTGCTCCCTGCAGGGCCAGCCCAGAGCCTGCTGGGTGTCCTGTGCTGGTCCCGCCTCACCGTCCACCTCCCCCTTCCCTCCAGTCATTGGCTCATTCACTCATTCATTTAATATCTTCTCGGGTGCTAGGGATCCACACAAAGCCTAGCCCACCCTTCAGAAGCTCTTCTTCTGTGAAATCTCCTGGGACAACCCTCCCCCTGACCCCACATGCACACCCCCTGCAGGGCCCCCACCCCTTCTTGGGCCCCCACGGCAGCTGATGGATGAACAGTTTGCATAGCTCTTCGTCATAGAGATGCACGTATGCACCTTCCGAAGAGATCTTTTTCTACCTAGACCTCTAGGGGCAAAAGGAGCCCTCCCCCCATCCCAGGAGACCAGCCCCTGCACACCCCTGATGGGACCAGGCCTAGTCAGGTTCTGTCCTGGGACCCCAGGGTCACTGAGAGGCCAGGCAGGCAGAGCTGGCTCTGGGAGTCTAGAGGCAGAGCAAGAGACAGCAGAAGGGAACCTCACGGGAGGGTAGGCACAGTGCTGCCCGCAGCTGGAGGATGGAGCTGGCCCACAGAGGGGCAGGTGCTGAAGGCAGATGCCCCCCAGAGGGAGGGGGAGACACACCCTCCCTCCCTGAGCGAAGGCCTGGGTCATGCCCCTGGACCCTGACAATGAGCTCACTTTATTTAAACTGGCTTGAGAGGGGTTTGCAAACAAGCAACCCCAGATCCAACCAACCCCAACTGAGACTCTCTCCTAGGCTGTGGGCTCCTAGGGTGCAGACAGAACGTCTCTTTCTGCACCCTCAGCACCCAGCGTGTGCTGGCAGCCGCCTCAAGCGCACTCACCATGCAGGCTGGCCCCACGCTGTACCAGGAGCTCCACCCAAACCTTGTGTGCCCGTGAAATCCGGACATTGAGGCCCAGAGGGTTCGTTCAGTTCAGATCTTCACTGTGAGTCCCCTTGTTAATCATCAGGCTGCGGCTGCGTCCAACACAGATGGTACCAGCTCACATCCTGTGTCCCCTTCATTCCTATCAACTTTCCTGGAAGCTCCTGTCTGCCCCCCCAGCCTAGGTGTGCACCCCAGATCCCCGTGTCTTATCAGTGGGGAGGCTGGGAGTTGCATGAGTAGCATTTCTAAGAAACAGAAGGAACGCCCACGTGTGGAACACGCATGGCAAACATGCTCACCCTGAAGGACCACGCTGCACAACACACATCGCAGCCCCAACGATCCCCCAGGGGCTGTGAGCACAGCTGCCACCCCCGTGGCCCTTTGCTGGGCCCATGAGGCCATGGGGTGATGAGGAAGAGGCTGGGAGACCAGCCAAGTTCCAGAATGTGCATGGGCTACAGTCCTGCTGCGGCTCTGCGGTGTGGGAATGGGGAATGTGGTGTGTCTCGTGGCGCAGGTTGTGACTAAGGCTTATATAAGTTAGAAAATAAACGTTGTCACCCAATGTGGCCTTTCACAACCCCACAAAGTCCAGGGATTTGGGGAGGGAGGGCACACAGGCTGAGGGAAGGGGCACCATGAGAAGTGTGGGGTGTGGTGGGTAGCAGGCATGGATTTTTGAGGTAGGCAACAGAGAGAAAGCTGGAGGAGTGGGCAGAGGGCAGCTGATGGAGGGAGAGGGAGGGACAGGGAGCCTTCTTCTAAAAGCACCGGGGAGCCACCCCAGGGGAGAGGCTGATGCAGTTGGATTCCTTTGCGCTGAAAATAGATTTCATGGGGGGGGAGGGGGCTGGGCAGCAGGGAGGCCGTAGGGTCCAGGGAAGTGAAGATGAGGTGCATCGCCACAGTGGCCTTGGAGACAGAGGAGGCCACGTTCTTGGGCATGAAACTCACTTCCCTTTGGCTCAGGGACTGATTGCAGAGAGCTGGAGCCCTGAGCAGGTCCCAGGACCGAGGTGGCCTTCCGCCTGCAGTGGCCGTGGGGAGGCTATGCAGTGTGGGGGGGGGGGGGAGGGGCCGGGGGGGGGGGGGGGGCAGGGCAGGCCACAGCACTCAGAGCTTGAGGGAGGGACAGGCCCCCAGGCTGTTAAACCTAGTCGTTGATTTAAAAGCCCATAGAAACTTCTCTAACGATCATCATGTCCCCAGAGGCCTTGCTCTGGAAGGCAGGGTGCTGCTTGTCAGCTCCAGGTAACACAGATGCCATCATCATATAGCCACAGTCCCCGGAATCTGCTTTCCTGTTCCAAAGACAGAAGACAAATGGCCCTCACCATTTTCATGCAGCTGGTATCACCGCGAAGCTGCACTGGAACCACCCGAGCCGCCTTTGTACCTTGTTTATTAGGTACTTGAAGATGTTTCTCCAGGAAAAGGAGGCATCTGGGCTGAGAAATGACTTGTTGAACATGGTCCAACTCCACAGGACCATGTGCAGACACGCACGCCTCCAATTAAAACTGGAGGGCAAGTCAGAGCGCTAGGATTCGTGGAGGGGGGGCAGGGGGGCAGCCACGTCCCCACAGGAGAAGCCAGCAGCCTGGAGCCAGTCAGCTGCTCCCAGGGCAGGGGGTCCCGGGGCAGCCAGCCCCCTCTCACCAGATGACCAGGAGGGTGCTGCAAGGGCAGGAGAGGAAGGGCCACTTAGTGAGAGTGGGCTGGGGCCACCCTGCAGGCGGGACAATGCTCGCCACCCAACAGTGAGGACGCCGAGGCCTAGGGAACAGCTGGGGCCCAGCACCAGCTACAGCCTGGAGGCCAACAGGGTGCCTCCACCAGAACCCTCCTCTCCTTTCCAGAGGCCATGAGGGCCAAGGGCCTGGCCTTTTCTGGGTGATGCTGATAGAGGATCTTAAAGCCACCCCACACAGGGCAGACCCTCTTTGGGTTTGAGCTTGGTATATTTGGGGACCTCTGTGAAGGTCAGGACTGAAGCTTCAGTGCTATTTCCAAGTCCAGACCTCATAATCAGGGCATAATCCACACTTTTCATTACAGACATAGGTCCTACCTAGTCCGTCTTTCCAACGAAGGAGAACTCTGGGATGTGTGGGCCTTGCATGAGGAGGAGTCAGCAGACCCCGGCACACAGCCCCTGCTGACCTGCAGAAGGCGGGGCTCCTACCAAGGGCCAGGTTGGACATTTAGCTGCCTGGACCCTTGTGGGTATCAGGCCTCATCTCCTTTTTCTGGGAGAGGCTGGGAGTGATGGAGCAATAACAACAGAGCAAGATGTGTGACCTCAGGCAGGGCAGAAATGGGGGTTTGCACAGGTATTTGTGCTCAGCAGCCACAGGCCTCAGGGGGACAGGGCGCTCCACCTCCTCTGCTTCTGCCTCTCATTTGCAAAATGGGGAGAACCAGTTTCAGCCTTCCCAAGGCTCTGGAAAGCCACGCTCAGGGTGGGCATTGGGAGCTCCCCCTCGCATTCACCACCTGTGCCCACCTGTTCTGGGCCCTGAGTCAGAGCCTGTCACCTTGGCAGGTGCAGTCCAGTTACTCAGTGCTCGGCCCTGCGTGGGGGTGGCACTGCCACCTGGGGACTTAAGCTACTGAGGAGCTTGGTCATTAGTTGAGGAAAGTTCAAACTGCCCGCTCAGGACAGCTGAGTGAGTTCCGGGGTGCAACAGCTTCCCCAAGCTCCTGAGTGCATCTCAGAGATCTCTGGAGATGCTTTCAGGAACATGGTGAGTGGCAAGGTCAGCCTTCCTAAGCTCCCCCATCGGCCCGTCTCCCATCACAATTTGCTTCAGGTACCTGAAACCAAAAGATGGGCTCTGGAATTAGCCTGCTGGGTGTTTGAATCCTCGCCCCGCTATGCACCCGCTGTGTAACCTGGGCCCCATGCAGCAGGTGCTGTGCCTGCCTGCATCCCCCACACACAGGCAAAGGACAGTCACCAAGAACAAACACCCGCCCTCCGAGGGGGACAGAGGGCACCAGCCACTGCAGCTCTCCTCCGACAAACAACTGTCCCTCTTTGGGACGCCCACTCCCTCCTGGGTGCTCCTGGCCCCCGGCAGCCCACAGATGCAAGCTGTAGTTCACCTGTGGTAGGAGGGGGTGCAGCAGGTCTGATCACCCAGGGACTGGGTGGCCCAGGAGAGGAGAGCAATGGTAATTGCTGCTTCAGAGAAATGGCCTCTGGCTGATCCAATGAATGGGCCTGACAGGCGGGAGGCTTCTCCCAAGGGTGTCCCCATGCCTGGTCCCGTCAGGGTCCCATGATGGAGGACCACAGGACCTTCTCTCCCTGTCAGAGCCAGCTCCCAGCCCTGACAGATTTCCCAGTGAAGATATCTCCCCTGGTGCTCGGCTCAGCTTCAACCCATTACTCCTCATTACGCTCCCTAACTGCTCTTGATAAAGCTTCTCCTCCTCCCTGTCCCGGCCCTGCAGAGGTTTACTACAAGACTCATTTCTTGGCTGAGGGACAGGCCATCAGTCTTCTTAATCTGGCCTCATAAATCAGCCGCCTGGGCGCTCCCGGGCACCCTGTGGCACCCCCCCAACCCCTGAAAGCTCTGGGCACCTCTCCAGGACAGCACAGAGCCCCCAGCCCCTCCGGGAGGGGGCTGTGTGCCCCACCTCTCGCCGTGCGGTCCTTCCTCCCCCTCGGCAGGCTGGGCGGGCACACAGCTGCTCCCGAGGGAGCCTCACCAGCAGCCTGGCAGCTGCCGCACCCATCAGTGGGGCTTTCTCCCGGAACAGGACATCTTAAACTTGCTGGGACCCATTGCCCGTGGTGCCCCCTGCCTGGAGACTGACAGCTTTAGTGGAGAGGAGGAGCAAGGACATTTTTAGGAACCTAAACCAATCTTTAAGGGACATGACCTTCTGGGTCGGGGTTTGGAGGAGGGAGGAGAGTTAGAAGAAGCATGGGATCCTGGGGCCAGTGATCCCATTTCTAGAAAAAGCCCCAGGATATAGCCCCTGGGGAGCCCACTTGTCCCAAGCAAAGTGGCAGTAAGACCAACCAGAGTCCAGCGCCAGGTGTGGCACACTGTGGGCACCCCAGAAGGCTTGCTAGGAGGTAGAAGAGACGTGCTGACTCTGGTGAAGAGAAAAGGGGTGTGTGTGTGAGACTTCCTGGTGGGGGCGGGGCCAGACTCCCACCCGCCCCACCGAAGACCCACTGGACAGATTACACCCCTTCAGGCTCAGACAGTCATTCAACTAAAATTGATTTAGCATCTGCTCTGTCCTGAGCAGGTGATGAAAATGTGAAGATAATGATGCAAAACGCAGCCCCTCCCCGATGAGGTGTGCAAGTGGGAAGGCTTGCTGAGGAGGGATGTTAACCCTGCCCCAGGCTGGAGAGACTCAGGGATCTTTCCACTAAAGCAATGGTTCTCACACTGTGCTCCGGGACCAGCAGAGCCTGGGAACCTGCTAGAATGCAGACTCTCGGGCTGCGTGGGACTCTGGGGGAGGGGCTCAGCCCCCACCCCCCATCTAACAAGCCCTCCAGGCGATCTGGGGGAGAACCAGCGGGCTGAGGCACCAGGGAACCCAGAGTTTGGGACATGAAAGTGCTTTTCAGGCTCCAGGCCAGATGTCCAGTCAAACTGCAGGTTGACAGGGTGCATCTGGGATAGAGGCCAAGTGGAAAACATTTCTCAAAAAATGTCATATTTAGTATTTTTCCAAAAAGCATTAAAACAGTCATCATGGGAAATACCAGAACCTGGACAAACATTTTATCATCTTAGCCCCCCCGGGTCAGACACTCTGAGAACTGCTCCCTCAGATCCACGCTTGTTTGGATTTCCCTGCAACCCCTCCTCCCAGAATTGCCTTCCTTCAGAAGTGGCTCCCGGGGCTGGGCGGGGGGGCGGGGTGGGCTGACCCTCCACGGTGTCGGCATGGGCTTCAGATGTCTCTATCTTGCTCGTGAAAGACACTTTTACTTGATAACAATTCCGAGTGGACAATTCATCTATTTGTGCTGTAGTATTCGATGGCACTGCATCCAGGCTCCTGGTCTGTGCTACGCGGTCCAGAAGTTTGCCTTCCATCCAATTGCCGTTCCCTGGGGGTCCTCTTGTCTCTTCCCTCTGGCTTCTCATGAAATCTGCTCTTCACTCTTCTGTGTCACTGTGATGGGTTCACATGTGGGTGTTTGTTTTTTTAACCCCTTGCTAGGGATTAATTATGTGCCCTGAACTGGAATCCATGTCCTCTGCCAATTCTGGAAAAGCCTCAGCTGTTGCCTCTCTGAGTGGTGCCGCCCACCCAGCAAGCTTCATGCTCCGGTCGTTCCATTTCCCACGCCTCGAAGTTCCACTGGGTCCTTTCTCAGCTCTCTCTGGTATAGTCTTTGCTCCCTCGCCCTGGGCCTCAGTTCTTCTCTCTGTAAACATCTCTAACTCACTTGCTTTGACTCTTGTCCTCAATCATGCAAACTCTTGAAACCTTCCAATCTAGTTTTGTGATGGTGGTTTCTGCCGACGGACTTGTCAGGGGCTGCTTCCTCCCGCGTTTGCCACTTGAGTTGAGACTGTGAGCCAGCTGGCGGTCTGCGGGGCCCTGGGAGGACCCAGACAAGGGTGTGCTCCGGGCTACCAACCCAACAACACTTTAGGTTAATATCTTGGCTTGGGGTACGCAGGATCCCCAAATCTGGGCCTCAAGGACAAGTGGAGGTCAGCCTAAACAAACCCATTCTCATGGAGGACTCTCTTCATCCTCATCCACTGCAGAGGCCAGGACAAATGAGGGCCTTGCTATCGTTTTCCGCTAGAAAGTTGGTTTTAATGGGCCACCCTTCCACCCACGGCACCACTTTGAAGTTCCCAGCTGCAGACGAGGGTCTCACTTCCTACTCCCAATCTTTTATGAGCTCAGAATACAATAATGTCTTTGGCTCCCTGAGTCATGACGAAAACCCAAGGTTCTGTCTGGGTCACTGTTACACAGAAAGGCTTCGGTGCAGCCGGAGGTCAGCCTTTGCTTCCTCTTCCGGTGTCCTTGGTTTCTCAGCGATTTCCCTCAGTTCCTTGCGAACTTAGCTGCCCATTGAATAAAGAAGCATGTGGTAACTGATTCTGCATTTTGGGGTGTTTTGTAACAGAAGAGTGTCTCCCCCACTTCCCACCCACCCCTAGAAGATCTGACTGGAGCACGATAGCTCTTGCTGTTCCCCAAACCATTTCTTCTCCCTTTGGGGCTCACAGCCAGCTTCCATCCCAGCCCTCCCGCAGCTCCGTGTGCTCACATGACGACGTCCTGTCCAGTGGGGCCGTTCTGAGGCCAGCCCGCTGAAACCTCCCACACGATCCCCAGAGTGAAGATGGGGGAGCCTCTAATCGCTGCCTCCATTGAAAGCCCCACATATAATTGTTTTGCCATTTAGTATTTACACCTGTAACCTCTGCAGAGCTTCGGGACTTCACTAGTTTTCATCTGGCCTGGCTCTCAGGAGGCAGGACCACCAGTCACAGAGCCTGAGGGGCTTGCTGACATTGCCAATGGAGGTCAAAAAAGACCCCCCCTTCCCTTCCCCACCTTGTCAGCACCCCAGGCCAGCACCACTGAGTCCCAGGCCACTCGGATGTGGCCTTGCTCTCGAAGAGCCCCTGCGTATCAAGGACACAGATGCAGACACAGGTGACCCCGGGACAAGAAGACAATGGCTGCAGTGGGCTGATGACAGGGCTGTGGTGACTCAGGCAATGTTGCCCATGCGGGCTAAGGTTCAGGGCCCAGCTGCACTGGAGGAAGAGAAGCAGGGAGGCCTGGCCCTGGGCCTGAGCAGGTGGGACTCCAGGGGCCCTCCCTCCATCCTTGCCTGGGGAAGCTTGTGGGGACACAGGTCATGTAACAGCTAACATTATTCCAGGGGTGTGAAGGAAGTTAGGGGGTGGTCAGAGAGGGGGCTCAAGTGGTAGGGAGGGATTTCAGGTGGGGGAGCAGCATGGTCTCCCTCCCTTCTCCTAACTGGCCGAACCTGGGCTGCAGATGCAGGGGCCGGTGACCCAGTGAAGCCTCATCGGTATCCCATACTCACTGTCAGGAGCAGGGGCTTGGAGGCCAGGACCAAGTAGCCTTTCTCCTTGCGACAAGAAGGATTGGGGGGAGGCCCTGTGGAGCCTGGGGGGCTGGGAGGCATAGCCTGCTCTGAGCCAAGTCACTGCTGATGTGGGGCCCGACTGCATGGGAGTGAGGTCGCCAGAAACCCCTGGCCGGGCGTCTGCACAGCAGCCCTGGAAGAGAGGAGGCCAGCCTCTGAGGAAGAACTGGTCAAGAGACAGTGCCTCCCTGCGCCTGCCCTGGTGGGGGAGGCGCGGCCACAGAGATGGAGTTTGTGCCCCTGCGGCTCCACCAGCTCTTTCCCTGTGACAATACGGAGCCTGCACAGACACCGCCCTTGAGCAGTATAGCCACCGTCACCTGATCTCTCCCAAAGGACAGGTTGTGTCTCTACTTCAGAAACTGGGAAGCTGAGGCACAGGAGGAAATGACACCCGGGGGCTGACACAGCTCCACCCGTCTGAGCACTCACCACCTGGGGAATCCCAGCTTCACAGCTCTCCTGCTGCACGAGGTCGAGGGACTGACTCATGCATGCCTCAGTTTCCCTACCTGTAAACTAGGAACCATCACTGCCTCCTTGTGTGCTGGCGTACGGATGACTGAGATGCCAAGTGGGAAAGGGCCTCATTGGATGCTTCGCACGTAACAATCCCTGATGATAATTACTGTTGGACAATTACTGTCAGAATAATAATGCTGTTATTCTCATTTTCTCCCATTAAGCACTCTGTGAGTATTTGCTAAATAAGTGATTTTTCCAATATTTCATTATGAAAATTTCAAACACACAGCAGAGTCGAAAGAATTTGTAGCAAACACCCATACACTTCTACCACTTATATTTCATAACACTTGTTTTACCCACATCCATCCATCTGTCCATCTTATATTTTGACATCAGTCCAATCCCCCTAAACAATTTAGCATTTGCTATTTTGGACATGAAATTTACATATGATGAAATGCACACATCCTGAAAGTCAGTTGTTGAATTTGACAAATGCCCGTGTAACACAAGCCCCTCGGAATAAAGGGCACTACCCTCCTTCCAGAACATTCCCTCCTGCCTCTTTCACTCAGACGTGCCCCTACTCCCAGGAGGCAAGCACTCTTCTGATTGTTCTCCACCAAGGACAAATCTTGCCTGTTGTAGAATTTTACAAAATACAGGATGCAGTTTCATGACACAGCATGGTTTGTGCTTGTATCAGTTATCTACGGCTGCGTAACAAATTACTCCAAACGTAGGCCGCTGAAAACAACAGCTCTCATGCTTTCACAGTTTCTGGGGGTCAGGAACCCGCACTTGGCTTAACTGGATCCTCGGGCTTGAGGGGTCCCGAGGCTGCAATTGGCGTGTCGGCTGGGGCTGCGTCTCACCTCCAGGCTCGGGAGGGAGACCTGCTCTCAAGCTCACTCCAGTGGTGTTGGCAGGATCAGCGCCAGGGGTTGCCACACAAAGGGCCTCTCCCCCACCCCACCCCACCCTGATGCCGGAGGGAGATGGCGTTCAACCCCTTGTCACGCGGGCATCTCCACGGGGTGGCTCACAACAAGGCAGCCGGTTTCCAACAGAATGTGTGCGTTGGGGTGGGGGGGGGAGAGGGGCCTGCTCGGTGGGAGCCAGTCTCTCTGTCACCTGCTCTCAGAAGTGACATCCCATCTCATCTGCTGTATTCTGTCCGTTAGAAGGAAGTCACTAGGTCCAGTGCACATGCAGGGGAGGGGACTCTGCAGGGGCACGGGGACCCGGAGGCAGGATCGATGAGAACCATCGGGGAAACTGCTGACCACAGCTCACCATGAGAAGCCCGTGGCCTGACCACCCTCTCTCCAAATGTGCTTCTGGCTCCAGGAAATGACCGCAGTGATGACCTGGGTCTGTGTCCCTCTGAATGGCCTCAATGTGGCCTCCTAGATGGTTGTAGGTGGCCTGGGCCCTGACCCAAATCTGCCTGGGGCCCTGAGGTCATGACCTTTGCTCCTCCCACCCTTCCAGGAAGAAGGGTCTTATGGGGAACTCCCCATTGATGGGCACAAGAGTGGGGTACCCTGGGGTTGGGGCAAGGGGCTCACCCAGCTCTGCTTCTGGCTGACAGGTCCTGATGGCGCTTTCACGCCAGGGAGGCAGCTCAGCACAGCATGCGGGTCGTTCCCTGACTCACCCAGAGAGGGTGACCTGGACCGTGGTCACTCAGTGGGCTGATGGCAGGATAGGCACCCTGTCCTGAGTAGAGACACAGGAGGCGAGTGTTCATCAAAAAACAGTGCGCGGCCCCATGCGAGGAGAAGAGAGCGCAGGATCAGGCCCCGCTACCCACATGGAAGCGACCTGCCCTCCCTCCCGGAGGCTGTGAGCACAAGACCTGGGAGGTGCTTTCTGTGATTGTAAGTACGAGGGGGCCGTAGCCCAGGGAAATCAGCAGATAAGCAGAAATGGAAGGAGATGGGGCCAGACAGAGACAGCAACAGCCAGAGAGCTTGACAGACAGACGCAGAGAGGGAGGGAATGAGCGAGCAGCAGGGAAGACTGAGGTTCAAGGACAGGAAGCTGAGAAGCTACTGCTAATGGGCTGAAGTAGAGTGTGTGGACCTTCCAGCCTGGCACTGGCATCTTCCGTGGAGCCAGAGGTCATCCTTGAGGTGCTCACATCTTGCCCTGATGGTGAGGGGACCCTGGAAGCTGGCAGCCTGTCCCAGAGCCCTGCTGAGGGTGGCAAATGCTGGCTTGCATCCCCAGACAGCTGCGCAGAAGAGGTCAGACCTGCACCTCCCCTCCCCCACCCCACCCCGCAGAAGAGGGCACAGCCCGTGGGCACCACACATGTACCTCACGATGAAGGAATTGGTGCAACGGGTGTGCAGGGGACCTCTCCACCCCCGAGCTCAGAGCGGCACAAAATTCGGCCACTCCGTTCTGTGGGCTGTCCCCACCCGGAGTGCACCTCAGGCACTGTCCAGGACTCAGAGGTGGATCCCCTGCCCTCCGAGCCTGCGGGCCCAGGCCTGGAGCCCTTCCAGACTGCTGGCCCTTGGCTTCTTCCAGGCCATGCATGGCCCTGCCAAGCTTCGGTGAGCGGGGTGTACCACACAGCCACCGCTCCCCACCCTGGGCAGGAACCCCCTCTCTCCTCCTAACTCCCACAAACTCTCCAAGGGAAGTTTGGGCTTCTGGAAATAAAATTACTCCGAAAAAACCATGCACCTCCTCTGAGGCTAGGAGGCAAATGTGCGCTACAAAGAGAAGATGGGGAATGGAAAAGGGAAAAACAAGGGAGGCCAAAAAAATCTGTAATAACGTATCCAAGCTGAATCCGGCATCATGTGGAAGTGGGGAGCTGAGGTGGAAGTGGAAACGGTGCAGCTGCTCTGGAAACCGGGAGCTCAAACAATGTAACAGAGCACGCCCCGGTGACCCGGCAATTCCACTTCTGGGTACAAAGACCCAAAGAAAGGAAAGAAAGCCCGGGTTTGGACTGATGCACGGCAGCATCCGTCACAGCGGCCAAAGGTGAAGATGATCAGGCGCCAGGAACCGACACACAACGTGTGGTCAGTCTGTGCAGTGGAAGGTGGTCCAGCCCAGAAGGAAGGCACTTCAGACACACACCACGACACAGATGACCTTGGAAGACATTCTGCTGGTGAAAGAAGCCACTCACATAGGGACAAACGCTGTGTGACTCCGCTCGTGCACGGCCCCTGGAGGAGTCAAAGTCCTGGAGAGGGAGAGTAGAAGGGCTGCTGCCAGACACCAGTGCGGGGGAGGGGGGGGGGCACAGGGAGGGGGCAGAGTTAGTGCTCCGTGGGCATGGGCACAGGGTTTCTGCTTGCGAAGGTGGAGGGGCTGGCGGCACAACAATGTGAATGTACTCGGTGCCCCTGAACTGCACGCTTCAAAATGGTTAAAATGGTAAATTTTAGGTCATGTATATTTTACCACCATTTGAAAAATGCATGGCTAATAATGTGAGGGGCTGAAAGTCAGGGATACCCTGGAGCTGCAAGAAGCTTCCACGAGGCTCAATGCTTGAGTTGGTGCCTGAAAGCTGAGGGACAAGCAGCCACGGAAGGAGAGCTGGAGTGAGGGCAAGCGGGGAGTCACACTGGTCGCTGGGTGGGGCCCAGAGCACCCAGGGCCTTGCAGGCCTCCAGGCAGCTGCTGGGAGCCCCAGGGAGCCTCAGAGCAGGGTGGGGCAGTCAGGGCCAGGATCAGATGAAGCTTCACATCCACATCTTGCAGCCCAGGCGCAGTGAGAATGGATTCCAGGGGGCAGGCTGGCAGGCGGACGGTGAACAGCCTTCCCGAAGGACCAGGACCATGGAGGGGTGGCGGGGAGAACGGGCAGGGCACTGCCCGCCTTTGCTGCGGGTGGCCTGGGGAAGTCACCGCCCCGCACAGGCTTGCCAGATTTAGCAAATAAAAATTTGAATTTCAAATGAACCAAGGATAACTTTATAGCGTACGTCCCAAACATTGCATGAGACATACTTACACTAAAAAATTTGTTCGTGGTTTATCTGAAATTCAAATTTAACTGTGTCCTATTTTCTCTGGCAGCTGTACTCTGCAGAGTCACCCGTGCCTTTGCATGGCTATCTCCCTCTTGTCCTTTAGGCTCCAGGTGAAATGACTTGCCAGCCAGGCCGCCCTTGACCACCTGGTGGAAGGCTCTCCTCCTCCTCTCCCCGACCCCCACCCCCACCCCCACCATCACTCCGGTGCATCCCCCCCGCCACCCCTCTCCATTGCCTTCCTGGTGCTCCCAGGCCCCTATGTGTCTGCTTGCTGTTTATTTGCTGTCTCCTGCTCTGAGATACAGGTCAGTGAACTCAGCAACCTGTCGCTGCTGTATCCTCAGCACCTGGCATGGCCCAGCACATAATAGGTGCTCAACAAATATTTATTGGGAGATGAAAGGGATGCCTCCCTGGCAATCAAGAAGGGGAGGGAGAGGCTGTGGGGGAGCTGCACACTTGCTGGGTGTGCCCCCCCACCTCCTCCCACTGGTGACTCGCCCATCTCCAGTGAGGCTCAGGGACAGAGCTGAGCCCAGCCTGGCCCTGCTAGCTGCACCCAGGCTGGCTCCCTGAGGACCAACCAGCCTCTTGTCCACAGACTCCCTTGACAGCCCTGTAACCATGGCAACAGCAATCCGAGTTCCCAGCACTGGAAACAGGAGGCGGCCTCTCTCCTGGAACCCACCACTGAGTCAGAGTCTAATTTGCACGGCAGCCATGACAGTGGCTTTGCACAACCGCATGCATATTAGTGCCCAACGTCCCCGTGTTTATCTGGTTAAAGTTCATGAATTCAGGTCCAAATAAAAAGTGCTGATGCCTAAAGCTTTTCATTTTCTTCAAATGCTCCTGGGTGTTTTTGTTGTTGTTGTTTTATCTTTTTTAAGTCAGTCGCTCTCCTTGGCAGGAACTTGCTTTTAATCCCATTATTAATGGGTAAGGGAGAGGAAAACAAAGCAGGTCTGTCCCCCAGGGGCAGGTGACCGCAGCCGGAGAGCTGGGTGCTGGCTCCCCAGCTGTGGAGGGGCCAATGTGGGCACCGGTCACCCCAGCACCACTTCCCTGTGTGACCTGGAGCAGCCTGTCGATGTCCAGGGGACTATCTCTAGCCCTCTCTGGGCCTCTGGCCTCACCCTGAAGGGCGAGGAGAACCACTCTTCCTAAGAACAAAGCCAGAGGGAACTTAGCCCAAGGTTTTGTGGTATGCCCTGCGCTCCTTCCCTCCTTCCAGCAGGCACACAGCAGTTTTCCTTGGCCATGTGCGGGTGGGCCACCCCCATCCCTGGACACCAGAGTTCAGGCCTGGCGCATCAGAGCGTGATGGATCCTGTGGACTTTGCCAGACTGTCAGAGAGAGAAGCTTTCATTTACCTGGGGATGGGTGGACAGCCCAGAAGCCTGGGTTGCTGGTGGCCACTAGGAGAGGAAGGAAGCAAACACAGAAGGAAGCAGGGCCAAGAGGTGGGGAAAGACAGTGTCCTGATAGCTGGAGCCCTTGATCCAGCTACACCTGAAGCCAACACCTCCTCAGAGGCGTTTAGCTACTTAATTCCTTCTTGTTTCTTTCTTCCCTCCCTCCCTTCCTTTTCTCTCTCTGGTTCTTTATTTCTTTCATTCTTAAGCTCCTTTGAGTTGAGTTTTTGTCCTTTGCAGCCAAGAGAGTTCTGATAAGATGTATAATATGAATTCCGGAAAGAGCGCCAAAGATGAGTAGGTTATTATTCCCATGTGACCCTTTCACCCAGGTCCAGTGTCTCAGCTACAGAACCAGAGCATGTGAGCCAGGCCCTGCCTCCTCCCCAGCCCAGCACCCCCTGGCCCACACCCTGGCCAGGAGAAGGCCCTTCCATGGGGTGCTGCTCTAGGCCCCAGACACCCCACACCCCCAGCCTGGGCATGATGGAGAACCCCACCCCTGGGAGACCCCCCCAGCTGAACACCCACCTGCAGAAAAACCAGCACAGTCACACAGAGAAATTCTGAGTTTTTATTCAAAACAACACTGGTGGCGGCTGCCACGTGGTTTCTCTATGCCGGGGCCATCTGGGCCAGCAGGGACCAGTGCCGTCAGCAGCTAGGAGGGAGGTTCGTTCACACCATAGAAACTGTACAGCGACTGGGAGTGCAGTAGTCACAGCAGCAGAGCCAGGCCAAGGGCTTCCCGGAAGAGGCGGCTTCTGCCTCCCCCTCAGACCCCAGCGCACCCCAGCTCTGCCAGGAATATGGATTATTGCACAAAGACCAAAAGAGTATGTGTATCTGGGCTAAACAGAAGCTTCTAAGACCCCAAGCCCTTACACAGCGAGTGAAGGGGGCCCGAGGCGACCCTGGAAACAGAAGCCTCTTCGGGGAGGGTCTGGGGGGAAAGACAGGCAGATGGGCTGGTGCTGTGCACACTTCGTCTTTTGGGGTGCCGCCTGGTGCAGGAGAAGGATGGGCAGGCAACGGGAAGAGGCTTTGTCTGGGGTAGGCCGCAGCCCCAGCTGGTCCTAGGTCCATCTGTGCAGATGCCACAGTGCCTGCCAGCCGCCACTCTGCAGAGCCCTGTGAACAGAGAGCTTGGGGTGCTCCACACCAGGGTCCCCACTTGCCCCAGGGCCAGGCCCATGGGGGTTAGGGTAAGGTTGTGCTTTTGTGATGGACAGGCTATAGAATCAGGAAAGGCAGAGGGGGCATTCACCCCACCCTATCCATTTCAGCTGGTCCGGGCCAGCCAATCACAGCCTCGGTGTCCCCAGGGCCTTGGACCAGCACTGGGGCCCTCCAGGAACCAGACCTGCCTCCCGTGACTCCCCAGGCAAAGCTTCCCTCCTCGGTTCCACTGGCCCTGCCCTGCTCTGTCCTGGCCTCTCCCCTTCACGCCCGTGCTCCAGTAAGCCCCTTTGCCTGGATAGCCCTCCCCACGCGCCTGCTTGTTTTGGGACCACAAGATGCAGGGTAAAGGGATGGCTTCCTGTCAGGCACACCCAGGATGTTTTCTACCCAGCCATATATAACCCGGTGACAACAAGGAAATCACCTCCCTGCTCCGTGCTCGTGCTCTGGACCACCGTGCATATTAAACAGGGTGCACCTGGGCCCAGAAAGTGGGAGCTGCTGACAGGTGCCAGATGCAGTCCCCCTGAACCCAGCTAAGTGAGCCCAGTTAACTTCCTCCACACGGGCTTCCCAGGCCCCACTGCCTACCCTCTTCCGGGCTGCTGCATACAAGGCCCTCCCTCAAGGGACATGCTGACTAATCATGCTGACTAATGTGTGTGCTGCCCCCTCTAACTCAACTGCTTGGAGCCCCCACGGTGCTGGTGGGGAGGCCGAGCCAGACAGGCCTCCCTGGGCCCATTCCTCCCCCAGCTGAGCATCCCATAGTGAACCAATCAGCAGAGCCAGGAAGGCTGGCCCAGCAGCTTCAGCCCAGCGCACAGCCTCCTCACCAGGTGTGGGGACACCTGGGGCAGAAGGTGATAAGACCCCAGGTCCACCTGCTCTCTGAGAGAAAGGGCCGGGCTGAGCACTCACCCTGGAGGCTGCCATTCTGGGAGGAAGCCCAGCATTGAGGCTGAGGGTCTGTGTCCTCACTGAGGCCCACCATCCACCCTTTGGGGTGAGGAGAGGGAAACACTCAGGGTATGGGGGCGAATCCAGGTCTGACTGCCATGCCAGCCCAACTACATGGTACCACCAGAGGCCCTCTGCTGGGCTCTGCCTCCTGAGCCCACCTTCTTTGAACACAGGCTGACTCTCACATTCCAAGTACTCAGGTGTTGGCCCACCAGGTTGGAGAGATGGGCAGCCTCTTTGCTGCCAGGGCCCTGAGGGATCCAGGGCTGGCCACTCTGCCTCTTCCCCACCTCCACCCCCAGCTCTTGAGCTTTCCAGCCCATTGAGCTTAAGTCATTCATTACCTCCTTCCTTTGCTACAGTGCCCAGGTCCCAAGGGTGGCTATGCCAGCCTGGGAGACACCCAGCACACGTCCAAGCAGCTACCTGCACCTCATACCACTTGGCAGCCCAGCTAGAAGCTAAGTACTTTAAGGTCAGGGTTTGGGACAAGGATAGGCCCACCTGAGACCGTCTGAGATCTCGAAGGCCAAGGGCCTGGTTACTGCTGAAGTACAGTGTGCCCCAAACTCGCCACAGTTCCCACCCGACTCTGCCGCCACATTCCCAGTCTTCTTGAAACTGACCTACTCACTTTTAAAAACTCAGCCTTGACTTAAGCAATACGTTTGTGAAATTGTGGGTTGAGCGCACTGCTTTTTTCGTAATAAATACTGAAAAAAATGCATAACTCTTCAAAGAAAAAAATGCCTGTCTGCAAATCTGTTTGAGTAGCATTTCTATAGGGAACCTGACCTCCAGCTTTGGGAAGGTGGGGAAAATGAGACAGGTGGGGGGTGGGGCAGGGTCTCCAGGTGACAGGGTATGAAGGGGCTGAGGAGGGGGTTGGGTCCAGGCAGCTGCCCCACCCCTGCTCCCACCTGGAGGGTGGGAGGCCGTGGTCAGCATAGATGAGGCAGTACCCTTGACCTGCGCAGGGCCTGCTCACCCCTCTTCACTGTCCTCCATCTCCTGCTGCCTCGGTTCTGCCCACAGCTTCCTGGGGGCAAGGCCACCACAGACCCCACCCTGGGAAGTGCCCACCAGGACAGGGGCCTGCCCCCTGCCCAGCCTTGGAGTGGCTCTCCACCCCCTCCCAGCCCTAAGAAAATACAACTATCGCCCCTGATTTTTCTAGAGAAACACAACTGGGAGACTAAGAGTTTGTGGACTCTGGGAGCCTATGAAAGACTGTCCACGCAGCTAGATGGTCAGGAACAAGACAGACACCCCAATACATGGGGGGAGGGGTGGGGTCTTAGCAGCATCTCTTCTTTAAAGGAAAAAACGCACCCTGAATGACACCTCTTTTTCTGGGCCTGTCTCCTGGACCATGGGGCCCTTGGAGAACTGAGAGCCCTCTCCAAGCTACTCCAAACCCAGGGGAGACGCCAAAATGTAGGGGTGCCTATGCCCCAGCAGGACCATCTGCCCCAGGGCAGGTCTGGCCTGGGCCCCAAGCATCAGGCAAAAAGCCCTGTCTGGGCCCCAGCCCGCACTCCCCAACTTTAGCACTTTCTGGAAGTCGTAAACTCTCAGTAAAAAAAATAAATATATATATATATGTCTGTCTCTCTCTATATATATGCATACATATATATATACATGTATCTGCATGGGAAGGACCATGGCTGGGCTGGGTCGTGCCCATCAGACACGGCTCTACCACGCTCTCAGCAGCCTGGCGCTGTCTGGCCCTGCGCGGTGCCCAGGTTGTGGACCAAGTATTGCTGTCTTCCCCCTGGCTCCTGAGGTAAAGAAGGTGAGACGGGGCGGGTGGCGGTGGCGCTGGGCCCCTGCAGCCCTCATCTCTTCCTCTTGCTTGCAGCGTCTCCCGGCTGCAGCTCTCCCTGGAGCTCAGCCGGGCCAGGCCGGTCCTTGCTGCTGTCCGCGGCCCAGGAGGGGCTCCGGGCCAGGCCATGGGGCCCGACGGCAGAGCGGGGGTGACCAGGGCCCGTGGCCAGGCTGCTGGTGCTGCTGAACCTCCTTGCGGGCGGGAGCCCCGGCGGCGCGGGCGGCGCACAGAAGAGGGAGGTGAGCGAGAGGCTGCTGAGGGTCTCCGAGTGCTCGCTGCCCCCGCCCCCGCCGCCCGCGCCGCTCCGGCCGGCGCCCTCCTCGTCTGAGGGGTCCATGGAGTCGTGGTGGGCGCACCCCGGGCTGGTGGAGCCGCCGCTGCTGTGGCTGCGCTGATGCGCGCCCAGCCCGCGCCGGCTGAACAGGCCCCGGCCCCGAAGGCTGAGGCGGCGGCGGGCGGTGGGAGACAGGCCAGCCCGGGGGCCGGGGGTAGGCTCAGGTGGCCCCAGGGCGCACCGGGGACTGTCGCTCAGCGTCAGGCTGTCTTCCAGTGTGGTCTGCAGGCTGCCCGCCGAGCTGCTGCGGCTGGCCTCCAGAGACGTGTCGCTCCCAGTGGCCTGTGGGGAGACATAGGGGATGGGGGCCACCTGGTGTCCCCCAACCCGCCCCTGCAGCAGCCTGCCCATGTCAGTGACTGCAGCCCTCTGATCCCTCAGGAACCCCTTCACTGCACACCCAGCACCCACTGCTTCTCCCCGCTCCACCCTCTGCCCACTGAGCACTGGGGGCTCTCACCACCATCTCTGCAGTGGCCTCCGAGGGGTTCTCCCCCCACGACCCCTCTTCTCTGTCCTCAGGGGGAAGCCAGGGTCATCCTACTCAAACCCTGGCCTGAGGTACCTGCCCCACCCCTCTGGGGCCTCATTTCCCACGGAAGTCCACCCACCCCACCCCCACCTCTACTCTGCCTGCTGCCTGGAAAGCTCTGTCCCAGACTCGCAGGTCCCCTTTGGCCTTCCCAGCCCTCCACCTGAACCACCAGCTCACCCCATAGGCCCCTTCCTGTGCAGTGTCCTCCCCAGGGTGTGTCCCTATCAAGCAGACAATATCCTTTGTGCACTGATTTCAGCTTTTCCTCCTCTCGAACCTCTGAAACATACACACTACACACTACTACACACTACACAACCCTTAAGCCGCAGGGGCAGGGATTCTGCATTCGTAGCTGCTGCAGCCTCCAAGCCTAGCACGTGGCCTGGCACATAGCTGGGGTCAACAGCCACCGAAAGAACAAATGCCTGGAAGAGCCCCAGGCCCTGCCCTGCC
The DNA here is from genome assembly GCA_004027475.1 of Anoura caudifer. Lineage (NCBI taxonomy): Eukaryota > Metazoa > Chordata > Mammalia > Chiroptera > Phyllostomidae > Anoura > Anoura caudifer. The sequence continues at coordinate 267,384 of PVKU01000832.1, read as the reverse complement.
TCCACCACACTGTGGGATCTGGGGCAGCTCCTGCCTCTCCCTGAACCCTGAGGGTCTGCCACCCACAGAATGGGGCTCTTAGGTCTGCAGGTTCCTTTGCGTGTCCCGGTGGTGGCCCTGGCCAATCCAATACAGGTGGCCCTGCAGGCTGAAACCTCTCATCCCCTAGGCCTGCTCCTCCACTTGAACTCCAAGGCCCCACTCAGATGCCCCCCAGCGAGGGAGCTCTCAGGGTCCGGGAGGTGCCATACCTGCCGGAGGAGGGTGCAGTTAACACTCGGTGACCGCAGGGATGCCCAGGAGCCCTGCAGGGCGATCTTGGGGAGGGTCCCGGCACTGGCGCCCTTCTCCTGCCCCTTCTGGCTGGCAGACACAGCGGGGTGGAAGAACTCCGCAGGCATGGGCAGGAGTGGGCTCGCAGGTGCTGCTGGGGAGGCAGGAGAGGGAGCTGGGGAGCAGGCTCGGGCTGGCAGGGAGGGGGACCTACCAAGCCGGGTGTGAGACTATGGGCAAGTCTCCCTCTCTGAGCCTCGATATCCCCACTATGAAAGCAAGAGAGAAGTGGCGAGCCTGCCCATGTCATTCCTGGGAGGACAGGCACTGGGCAAAGGCACAGCTTTTGGAGTCAAGCAGACCCGGCTCCAGGACCCCCGGGTTCCTGCCTCTGTGAAACAGGGATCAGATGCCTCCCCCAAGAGGTGGCGAGGACGAGCAGAGCAGAGCAGAGCAGAAGTCATGAGTGCCGCCCGCCAGGGTCTGACACCCCACAGAGTCCGGCCGGGCCTGGGGGCCCATCTGGGACGGTAGGTGGGGTGGACACCGTGCTGGATGGGCTGAGCCCACAGAAGGACGCTGCCAGGTCTGTCCGGCCCGCTGCATCGGGGATGGACAGGGCCAAGGATGGGGTGAGGAGAAAATGGGGGCCAGGCCACGGGGACAGCCAAGAGCCACTGATCACGGTCCCCTCAGTCTGTGCCTTCCAGGGTGAGGATGGGATGAAGGAATCGGGGAATATGTACCCAAGGTGGCTGGACAGCTTGACTATCCCCAAGTGCAAGGACTCCTATTCTATGTCATCTTGTGATTTAAGGAAAAATAAGTAAATGGTTAACTAAGGGGATGAGGTTTCATTCTATCAGAATGGCTCTTGGCCCCAGCCACCTCTCATGTGGCTGTGTGGACTGAGTGCCAGCCTGCAAACCAAAGGGTTGCTGTCTCGATTCCCAGTCAGGGCACATGCCTGGGTTGCTGGCCAGGTCCCCATTTAGGGGTTCACGAGAAGCAACCACACATTGACATTTTTCTCCCTCTCTTTCTCCCTCCCTTCCCTCTCTCTAAAAATAAATAAAATAACATCTTAAAAAAAAAAAAAAAAAAAAAAGAACAGCTCATGGGTCAGTCCTGTGCCCTGACTTTTGGTTCAGGAAGTCTGGGGTCCTTGCACCTCAGCCACTGTGTCCAGTCCGGAGGCCACTGGTTTTAGGGGAAGTCCTTGGGACAGTCACTGCACTGCCAGCTCCGGGAGGGGGCTCGATGCCACGCCTCCCAGAAGAGTACAGAGGTGAGCTCAGCAGCCTCTCATCTGCTGAGCTCATCTCTTTGTCCCCTTCCTCAGCCAGTGCTGTGAAACCAGATTCCTGTCACCCTCCACCCGAGGTGGAGGTGAGCCCTCATAACAAACAGGCCAGCTCCATCCTCTGTCCTGGTGCCACAGCCGAGCTGTGGGCCCAAGACACAAGCACAGGATGCGGAGGGAGCGGACAAAGGATAAACGTCAGGACGTTTTGCTAAAGGGACAGAGCAGGCGACGGGCGTTCTGTTATCCAGCATCACCTTGTGTGAGGACCCATGGGTGCACACCTCTCCAATTCAGCTCCAGAAAACGCCTCAGTAACCTGGCAGCTTTCTCTCTGCTCAGTGATGAGAGCTGTGTGTGCCGATCAGTTCTCCTCTTTTCTCCACCGCTCCCAGGAAGCTCAGCAGGAAGCCTCCCTTAGCTAAGGCCTCTGGTATAATTTTTATCTCATCTCTGTATTGTTTGGCTCTTGATCTTTTATCATTGTTACATCAGAGCCGAAAGTGCTATCTTTTATTGTCATTTATTTATCTGTTTCTTTCCTGACTCAATATAATAGCCTGGGAAAAAATTACTAAGGACAAAACTCAACCACTGCCTCTGAAGCAGCCGCCCAAAAACAGGGCTGTGGGGAGCAGGTGGGGGCCCCACCCCTTACCTTGGCTGCTGTCGTGTTTCAGCCAGGACTGAACGGGGTTGAACGAGATGGCCTCCATCTCGCACAGGAAGTTCTCTGGACCCGAGGACATGGCCGAGTTGGACAAGGGGAAGAAGCATTCACCCAGGTCCCCCCCACACCCAGGCTCTGGTGGGTCGGGCTCCTCCTGCAGGAAGAGGGAGGTAGATGGGTTAGGAGGGGACAGAAGGTGCAGGGGCCACGCCCACCACAGCTGCCTGCAGGCCCCTGACCCACAGTCCTTTGCTTGGGCTGCTCTTGGTGCCTGGGATGGCCTTCTCCTCACCCTGTCCACCTGGCCAACAATTGTCATCTTCCAAAACCCAGGTGACAGGGCCCCACCTCCAGAAAGCCTCCCCAATGTCCCAGGCAGGTCACAGTTCCCGCTCACTCCCTTCTTGACTCTGAGATCCTTGAGGGCAATGGAGGGTCTTCTTACTCGGATAAAAAATATCCAAAGTGACAAGGAGCGGCCAAGGCCACTGGTTGCCGTGCGTGGGGTCCCGGCTGAACGTGTTGCTGTGTGACCTCAGGTAAATCCCTGCGCCTCTCCAAGGCCCACTGCCCCCATCTGACCCACAAGAGACGAGGCTCTGGCACACAGCAGGCGCTGCTCACACGGGGTGCTGGGGGGACACGGTGTCCTGGCTGGGCAGGCAGAGGCCAGGCTACACGGGTGGGCCCACTCACCCCGGAGCCCACTGAGGTGGCTCACCTTGCTGTCCTTAGGGCGAAGTGGGCAGGTTGTGGGGTCTTCAAGACTCAGGTCATCGCCCAGCAGGATGGATGAGGACCTGTCTGAGTTCAGGGAGAAGGCTTCTGTCTCAGCCAGCTGCACCTGTGGGAAGAGGACCTGTGGAGCTGGGACAGGGCAGGCCTGGTCCCCCAGAAAGGCCCAGGGTGGTGGCCAGAGAGGTCCAGAGACCTGCTGAGCATCAATGGTATGCCTACCCTGAGCAGGCAGCCCAGCCTAGGTGGGGGTTGGGGGGTGGGGGGTGGGGAAGACACAACGGCATCACAGCCACTGAAGCGCCAGACCTGGGCTGGGCCAAGGGCAATGGAGTTGAATAAGCTGTGAACTCCAAAGCGGGTCCACCTTCGCACAGGCCATGTCCCTGGAGGCTGGCCAGCATGAGCAAGTCCGTGGGCAACTCTCTGCCCAGAGTGAGGCTTTTCCCGCAGGCCAGCCCACTGCCAGGCACCAGCCTCACCTCCTGCTTGTCGTGATGGCACCTCCTGCAGCCGGCCGGCGAGGAGTAGTGGTGGAAGATGGAGCCAGACAGGTTGTCGATGATGGTCAGTTCCCCCTCCAAGGAGTCCTTGATGATTAAAGAGACGCTGTCCAGCCACAGATTCTCCTAGGCGGACAGGATGGGCGGGGACAGGTGGGATTATCACTGGGTGGGGACTGTGGGGTGGGCGGGGCACAGCTGCCCTCCCGGGTTCTCTGAGCCTGTGGCCTGGTGGACCTTGGGCCCGACCCTTTTGTCACAGGGTCACACAGAGCTGAGCAGCAGGGGTGGGGCCCAAAAGACAGAAGTCTCTGCCCAGGCCACCCGGGCTAGCTTCACTGGCAGCCCCCAGGTCCTGCCCTCGGTGACCCGGCCCCTGCCCACCTGGGCTGGTGAGTAGCAGTGCCGGCACAGGCGGCCTTCCGAGTCACCCCCGCCGCCTGGCCCTCCTGGCGCCCGGCCGGGTGCACCGGGGGAGCCGGCAGGTGGCCGAGGGCTGGGACCAAGGCCCTGGGCCATCTCCAGCTCGAGCTCTGCGTCCATCTCAGCGTCCTCCTGGGCCTCTTTGTTGCTGTCATCCAGGTGCTTCATGAGCACTGCCACCACCACGTTGATGAGCACGAACTGGGCGGTGAGCACGAAGCTGACGAAGTACAGCGGCGACACGAACTGCAGGCTGCTCAGGCAGCTGCGCTCGTCGTGGGTGCAGTCCCGCAGCGTGTCCTGGGCCGGGCGCGGAGGGCGGTGAGGACCCCGGGGCTCCAGGCACAGACCTCACCTCCGTGAGCACTGCCCCCACCCCCGCCGTCCCAGGCTGGAGCCAGAGGGCCTCTGCTGGGTGATGGGCAGGGCAGGCAGTGCCAGGGCCCTGGTCCCGGGGGAGCAGTGACTTCAGTCCCCTCTGGCCCTGAGGGGAGTCACGCCCCCCAGCACCTGAGCACCGGTCTGAGCACCAGCCAGCAGTTAGGGCTGGACAGAAAGCACTGGCCTCCTCTGCACCTCACTGTGATGCCCAGTCCCGGGCAGGGTCCTCCACTCCTGGGCCCTGCCCTCCTGTCCCATGTGCATGCGATGGGGCACCCTGACCGTGGGGACTGCCACCAGCACTCTCACTCTCAGAACCCAGCCTGAGCTCTCCCTCCACAGCCTGCCCACAAGCACCTTCATGATCCCGTTCCAATTGTCACCGGTGGAGACCTGGAAGAGCGTAAGGAAGGCCATGCCGAAGTTCTCGAAGGTAGCGTGCCGGCTCATGCCCTCACACGGGTTCTCGTCATCGCAGACTGAAAGGGAAGGACGTCAGTCGTCCCATGGCAGAGCCCGCCCACAGCAGAGCCCCCCTCCCCACCCCCCACCTCCTCTCAGAATCCCTGCTACAACCCTTGGAGGCGTGTGCAGACTGAGCCCAGCCCACAGACGGAGAAGCTGAGGCTCAGGGAGGTGGCACCCAAGCTGGGGCTCAGGCTTGGGTGAGCCTGGCTCCTCCTCCAACCCAAGGATCAGTTCCAAAGGGAGAGGATGGAGTGGGCCAGGGCTGGCCCCCAAAGGAGCCCTGCCTTTTGGAGCCGATCCTGTATTGCTCTGGCCGTTCTGCTTGTAGGGGTGGCCCTGGCCCAGGATGGACACTGGCTGGTGGGGCCAGAGAGGGCATGCCCAGGGGTCAGGCAGCTGGGAAGCTCCAAATCAGGGCCCATGCACAGGCCTAGGGTGGGCATGTGGATCCAGGCCAGCATCTCTCAAGCTCCTAGTCACACGGGATGGGGTAGGGTACAGATGGCAGAGGGCCCCCACCCATCCCCCCATGGCCTGCTGCGAGGACATCTCCCAAAGACCCTGAAGGGACAGTCCAGGGTGTTCTCAGGCCTCCCCCCATAGAGCCCTACTCTAGACCCAGCCCAGCCTGCCCCCTAGGCCTGCTTCACTCACCCAGCTTCCCAAAGAGCTCCACCCCCAGGGCAGCATAGATGAAGAAGAGCAGCATGAAGAGGAGGCCCAGGTTGCCCACCTGTGGAGACAGAAGGTGGGGCTGGGCAGGGCGGGGGGAGGGCTGGGGCAGGCGGCCGGCTCCGGGCGAAGGGTAGCCTGAGGGTCAGGGCAGCTGCAACATTTCTCTGGGTTCTGTGTCCATGTATGCCCCTCCCCCCATGGCCCCCCGGGGGGCAGGCTCGGCCCAGCACAGGGCACAGGAAATAATAAACCGTTTATGACGCCTTTACTGTCAGTGGCCTGGGTGAAGCCTGTCACATTCACAGTTCACTTACTCCACATGATGACCCATGAACTCTGCATCAGCCCCATTCTTCAGATGAAGAAAGAAACATGCTGAGAGGTGAAGTACCTTGCCCAGGGTCACACCACTAGCACACAGTAGGACTCAAGATTCACACCCAGCCCACTGACCCCTGGGTCGATGCACACAATTGCTACTCTGTACACTTGTGCATGGTTAGTGCCATCCCATGGGTGATTAGAGAGAGGAAGGAGAGGAAGAGAGAGGTGCCTCAGCAATAATGCCACCTCTTCCACGAAGTCTGCCCAGATTCCAACAGGCAGACTGAGATGCAGTCTGACAGTGAGTATAACCGATATGACCCAGCCACTGTCTCTGCTGGTCTGGGAAGTCCTAGAGAGCAGGAACGTGGCTAGATTAAGTCAGATCTGCTTCCTCAGACCGGCACAGAGCCTGGCCATGGAGAGGAGGGGGCAAAGGAGTCATGCAGGACTGCAGGCCCCAGAGCCTCCTGCAAACCCGGCCACCCCCATCCCACAGCTCCTGTGGGAGGAAAATGTCCCAGATTCCAAACCTATTTCCAATCTATCCGTATGCCAGAGACCGCCTTTCATTCGTGTTGTGGATAAGATAAAGCTCCAACACACTCTGGCCCTAGAAACAATGAGCTATCTCCTAGACCCCGCAGAAGGCCCGCAGGACTGAGTCGGAAGACACTCAATGAATTGCTGAGAAGTAAAGGCCGTTCATCCAAGCCTCCTGATGTTTTCCTGCTCCAGAGGAGGCTTCCCCTCCGAGCTGTTCCACAGTCACACTAACAGTGTCTGACTAATTAAATGATGCTCATTCATTAATAAAACAGGCACTTACCGAACACCTGTGAGGCCTGGGTAGCCTAGGGGAGCATGAGTGAGTGGTGGCCCTCAGCCCCACCCTGCCCCGCCCTCTGCAGGCTGCAGTCAGCAGCATCTGTTAACCAGTGTCCACCTGCCCTTACTTGTCTTTTTTTTAATTTAATTTATTTATTTTTAGAAAGAGGAGAAGAGAAGGAGACAGAGAGGGAGAGAAACATTGATCTGTTGCCTCTCACACGTACTCTGACAGGGACTGAACCCACAACCCCAGCATGCACCCTGACTGGGAATCAAACCTTCGACCACTCAATTTGCAGGACGATGCCCAACCAAATGAGCCATGTCACTTGGCACGTCCTAGTGACCCAGGCCCCATTCAGTGACTTTTAACTATTTTAAACCTCACAATACCCTTTTGAGATGAATACTGTCATCACCCCCCATTTCATAGGAGAGGACACCAAGACACAAGAAGTGTCACATGCCCAGGGTCTCACAGGGGACTAGGCTTTGACACCAGGCAGGGTAGCTTGACTCTGGGCTCCACCCACTTCCTGTCTGCACACCCCACCAAGCCCAGCACTCACCCCCATATTCCATGTAGCAAATTCTTTTGAAGGGATTTAGCATCAGGAAAAACCACATTTCTCTGAATCAATGCCCCTGCTTTCCATCCAGACCTGGTGAGAGTTATGCTGCTTTCCCTTTGCAACTGGGCCACTGGGAAGCTCACACCAAACTTGAGAACAGAACTCACTAACATTCTTAGCCCGGTCACTGTAAGAATTAGCTTTGCTTTCACCTTCCCTTCCCTGAGTTGTTAAATCTTTTATCCTTGTTTTTAGTATCTGTGCCTTTTTATTTTAAGATGCATAATGTTCCTTAACACTAGGTGAGTCATGGTGAATATATAAATGAGCATGAGGCTCACCACAGAGCAGAGGCCATCCTGAGGGGAGGGAGAGGTGGAGCTGTAAGTAGCCAGGACAGCAGGGAGGGACAGACTGGGATGCAGCATTCCCAGGAGGATGAACGATGACCCCTCTGGGGCCCCGGCCCTATCTCCCTCCCACTACCAATGGGATGCAGGGTGAGGGGGCCGCTTCCCTAACTGCTTAGATCTGTGCCAAGGTCAGGGTCTTACGCTGATCCCCCCCGCTGCCCCGCAGAAGGTCAGAACCTGTATGTCCACATCCCTACCTCCTTCTGCCAAACCACCCAACGAGGTCAAGCTCAAAGTCCCCTGACACCTTCCCTGGTTCCCCACATTGTATCAGGGCTGCCTCTCTCCCCTGCACAGTGCAGGTCCCTCGCCCCTGAGGGCCAGCCCAGGGCCCAGTACAGAGCAGGGTCAGAGAGTAGTTGGCGACATCAGGAAGAGGCAGAGGGCACCTATTCCATCTCTCACAGCCCCAGCTCAAACTGCTTCCTGGAAACCTGATGTGTGCTGGCTCTGGGCAGGGTTAGGGAGAAGGGAAGTCAGGTCCCGCGCCCCCAGGGCCCAGTGTGACACCAGCAACAGGCAGGAGGGGCAGCCGCAGGGGGCAGCTCTTACCTGGGGCAGAGCTTGCACCACTGTGTCCAGCAGGGCCCGCATGCCCGTGGCCATCTTCAACAGCTTCAGCACTGTGGGGGACACGCAGCCGGCCCACTCAGCCCAGGCCCTTGGGGCAGGGGCGGGGGTGTGTGTGTGTGTGCAAATGCCATGAGAACCTGGGTGCAGCTACAGGCTGAGTGGGGTGTGCATGAAAACGTGTCACACAACATGTGGACATGAGTGTAAAAAAGTCCTAGAGAGGGAGGCACGCCCAGTGGGAACCGAGGGGTAGAAAGAGTGTGAATGAGCGCCTGATTCACCAAGATGAGGTGAAAGTGGCCACCCGGGGTGTGCCCATGCCCCTTCCTGTGGCTAAGGAGGGCTCAGTGTCCTGCTGAGTTTCTCCCCACCCATCCCCACCTCGGGATTGGGGGTGGGGGAGCAACAGGCAGGTGCAGGTGGAAGAATTACAGGCACCTGGGTGAGCACTGAGACAGCAGGTTTTTTGAAAGAAGTCGGCGGGGGGGGGTGGCCTTGAGGGCAGAGGGTGGTCTGGGAGAAGAAAAGGGATTTAAGAAGCTCTGAGGCCCGTGTGTCCCAGCCGGTGTTGGAGAAACGCCGGTGAGGAACCCCATCTGCTCTGGCTACCTCCGTCCCCACTAAGACTGGACTGCGTGTGGTGTGACAGGAAAGGGGGTAGTGTGCTGGGCGGAGCAGCTGCGGGAGGGGTGCTGAGTGTGCACACACAGGGGCAAGTGTCTGTCCTGTGTGAACTCCTCAGGTCTCCCTGCTCATCCTGGAGGCCAGTCCCGCCCACACCCGGCCCCGCTCCTGGCCGACCTCCACCCTCACCCCGGGCGATGCGCAGCACCCGCATGATGCGGATGATGGTGGGGTTGATGGGCAGGGCCGCGTTGATCTCGATCTCCTCCAGCGTGATGCCCATGACTGACAGCAGCACGATGGCCAGGTCCAGCTGGTTCCACCTGCTCGGGGGGCACAGCAGTGGGAAGCAAAGCGAGTCACTCTAGTGCAGACATACCTCAGCCCGGGGGAGCTTCCCAGCTCTCCACCCTCCGGCTGTGGCCCGCGGGGATGTGCGCCCACCCTCCCTATTAGCTTGTTCCAGACTCCACTAGGTCCGGCTCCCTCTCTGCCCCTGGACAGCCTCCAGTTCCTCAGGCAAGGGGCTGACCAAGATAAATAAATATCTGGGGAATCCTGCAGGGGAGAAGAAATGGCTCTCTCTGACTTTGAGCTCTGAATCTTGATGCTGCTATTCCTTCTATGTGGCCTAGGGCTGGTCTATCGACCTCTCTGAACCTTATTTGCTCCCTCTGAAGAGGAATGGGGCGTGCCCTGCTCTGCCTGTGATGTCTGGAGGACCCACCAAGGAGTGCTCAGGGGGCTTGGTGGAATGCCCCGAGCCCACCGGGCAGGACCATGACCACCTCCTGTTCAGGCCTGTAGGGAGCACCCAGAGGCCCCGGCCAGCAGGGCACCACCACTTCTAGTCCCCGCCTTGGCTGCTCCAGGCTTCCTAGGGATTAGGTCGGCTTCTCCATCCCGCAGCACCCTCTCTGCTGCCATGAGCCGGCCCAGCCACTCACCGGTCCTTGAAGAAGCGCCTCAGACCAAAGGCCACCAGCTTCAGCACAGCCTCCAGCACAAAAACAGTGGTGAACATGTAGTTGCAGTACTTGAGGGCGGTCTCCAGGGACTACGGGGGGAGGCAAAGAGAAGCATGACCCGGGCCCCACAACCTGCCCCCACCTTCCTCTGGTCAGCAAGCCTCTGCCTCTGAAGAGGAGAATTGAATCCATTCACCTTCGGTGCAATGACTGAGGAATCTGCCTTTATTCCTTCCCTCTTACATAACGGGCACTATTTCCTTCTCATAGCTGTTCCCTTCCCCTTGCTTCTGCTGATCTGGTCCAGGGATCCCTCTTTGGAAGCAGCACTGGGTAATGGTGAAGGGTCATGGCTAAGACCCAGATGGCCTAGACTTAAACGCTGGCTCAGCATTTAACTCTGTGTTCACTGCGACTTTGGGCAAGTCCCTTGACGTCTTTGGGACTCAGTTTACCAATCCGTGGTACCAGGACCTTACCTCAGAAAGTGGCTGTGAGAATCAAGGGAGCCAACAGCCCTGCACCAGACTGAACTATCTACGTGAGCACTTGGTAAATGCAAGCTGCTATTATCCCATTTCTTCCCGTTAATTTGGCAGTTCTGCAACTACTGTTCCCTCTGCTAATGGTTGCCTTCCTTTCCCTGCATGTGTCACAGTGCTCTCCTATCATTAATGTGAGACACCAACCCCTTACCTGGGGCTCGGCTCCCCTCTTCTTCCCCCAGCTCCGATGAGTAGAAGCTTTTGGGGTACACTTGCCCCTACACGCCCATCGCGTGCCCCTCATGCACACTGCCTGCCACCAGCTGGGAGCCGGCAGCCCTCTCCCACCTCTGAGTTCGCCCCCAACAGTCCCGCCGCCTGGGCTGCCCCTCCCCCAGCCCCACTTGCCCACGTAGCAGTGGAGGCCACGCAGCGGTCCTTGAGTGCAAATCAAAGGTCCAGCTCAGCTCCACTGTGCACTGACTGACTGGTTGGGGCAGCCCTGCCACATCTCAGAGCCTCAGTTTCTTCACCTACAAAATCTGGAGCCAGGCCCCTCTCCCGCCTTCGGACTGCTGCGAAGGTGGGAGTCAGATCCGCAGCTGCCTTGCAAAAAGTCACATGAAACACACCACAGTGACTGTTACCCATGTTCAAGGCGGGGCCCAAATGTTGCCTCCCCACTCACCAGAAATGGGAGACCTTTCTCTCTGGCCTTTCTCTTTCATTCATGTCCTGCCAGGCCGTGAGCCTCCTGGGCACAGGCCCTGGCACAGGGGGACTGCTCAGGGCCTGCTCCTGGGGCAGGGTCCTGCAGAAGCCCCATTCCACTGGGGACCCCGGGTTGGGCTTGGGGCTCGGGCTCACCGTTGGCTGGTTGTAGTGCTCCAGGGACATGGTGACCACATTGAGGCAGATGATGAAGGTGATGAAGATGTCCAGGTAGTGGCTGGTGCACATGGAGTGGATAAGTAGCCGGGTGGGACAGTAGGTGGCATAGTAAGGTAGCCGCTGGGCCTCTGCCAGGGTGCACAGGGGAGGGGCGCAGGCCAAGGCAGGAACAGGACACGGGGAGGGAGAGGCCAAGGGGAGGGGGGAAGCAAGGGGGAGAGGTGTCAGTCCACACAGGCCCTGGAAGTCAGAGTTAGATCCCCTCCACCCACCAAGGGGGCCGAAGGGGACATGGGTAAGATGTGCAGGGTGGGGGCAAAGAAGGCAGGACACAGATTCTCTCCCTCCACCCCAAAGCGCCCACGGCAGGGGCTCCGGGCCTGCAGGGGGCGGGGGACAGGGGTCCCACAGCTCAGGGTCGACATCCAGGCTCTGCCTTTGCCTTTTGCCTGGACTGAGACACCTGGTTGGCAGTAGTGTCACCATCAGACTCCAGGAGGACACGGATAGGGCTCAGGTCACCCAGTCAGGCAGACACTGGGGAAGGGGCAGGAGCAGGGGCATAGGGGCCGTATCCTTTGTCCCTTCAAGCTCCAAAGGCCAGAGGCTGGTGCCAGGCCCAGGCCCCACCCCCGCACCCAGGAACATCAGCGGCAGTGGGCAGAGGAGGCCAGGGCTGTGGTGGCCCCTGCCCCGAAAGTCACCCACTCACTCCGGCGCTTCTTTTCCAAGCGCCGCAGCCGCTTCTCCTCCCGCCGCCGTGCCTCCTCAGCCTCCTGGTGCTGCCGGCACTTGTGGAAGTTCTCCACCACAACACCCACAAACATGTTGAGCACGAAGAAGCTGACGATGAGCAGGAAGGAGATGAAGTAGAGCAGCATCCAGGGGTTGTGGTTGGGCACGGGCTGCAGGGAGCCAGATGGGGCTGAGGCAGGCTGATCTGGCCCTACAGGGCCTGCTGGGGTGGGGGCGGGGGGCCTAGGGCTACCATGCTGAGCCTCAGAGATACAGAGAGAGCCTGCTTCCTAGGTGGCTGAGGGGTTTGAAGGAGGAAGCAGGTAGGAAGTGCCCACCCTGGCCTGGCACAAGTAAGGTGCTCAGCAAAGAGAGCCCTTCCCTTCCCTTCCCTTCCCTTCCCTTCCCTTCCCTTCCCTTCCCTTCCCTTCCCTTCCCTTCCCTGCTGCAGCCTCCTGGACGCATACGCACCTGTCTTCTTCTTCCTCACACCCACCCACCCAACCACCCACTCACTTACCCGTCCATTCTCCACCCACTTATTTGTCTGTCCATCCATCCATCACCTATTCATCCATGTATCCACCATTCACCCACTTATTCATCTGTCCACCCATCACCCATCCATTTGTCCATCCATCCAACCAATCATCCATCCATCCATCTACCCAATCGCTCACTTATTCATCTGTCCATCCATGATCCACCCACTCATTGCATTCTGACCCACATCCACCCATCCACTTTTCATCCACCTGGAAATCAGGCTGCCAGCAGAGGGAAAACACATCCCTGGTGGAGTCTGGGTATGATGTGGAGGGGGGAGGGCGGTGGGTGGGGTGGTAGGCAGCAGTGGGTAGACAGACTAAGATGTGGAAGGAGATGCCACCAAGCATTCTCATTCCCTGCCTAGTCCCAGAAGGGGCCCCTGCTCTCAGGGGGATCTTGGGAACAAGAGCTCAGGCCTCCTATCAGGCCCAAGTCCTCCCTGACACCTTTCCACCCACATCACTCTCTTGCCTCAGGCCTGCTCCTGCTGTCCCCCTGCCCTCTGGCTCAGCCCCTCTCCACCCACAAGGCTCTGCGCCCCTCCAGGCAGGAGGCAGCTTGGAGGGCTGTCCCTATGGAGCAGGGGCTTTGTTGAAGCCAATGGAACATGCCTTTGGCTACCCAAGGGGTGGCCCTGCTGGAGGAGGATTCAGGCCCGGGTGGTGAGGGGTGGGCCATGGCACAGTGGGAGACACAGGAGCTGTAGGTCTGCTGACACGGGTTCCAGACCACTGACCCCCAAACCACTGTGCCCCTTCCCTGGTGCCCTGCTGACCCGGCCCCAGCCACACCCACCTGCTGGTCCACAGCGACGGCATCCAGTCCGTTGTACATGATGTTCACCCAGCCGTCCTTGGACGCCAGGACAAAGAGTGACATCAGGGCCTGGAAGGCATGGGAGGGGGTGGACACCGAGGTGATGGACTCAGGCAGCTCAGGCTGCATCTGCCCCCTCATCTCTCCATTTTTCTGTGTCTAGGAGGCAGAAGGATAAGAGGCCTTCCCCATGTCGAGGGCAGAGCTGTGCCCTCAACAGACAAAGCTTTTCTGAGGACCTACTATGTGCCTGCCATATACCCTGCAGGCACTGCTGCAGGAGAATGAGCACTGGACCAGGAACCCTGGGTTCCAGTCTCAGCTCTGAAATTAACTGGCCAGTGCCCTGACCAATGCTCAGTTGGCTGAGCATTGTCCTGCAAAGCAAGAGGTGGCCAGCTCCATTCCCGGTCAGGGCACACGCCTGGGTTGTGGCCCAGTCCCCAGCTGGGGCACGTGCGAGAGGCAACCCATCGGTGTTTCCCTCATATGTCGATGTTTTTCTCCCTCTCATTCTTTCTCCCCTCCCCTCTCTCTAAAAATAAATAAAATCTTTTTTTAAAAAATTAACAGGGCAAGACAATTCATGAGCTCTTGCCCCTCACCCGCAGGATGGAGCTAATACTTAAAGGGCTGCCTGCCAGGTTTGCTGGGAGAGTCAGCTGCGACTTCAACCTGGAAGGCTCCTCGTAGACATGAGTGTCCCTGCTGCTGTCGCTCCAAGCTTGAGCCTGAACACACCTGAACGTGGGAGGTCACAGAGAAGTCAGGAGCCCTGGGTCACAGCCCAAGCTCTGCCACTAAATGGCTGTGTGATATGGGGCAAGTTCTTTGATGTCTCAGTTTCCTTGTCTATAAATGGCAATAATTACCATCACCAATAGGAGATTTGGGGACAAGGTGATCCCCAGGAGACAGCCAGCTGAGGCTCCTACCCAGACAGCAGCCAAAGCATCCTCGTGCCCCTTCAATAGGGCGACAGGCTGGTGCCAGAAGACCCAGTCCACAGCCTCACCTGCAGCATGCGCTCAGTAAAGGTTCTCCGAGCTAGGCTGAACCCATGCCATCGTGCAGAGCCCAGCATGATGGACATTAGTGGGTTCATACAGGGTCCAGACCAGCAGAGCTTGCCCCGGGGGCACACCCCCTACTCCTGACACCTTCCCCTCCCATGCTTCTACCACATTCTTCATTTGGGCCAGAGAGTGAGGTTCTGGGCTGGGTCTGCTGCCCCGCACCAGCCCCTCCTTCCTACCCATCCAGGGCTCAGACCCATCCTCTTCCCTTCCAGCCGGCTGTGATGCTAAGGGCTGCCCGGAAGGGGCTCAGGCCCAGGAGTAGGGCAGGGCAGCAGACTCAGGGGAAGCCTTCCTTGCCAGGGGGGCACAAGAAGCTCTCACGTGCCAGGGTACAAATGTCCCTGTAGACCTTTGGATTGCAGAGGCCTGAAGCACAGGGAGCCTGAGAATGAGAATCCCAGGCCTGCTATCCCTGTCCCTGTTTATGGACGAGGACACTGAAGCCCAGCGAATGACTGGACATACCTGAGGACATGCAGCAAAGAGTCAGAGGCCCCAGACCACACTGCCACCCCCATTAGCTCTACAGGTTGAGAGCACCCTGCTTGGGGGCCGGGGGCATCAGCCTGGCATCAAGCACGCTCTGAATGGAGAGGGCCAGAATGCCCCATGGGAGCCGGGACCTGGATCTGGTGCTGGGTCAGGGGTCAGGAGCAAGCTCATCAAAGGCCCCCATGGGCTTTCCCCCAGCTTCTTGGAATCTTTTTTAAAACATCTGTTTTCCCAACCATTCATTGTTAATAACTTGAAAAGGTGCTGCTTCTGGAGAACCTGCAGGAAATGAGGCAGAGACTGTGTCCCCGTTCCTGACCCCCTTTCCCTGGCCATTCACTGTCCCTCTATGGCCCCCTGGCCCGTCTCTCAGGTGGCATGGAGAGTAGGATCTCTGGTCACATGGGGTGTGAGCTGCAGTGGGAACCAGCTGGAGGGTCCCAGCAGAGGGGCAGGACATGGGACCCTGGCCACGTGGATCTGGACCCTCGCCCTCTGCATCTGGCTATACCTAGCCACCCAGGTAGGTCTTCAAGAATTAGGAGCATTTGGCTGGGGAAGTGGGGAGGTGGAGGTTCTTTGTAGGCAGCCAGCAGGGGGCTCTCATCCCAGGCTACTGCCCAGATGGCCAAGCCTGGCAGGTTCCCAGGAGAGGAGACCAGCAGCAAGTCAGGAACTGGGCGGGGGCCTGCCTGTGACTGGAGAGCAGGGTAGAGGGGATGGGTGACGGGAGAGGAAGCCCACTGGGCCAGGGCCTGGGCATGCGACATGGGAGCCTCCACAGTGAGTGGCAGAGCCAGGATTCACAGCCCCACGAGGGTGACTTTAAAATTCCTGCTGGCGTCCCACGGGTGGGGTAGGGACCAGGAACCAGCATCCACTGAAGAGCCTACGAGGCGCCAGGGGCTTGCCAGATGCTCTGGGCTCAGGATGCCTAACCCTCTCACCACCTGCATGGGGGTGCTGCTCCTACCCATTTTGCAGAAGAGGAAACAGGTTTGCAAAAGGGAAATCCCAGGGCCAGTCCTGGGAGGGCGGGTCTGCAGGCTGGCCTATCATCCCAGGCTGCTGGCACTGCAGAGCCGTGGCTCCAGCCCCCGGTGTGATCGGTGAGGCAGGGGCTGGCGGGCGGAGCTCACCTGGCCCAGGTTGTCAAAGTTGTATTTGTGATGGACCCAGCGGTAATTGGCAGCCATGCAGTCAGAACGGTTGGTGATGTTGCGGGTGTCCACACCGAGACAGTGGTAGAATTTGCCCTTGAAGAGCTGGGGGGAAGGGACACAGGCTGAGTGACGGTCCTGTCAGCATTCCCGGGGGGTAGGGGTGGGGTGTGAATAAGAAGAGGGACAGCCCTTTAGGAGGCCTCTCGTCCATCCAGTCTCTCAGTGCTCAGCCCGGGCCACTCAACCACACCATCTCCCAACTCCCCCAGCGGGAGGTGGGACTAATCTCATCCCAACTGACAGAGGAGGAAACGGAGGCCAGGGTGACATATAACCGTCTCCAAGTCACTTGAGGTTTAGGAAGCATCAGAGCCAGCGTTCACGCCCTGGTTTGTCTGATTCTGGGCTTCCCACAGACCTGAGATCAGAGCCAGTACCTGCACTGAAGGTGTGCACAGGGGTCCCGAGGGAGAAAGATGCCTGCATATCCCCAGGGGAGAGAGAGAGTAAAGGGACCCTCCCCTGGGACCCAAGCCCTGTCTGTGTCAACTGCCTGGAAGGGGTGGGGCCGCTGTCCACACGGGATCCACTCCACCATGCATCTCTCGGCAGCCCCAAAGGGCGCCTATGCCCAGGGCTCCCTACACACAGCATCAGGTGAGGAAACTGGGGCTTTGCGGCCCAGGACACAGGAAGGGCGTCAGTGCAGCTCGGACCGCAGAGGGCCCGGGTCACTCCAGCCATCCCTGTCACACACTTCATGACCCAGCCCCCTCCTCCCCGTCCAGTCCTGAGGCCTGTCACATTCCTGGGCTGGGCTCCAAACCAAGACCCATGTCAGCCCATGGCCCTGCCTGTGTCAGAGGCCTCCTGAAGCCCCAAGCCCGGAGGTGGCAAACCCCGGCTCCTTAACCACCACCACAGGCCTTTCCCCATGGCACCCTGCCCACCACCAGGCTTTCCTCTCTAGCCACCTCCACACATGGGCTGTCCTCCCAGAAACACCTTCCCCCACCACGACCTGTCAGAATCACCTCTCCTTCAAGGCCCAGTGCTAAGGCCACCACCTCCTTCAGGGTGTTCCCCTCATTGTCCCCAGCCCAGCTGCATGTTCCTGCACAGCTTGGACCCCTGTGATCCCACTGACCCAGCCCGCCTTGCCCCTTGCTGTGTCGGCTGTGTCTGTCTCCCTCTCTGGTCTGGAGCTCACCACCCAGCGGGCCACCTGAGCCCCCATGTCAACCAGCACAGGGTCCAGGGAGCTGGGTGGGAGGGAGGAGCCTCTTCTCCAACCTTGGAGCCCTCCCCACTGCCTGCCCAGCCTGGGCACCCCTCACCTGCACCCCTAAGATGCCGAAGATGATGAAGAAGGCACAGCAGATGAGGACAATGTTGCCGATGGGCTTAAGGGAGGAGATGAGTGTCTCCACCACCAGCTTCAGGCCAGGTGCCCGGCTGATGACACTGCAGGCAGGAGGGACCAGGGGCACAGTTAGCCCAACTCAGCCAGGGAGGAGACAGCCAGCCCCTGTCGTCCCAGAGTCACCAGGACGGTGGCCCCAGGCTCAGACCTATGCGCAGAGCAGGGCACTGTGCCTCCACCCCATGCCCTTGGGGTCCACACTCCCTCACGTAGAGACTGAGGCCAGAGACAGCAGTGAGCCACCCAGGGCCACACAGAGAGGGGGTAGCCATCCTAGGGGCCACCTTCAGCCCTGGTCTTCCAACACGCTCACACATACACACTCACACACACACTCACTCCAGGCACCTGCCCTAGGAGCAGGGCCCACAGCCCGGTCATGCTCGGCCTTGCTAGCAGAGGGCTGAGTGGGTGGGGAGGGGTGGAGCGAGTGGTCCACTTAGACCTCAGGGGCTTCCCCAAACGTGGAGGCGTCCTCACCGCAGGGGCCGTAGAGTGCGCAAGAGCCGCAGGACCCGGAGGACCCCCAAGATCTTGGCTCCACCAGCTGAGGCCAAGGACACCACGATGTCGATGATTGAGACGAAGACTAGAAAGCCATCCAGCACGTTCCAGCTGCTGCGCAGATATGCCTGTTCGCCGAAGTACAGACCCAGGGAGACCACCTGCGGGCGGGGTGGTAGGAGGGATCAGTGGGCTCAGTGGGCCAAAGAGGGTGGGGCTGACTGGGGGCAGGGGTGGTGTGCAGGACAGAGTCAGGTGAGTAGGGTGAGGCCAGAAGGCTGGCAGAGGACACTTGACCCGCTGCCCACTTGGAAGGTGGATGATGAGCAGGGACCCGGAAGGTCCGGGCCCCTTGGGACACTCCTTGCAACTCAGGCACATGGCCTATTCCAATCCACTCCCCCTGCAGGCCTGGCAAACCCAAGCCAAAGCTACACTGGTACGCTGTGAAGGTTTCCCAGCATCCACCTTTCCACCAAGTCGTGACCTCCTGAGGAGCAGGGATGTGGATGACCCCACCCTCTGGGTCCCAGGAGCCTAGTGCTGGTCCCAAGGGGAACTGGGCCTCTGGGGCCCCTATGGAAAGTTGCTGACAGGCAGGTGAGTGACAAGCTGGGGTGTGTTGGGCCACAGCCACCCCCAGGGAGGGGAGAGGTCCCAGGTGAAGAAAGGCTACCTTTAGCGTCATCTCGCCCACAAAGATGGCTGTGAAGATATAGTTGGACACGGTGAGGAATATACGTTCCTGAAAGAGCCAGGAGACACTATCGGCCTGGGGCTCCCAGAACTGCCTAGCCACCCGGTCGCCTCTGCCTCCAGCCAAGGGGCATCTGGGGAGGCTGCCCCTTTACAGTCCGAGCAGGTGTCCTCTCCCCAGAGACAAGCCCCTGCCACACCTTCCTATACATATCAATACCCACCTTGCTGAGCTCTCCTAGCTCCCTGGCCCTGCGCCCTGTCTGTCCCCTAGCGGCCCCAGTGGCCTGCCCCTCGGCCTCTCCCTTGCCCTGCCCATGGGCCCCAGCCACTCACGGTGCTGCCAGCCTCAATCTGGGGCCGCTCCAGGGCGATGGTGATACAGTTGAGGAAGATGAAGGCCAGGACAACGTAATCGAAGAGCTTGTGGGCAATGATGGTCTGGCACAGGACACGGAACCTGGGCAGAGCGGGCAGGGCCGTGAGTGGTGGTCTGCACCTCACCCCAGCCCGGAGGAAGGCAACGGGCTGAAGCCTAGGGACGGCCTAGAGGAAGCTGACCCTTCTCTTCCCCATCCACACACAGGTGGCAGCTTTACATCTGCCCAGGGTACCCACTGGAGCCACCTCCCCTGACCACACGCCCACAGCAACTCCTACAGCCAGAGGAGGGGCGCCCGCCTTGCCCTGGTACTCAGGGCTTTCCTCAGCGGCCCAGAGCCCTGAGCCCTGCCCTGCAGCACAGGACGCACGCCGTGTGCTGCCCAAGCGCCCACCCCAGACCTGCACTCAGGCTGCTCCCCCCACCTGCTCCCACCCCCACCCCTCATGACCCTGTTGCACCCACAATGCTATAAAGGCCTACTCCCACCAGAAGCCACCTATGCCCCCTCCAGAAGGGTCAGCTTGAGGATCTGTCCAACCTGGTGCCCGGGACAGGGACAGCCTAGACTACAGGAGAGGCCCAGGAAGTCCCCAATCAAACACCCCGTCCCCAGCAGCCTCTCTACCACAGGGGCAGGGAGCCCTCTGAGGTACGGGTGGCACCCCCCTCAATGGCCCTACCTGGCTCTGTGGAAGTCTCTCCCTCCCAGACCTGGTCACCCTCCAGTCTAACCTCACCGCACACCCGGCCCCGCCCACCTGTTCTCAGGAGAGAAGAGGTAGACAGACCAGTCCTCCCGGACCTCGCACCAGTCGGGCTTGTAGACATCAATCATCTTGCGCACGCGGAAGCACAGAGTCTGGCAAGGAGGGCAGGGGACGCAGACTGGTCAACATGCCCAGAGCTTCCCATTTCTGCCCACCCACCCGACCACCCAGCACACGGGGGCCTCTGGGTGACCTCCAAACTCTCCCAGCAAGACCATCACCCCTTGCCCCCCACCCCCCATGGCAGCAGGGAGGTCTTCTCTCCCTGAGGTGGGTCCAACTCAGGTGTGGGCAGCTCTAGCAGCCTCCTCCTGTTCACTTGCCTGAAGCCCTGTCCCCGGGGACCATGCCCCTTAGGTGGTCGCCCGTGGGGCCCTCCGACTGCAGCCCCAACCCACAGGCTGCCCCCTTCTTCTCTCCCAGCAGACCTTCTCCTGGCCCCTGGTCTGGCCCCAGAGCCCTCCTCACTCACGTAGTCAACCTCCTCCTCATCCTGCGCCTGGTCCCGGCGGTCATTCATCTTGGTGAAGACCTCCTTGGCGATGCTGGGCATCCTGCCATTGCAGTCCTCGTGCCCAGGCACCAGGCCTGCTGCCCTCCAGGCGGCCCGGGGGTGGGGGCCCACAGCGGGCCCCAGCTCGGCCAGGTCCACTGAGTCTCTGGTGTCAAGGGACAGCGTCCGACGGTGGTGGCAGTGACGGTGCATCACATGGGGACCATGATACGCGTGGTGGGCATGTGGGGTGTGCAGGGGTGCGGCACGTGGCAGCCCCTCATCGCAGGAGCCCTCGCAGGCCCGGGCACTGCCACCCCGCTCAGCAGAGAGCAGGGATTCGTGCTCTGCGGATGGCGGCTTATGCTTGAGGCTGTTCCAGCTGGAGCGGCGGCTGGCCCAGGCCCCGCTGCGGCCCCAGGGCCCATAGTAGGAGCTCCGGGAGCTGGACTAGGAGGAAGCCGGGGCACCAGTCAGCGCCAGACACACACACCCATGATTGTGATTGAAGGTGGCCTGTGGACCCACTGAGGCCCTACAAGGGCCACTGGCCTGGCCAGCAGGGGACAGAACCAGCCAGACTGCAGGGGTCCTCTCCCCACCCAGCCTCTCACTCCTTCCACAAACGGGGACATGTGGTCATGTCCGCAGTGTGCTTCTATCTGCTCACTTCCTCACTTCCTTTGAGGAAGCTGCAGCAAGTTAGGGCCATCTTCCTCTTTATAGGTAAGGACACCGAGCCTCAGAGAGGGCTGTAACTTACTCCTGTCACACAGCTTGGCAGCGTCAGAGGCCAGATTCAAGCTCAGGTCTGCCTGACCACCCCCCGCCCAGCTGTTCACCCTGCTCATTGGCACCAAGACAAAAACCCAATTCTCCACACCAGACCCACAGGCCTCATTCGTTCATTCCTTCATCCCTTGTTGCCTGGTCCCGCTCTGACACCAGGAACCCAGAAATGCAACAGACATAATCCCTGCCTGGTTCCTGCTGGACGCTCTGGCGCCCAAAGCCTGGGTCCCAGTCTGAAGCTGGACTGGCAGGCACTTTGTCCCTGGGTCCCTCATGCAGACCCACCAGGGAGCAGTCGCCCAGAGCACCCACAGGGACTCACCAGGGAACGCTGGTCATAGCTCACCCTCCCCAGGGACATGACACTGCTCTTGCGGGACCCCAGGGCCACCAGCATTGGGTCTGGCTGCAGCGACAGGCGAGCAGGTGCTGCAGCCCCAGCAGGGCCCAGATGTCCACCCAGAGGCAGATTGGGGTCCAGGTGCCCATTGGGGGTCAGAGGAATTGGGCAGAGCTTGGGATCTGGAGGGGTGAGAAGGGGACAGAGGGAGGGGCAGACAGAAGGCCAGAACAAGAGCAAAAGAAGCCATGAAACAAAGAAGTGGACATGGACAATAACTGAAATGGAGACTTTTTTCTGGGGAGGACTCCTCTACCAGGAAGTCTTCCAGATTGGACCCCATCACCTGTGCCTCCCCTCTGCCCTGCCTGCAGGGCTCTTGGCTTTAATTTTGCATAAGTGAATCCACTGCCTTCTATATTCACAATAACCACCTAGCTTCACCTGGCATGAGAACCTCATTCCCGTGGCCATTGGGGGTGGGGGGGGAACAAGGCAGAGGCCCCTAGCCCTGTTACCAAGGGCACAGCGTGGGCTGGGGAGGTTTGCTCCAAGCTGCCAAGGGGTGCCAAACAGGACCAAAAGCCAGGCATCCTGAGGCCCAAGGCTCTTCCCAATAGGCCACACTGTGTGGAGGCAGGAGGGTGGGCTGCAGCCAGCCCTGTGTCTAGAATTCAGGAAGGTCACGAAGGTCACTGACTTGTTGGGATTTAGCCCATCTTTCAATTAGGAATGTAAACAACAAACCACAGAAATTAGCAGTCACAGAGCCTGGGCTGAAGGGGAAACCAGAGGCTGTGCCCCTTGCCCCCCTGGGTCTTTGGGGAAGGGTCCCAGCCCCTTAGGTGACAAGTGGAGGTCTGTTTACCTCTGCCGCCGTCCAGGCCCTCCTGGAGCTTGTCAAACTCCTCCTCATTGGACAAACTCTGGTCATCGTCCGAGTAGGAGCGATTGGCGTCACCCTAGGAGACCGTCCCTCACATTGGAACGCACGTCAGCTCAGCCCTTCCCTCCCTCGTGAACTTTCCAATGGGCGTTTTCACCCCCATTTTACAAATGTGGAAACTGAGGCTCAGGAAAGGAAAGTGACAAGCTAACAGGGACCTAAACCCTTCGTCTGCCTGCCTACAAGTTCCCCAAAGCCTCAGAGAATGGAGGAGGCAGAGTCCAGAACCCCAGGCCTTGGAGACTTGAGAATCTCAGAGATGGAGAGGCCTAGCCTTGCCGCCCTCGGGGAGAGAGCCTCCGTTTCCATGCCGCCTATGATGGGAAGCTCGCTGCTTCATTGGCAACCCCCTCCTCTGGAGATTCACCTGCTAGATGTTTGAATTGCATCCCTCCCCCATCAAGACCCCCTCCCCTCACCCAGTCTCGTGCAGGCCCCGTGGGGGTGCTTCCTCCACCAGGGCCAAAGTCACCTCCGCCTGGAAGCCTTCCACCAGGATGGCCACCAGCAAGTTGAAGAGCACGTAGTTGCCAAAGGTCATGAGGGCAACAAAGTAGAGGGAGGCCCAGGGTGAGGTGGAGGCCATGCCGTTGTAGAGGACAACGTTCCAGTCCTCCTGGGTGAGGATCTGTAGGGGAGGAGGGTGCAGCTCAGTACCCGAGCACCCCCAGGCCCCACCCAGCCCCAGGATAGGCGGAACCCTCCGGCAGCACAGCTCCAGGCACACGGCAGCCCATGCATTCCTGCAGCATCCTCTCGCAGGTGCTTGGGCACACCCAGGGACCTGGAGTATCACAGCTGTAGCTGGGGAAGCGCCCACCTGGCTCAGCCTCTTGCTCACACACTCACACGCACACATGATTTGGTCTGCTGCCCCCAGCGCACCCCAAGCCTGTGTTGCATGCCCCTGCCCTGACATTCACTCCCCGCTGAGCACTGCTCCCTCCTGCCTGCACAACCCCACCCTCTGCCCTGCTCCTGCAACCCGCCTGCACCCACAGCACAAGCCCACCCTTCCTGCTCCTCCCACCCCCACTGCACTGCTTATACATACTCGTTCCACCATGACCACGTTATGGGGGGAGCAGTCTCAGAGAAGACTCCTAACACACCCAAGGTCTCAGGGTGGGAGTGGATGGGCCAGGGACGGGCATCGGGTGGGCAGTCCAGCTCCCAGAGCCTGTCCTGCACCGGCCTGGCCACACACCCCAGACCTGCCCACTGAGCCAGAGCTGAGGGTCCCCCCCGTCAGACATGCTCTGTGGGGTCTCCAAGGCTGGGAGCACGAACAAAAAAACCATCCTGCGTCCGCCATCACATACGGACACACGCTCACCTGGAACACCGTGACGATGGCCCACAGCAGGGAGTCGAAGTTCTTCCTGTCAGGGACTGTATCTCCCGTGTCTGTCCGGAGGCTGAATTTGCAGCCAAAGATGTGCATCCCGAGAATGCTGGGGGGGACAGAGGTGGCTCAAGGGACTCACAGACACCAAGCTCTGGCCCACTCACCTTGTGTCCTTCTCAGAACAACCCAATGAGACTGTAAGACACTGCCAGCCCCATTTAACAGAAGTGAACCCTGCCACTCAAAGGGGAAGTGCTCGCCCAGAGCCACAGGGGAGTAAGTGAGGGAGAACTCGACCAGCTACGCTCCTACCTGCAGCCCCATCAGGCGTGGCCCCGGGTGGGCAGGGCTCACCTGAAGATGAAGATGAAGAGCATGAGCAGCATGCAGAAGGTGGCCACGTTGTCCATGGTCTTCATGAGCACGACAAGCTGGCGCCGCAGCGCGGGCATGAAGCGCACCAGCTTCAGCACCCGCAGCAGCCGGAAGGTCCGCAGCACCGAGAGCCCGCCATCCGCCTGCCCCACGATCTCCCAGATGCTACACAGGGAGGGGCAGGGAGGGGTGGGAGGCAGGGCAGAGAGCAGGGCACAGGAGGAGATGGAGTTCCATCTGTTCATCCATTCATTCACCCAACCAATAATACATCTCACACGCCACTGCTGCTCCGGGACACCCTGAGGTGGGAGCTTCCAGCCTGAGCCCGTGGGCCCCTCCCCCAGGGTGTCTATGGACAGAATTCAGAAGGCCCACGAAGGTCACTGAGCTCTTTTTGAGATTTAACATTCCTTTGATTATGAATGGAAACAACAAAATACAGAAAATTAGCAGTTCCTGTGACCTTGTGGTTAATGGAAATCACTGGTTTTATATCCCACGATGGCTGATCTAGATATTTCCGAATACACTTTACGGTCATCGCTCCTTGGGATGATGGGAGTTACAGGCCTGCTGGGAGACTTCACCCTTTAATGGGTTAATACTAGAAGCACGCATATGGCTAAGTCACAAATTTTTTAATATTTTTGTTAACTGTTTCCACGGAACTGGTTTCCTTTGATCTTACACACTTCATGCACAGGCTGGGCCAGCCCCCTCTTCCCCAGCTCTGCCTCTGGACCCACAGCCTGGGGATGGGGGGTGCGGTGGGGGTCGGGGGGGCAAAGGCACCTGATGATGACAATGATGCTGTCGAAGATGTTGTAGGGGTTGCGCAGGTAGTCGAAGAGCCCAAAGGCGGCCAGCTTCAGCAGCATCTCCAGTGCGAACATGCTGGTGAAGACCACATTGCAGATCTCCAGGACGTTGGTCAGTTCCTCGGGCTGCAGGGTGTTGGGGTAGTGATGGGAACCCCGTCAGTCAGAAGGCAGCCACAGGTCCCCCATGGAAGCCCATCGGCTCTACGACCCCAGGGAGGTGGCAAGGTGTGTGGCTTCACGGCCGGGCAGGGCAGTACCCATGCTGGAAACCCAGCACCGCGGCCTTGAGGACCTGACAGTTCTGCTGCCCCGGGTCCTGAGAGGCCCCCTGAGATGATGGGACCCCACAGGCTGACCCTCCACAAATTGGAGCTGGTGCTATTGCTGCACATGGAGGAAGGCATTACGACACCCGTTTCACAGATGAAGAAGCAGGTTCAGAGAAGACCAGTGTGCTCCCTGAGGCTGCAGAGCTAGTGAGAGGCAGAGCCAGGGCTCAAACCCAGGCCACCTGGCTCTCGGGCTCCCCCACCCTTCACCCTCTGCTGCGCAGACCGTCCTACCCAGCCTTCCCCTCTCACAGCCCAGCGAGGGCCATCTCAGGACTGCGGTGTCTGGAGACCACGATGTGCTGGTAAGGGACACTGGAGACCACACCCCTACTGTGTGCCACACGGATCTTCTTAACTCAAGCACCCTAGTCAGTGGGGCTCACTTCGCCCATGTCCCACAGGAGGACACTGGGGCCCAGGGAATTTAACAGTTAAAGCCACATACTGGTCACAAGGAGACCAGCCCCCCATCTACAGACCCACCTTCTGCCCCCGAGCTGTTTACCTCCTGGTTGTTAGCATCAGGTGATACCCCTGCAAATGGGACCATCTGAGTGACCCCAGTATATGAAACAGGCTACAGTATGGGCCATTAGTGGGGTCCACCCCACCCCTCCTTGGCCTCAGTCTCCTCATCCATAAAACAAGGGAGTGGAACAAGAGGTATTTGTTCCAAATCTCTCTGCTAAGGGCCACACATGGCTCCAGCCCCTCTGTCCCCGCCATTGTCCCTCCGGGACTGGGGAAGTGTCTGGCTCTGCTCCCCGTGGAGCCAGGCTGCCCCCACTGCATCACGGATGAGGGAAGGGCCATTCGATAGGCCTGACCACTCGATGGTGCTGAGCTCGCCACCCGGCAGGCACACATGCCGACTCTCAGATGGCCTGGAAGGCCCCGTAGGCCTCCCCCTTGTGCAGATGAGGAGAGGAGGCTTGGTGAAGTGAACACACTTGCTCAGAGCCACCTGGCAAAGATGTGGCAGGGCAGAGCACTGAGCCAGGCCAGACTCCAACTGCTCACCTGTTACACACACCGAGACCTCCCACTGCCCCCAAACTCCTCCACCCATTCGCTGGCGTGGGCACTGAGCCTCGGCTGTGTGCTGGCTCCCGCAACCCACGGGGACAGAGGGACGGAGTCAGGACATCCTTCCTGCCCTTGGGAAGTACAGGCTCCAGTGACAAAGCCCAACATACAGGTTAGCTAACCAGTCCATCGATGCTAAGAACAGGACAGCTAAGAGTGGTCTGGGGACCAGTGGAGTCAGTAGCAGCTTCCTGGAGGAACTGACATCTCAGCAGAGACCTCAAAGCTGAGAGGGAGCAGGTGACCAGGAGAAGAGAAGGCAACCAGGCTGAAGGCCCAGCCAGAGTCAGGGTGGGAGGGTGGGGGATGGCCATCCACCAGCACCGCCCACCCCAGCCCAGCCCAGCCCAGCCCTGCCCCTCCTCCTGGGACAGGGCACCTGAAGGGCCTGACTTTGATTCCATTTGGGTTAAAAGGAGAAGGAAAAAAAAACAACCACCCGCTTCCCACCTGGTGGCTGGGAAATCTAATAAAACTGCCAGTTCCTCTCCAGTCGGGATGAAAGGAGAAACCCCATTCCCATCTATGATTACATTTGACTCACAAAGTGGTCCCTGGAGGGGCCCCGTCTGTGGGCAGAGGCTGGGGCCCGGCATCCGGGGCTAGTCAGGGCCCAGATGCTGCTCAGAGCCACCAATTTCCCCACTTCCAGCCAAAAGACATTCGACACTGGGGAGATGAAAACTGTGCTGCTGGCACTCCACCACTGCAGATGCCCCCTCCACCCCCCCACCCCCCACCCCCGCCGCTCTGAGCCACATGCTGCACACCCTCTGCCTGCAAGTGATGGCAGGCGGAGCCTACCATTCTACCGGGAAGGTCACCCACTCACGTCCCTCCTCCCTCGAAACAGCTGTTTCTCTAGTCAACTGCACACCTGTTAATCTTTTTCTAATGGATCATCCATCACTCCTGAGAGCGTTTTTCTGGGAGAGAGACAGTGAGTGGGAGAGACAGACAGACAGACAGATGAATATAGACACTGAGTGAGACCAAGGGGGGAGAGGGCATGTGGAGAGAAGCAGAGACAGCACTGTGAGAGGTGGGCAGGGAGAGATGGACAGTCAGACAAGTACAGACATGGGGAGTGAGAAGGAAGGCAGGGAGTGCAGAGATAAGACAGAGGAAAACACAGATCGAAACATAATGGACCAAGATCATGACCCTGTGGGAGTCATAGTCAGAGCCAGAAAGTGAGAGAGCATAGGCAGGCCAGACAGACAGACAGACAGAGAGAGGCTGGGGAGAAGCAGCTGGAAAAGGCATAGACCCACCCAGTGAAAGAGGAGATGCCTAAGGGCAGAAAAACCAGGTTAAACCAGAGGCAGGAGGGTGGGGTCAGGTGAGGAGGGGCTGCAACCAGGAGGTGAAGCAAGGGAGGCGGGCAGGGGTTGGGCCAGCTCCTCCCTGCCACTGCCAGGCCTGGGAGGCACCAGGCAGCCCAGCCCCTGGCCATTTCTGCAGGGGCAGAAAAAGACTAGTGGACAGGAGCCTAAACTGCCCCCAGGAACCCTCAAGCCCAGTACCATCCCCACGATGACAATGGTGGCTGGTGCTAACATCTCCCCTGTGCCTGGTGGTCCTAGCCCTTCCCATGAATTACTTCATCTAAGCCTCAAACATTACCCTGTGGTATCCTCATTCCACAGGCAGAAAACCTGAGGCCCAGCGCCACGGCCAGCCTATGGTGGGATCAGCTCTCAAACCCAGGTCCCTTCCCTGTGGCCCAGGCACCTGCTCCACTTTTCTGACAGTTCAGCATGGACATGTCACTGCCCTGCTTACAAGCCTTCCCTGGCCCCACTGCCCTAAGGACAAAGCCAGCCTCAGAACCCTTCGTGGACGGACAGCTCCCCAGCTTCCGCGCTGTCTGCCTTGCCCTGGGGCTCAGGCCCTTTAGGTGGACGCCTGTGCTCCTGGGCCCTGCTCCTGTCTCTCCCCAGTCTCACTGATGGAATCTAGTCTCCTTCAGCAACCATCTCCAGTACCGCCAACTCTGGGAAGCCTTCCCTGACTGCAACCCATGTTGGTGCCTCCCTTCCCTAAGTCTGCACAGAGCTGGGATTTTGGGAACCAAGCCACCCCAGCCTCATCTTCCCAGGCTCACCCCAGACCTAGGTTGGCCATGACTTGGGGGCTGCTGGAGGGAGAAGAAAGCCTGCTTTGACCCATCCACTGGTCTGGAGGCTTCAAATGCAGCCCCTGGGAGCTGGGACCAGTGCACGTGCCCCGGCCTGGGTCACCCCTGCCCCAGAAGGCTCCCTGTACCCCTGCCCTGCTCAGAGGGACAACACCCTCTGTTTTTTGTTGTCCAACTTGGAGACCATCCCCCAACTCCAGGACAGCCTTGCCCAGCTCAGGAGGGGTCACTGGCCTAGACAGGGGACAGCCAGGAGAGGGAGAAGTGGGCACAGACGTTGCTCCCAGTCCCCGGCCCACCTCCTGTCGGCGTTGTGGAATTTCAGAGCTCTAACAGCTGCTCACCATGCCTCGGGGGCAAGCCACTCCGCCTCTCTGAGCCTCAGTCTCCCCATCTGCCCAGTGGGGTTAAGATACCCACTCTGCCCACTGCACAGGGCTGCACGAGGATTTCCAGGGAAGAGATGTGATGAGAGGTGACGAAACATGACTGCAGGTGTTGATGAAGGATCTGGGGCCCAAGCTGACCCCGACCACCTGCTT
The DNA here is from genome assembly GCA_004027475.1 of Anoura caudifer. Lineage (NCBI taxonomy): Eukaryota > Metazoa > Chordata > Mammalia > Chiroptera > Phyllostomidae > Anoura > Anoura caudifer. Next base: position 238,445 of record PVKU01000832.1, on the reverse strand, counting down.
GTCACACAGCCTCAGTTACAGACAGTTCTGGGCCCACTCTCCTACCAGAATGGTGGGGGCTGAGGGCACACCTCAGCACCTTCTGACAGCCTCGTGGGTCACAAGCAGGCCCCTGCCTGGCTGACACTCCCTTTAACCTGTCACTCCCCCAGGCCAGTACCCGAAGAGACTAGCATCTGTGGCCATGAGGAACCTGGTGACACCCCCTCATGATTTCGGCAGCAGCGGCCACCTAAAGGCCGCAGGCAGCTGTGAGGTCACCTCTCACTCGAGCACCGTGACCAGAGTGGCCGGGGTGGTCCCCACTTCACGGATGGAGTAAGGAAGTAGTGGCCAGGCCCTGTTCTCCCCTGCCACTGTGGTGGCCACGCCAAGCTCCCTGCCAGCAGAGTGGGCAGCCTCGAGAGGTGGGCTCCCAGGATTCCTCCCCTCAAGGTCGCCATCCCTGCAGGGGAGGGGGCCGTGCTCACCTGCTTTCTCCTGCTCCTCCCCTTCTCCCCCTGCCCCCTTGAGGCCCTGAGCCCCCTCTCTCTGTAGAAGCCATTCGGGGAGGCTCAAAATAAACACGGGGCAGATCGTTTCCCACTGAGCAGTGTCTGGGAGTCAGGGGGCGGGCAGAGAGGGAGCAAAAATGCCAGCAGCCCACAGGCGGGCCTGCGCGGTGCTCTGCCGAACACTGGCTGCCACTCGGAGACACTTTAAAAAGAGCATTTTTAAAATTCTCCCTCCCCCTCAGTTTTTCTTTAATTAATTTTTTGAGGTTCCAGATGACAGATGGTAAATTCACCCCAAAAGTGGTGGTATAAGGCTCTGAGGAAAGATTCAAAATAATTCCTAACTAGTGAGTACCTACTATGTGCCAGGCTTCTTAATGCATTTCACCTCCCCAGTCCCTCTGTGAGGAGGTTGTAAGAACTCAGTACACCATGCGGGCTCAGGACCTGGCACTTAGTAGGTGCTCTGTTAATGGGAGCTGATCCCTCTGAGGGAAAGGGCACTAAGCTAGGATACCTGCTTTATAGATAAAGAAACTGAAAATGCAGACAATTGTATTTGCACAAAATACAGACAACTGTACTTGAACAATAAAATAATTTTTAAAAAACAACAACTGAGGCGGACCCTGTGAAGGGGCAGGAGCCTAGCCAGTGAGAACTGCCTCTCCCAGCTCGGTGGGGGCCCCGGGGGTGCCTGCAATGCCACAGAGCGGAGGCACCACCATATTTGAGGCTAGAAAGCTTGCTCAAGCAGGCTATGGCAAAAGGAGTGAGGGGGACAGGCCAGGCAGGGAGACCCTGAGCTGGCTTGGGCAGGGACCATGGCCTGGCCTGAGGCTGGGGCCGATGGGTGGAGGGAGAGGCTGGGCCCAGAAGGCAGAGCTGCCCTGCTGCTGTGTTGCCCTGGAGGGGACAGCTGAGAAGACATGGACCAGCAGCACAATGGCAAACAGGCCTCTGAAGAATAACCCTGACTTGTAGTGTATGCCAATTTCCGTGGTGTAAATACTTCCACCATGGCCATCTTCAAGCTACTGTGTTTAGCAATATCCTTGCAAAATTCCTGTGTTAGAAAATTGCTCTTGCAAGCTGGTTCCAGGAAGCCACTGGCACGGACAGTGCCCAGGCTCTGGTGTAGCAGGACTGTGGCGGGCCCTCTTGGTGCTGCCCCACTGGATGGAGCCAGCACCCCCACAGCATGGGGTCCCTGTGGGGCATTCCCCAGGAATGCTGGCCTCCTGCAGGCCTGGGCCAGGCAAAGGCCCCGAGGCTGGACCCCTAGTGAGAGGGTCCGGGTGGCCCGTCTCCCCAGCTTTACCGCGCAGACAGCCTTCCCCCAGCCCTCCCCAGAGACCTTTTTAATTAAGCCAGAATGGCTGGTAAACCAGCAGCTCTGAACAGAGTGTCACAGCAGCCCCAGGGGCCGCATTTAGGCAAATTGAATGGGGCCTGTGCTTGGCGAACTAATGAAGAGGGAAATGAGAGCGTGGCCTACCACAGGGCACAGTGGGCGGGCGGGCGGGGCTCTGCAGAGCAAGAGCTGCAGGGAGGCAAAGGGGCCTCCAAATCCCGAACCCTGCAGTGGGGCCTTGGGCCAGCGATCTCCCCTCCCTGGGCCTCAGGGTCACCAGCTGCCAAGTGGGGAGCCCCCCCAGGGCTGGGAACACTGGGAGCCAGAAAATGGTGCTTTTCCAAATGGAGCCAGGGTCGAAGTGTCATCTGGGCTGTCACCTGGGTGTGACCTACGGACTGGGGACATCTGGGTCAGCCCCCTCAGCCCTCCATCTTGTGTCCCCACACGTGGTCTCCTCCCCTCTTGTACACAACCGCCCCAGGTTCCTGTCACCTCCAGGAAGCCATCCTCTCTCCCAGGGGCTATTTCCCCTGGCAAGCCCTTTCTCTGAACTCTCCTCACCTATGAACCCCTGGCTGTACCCCCGATGGCCTATGGGGCCTGGGATACACCATTTGACTCAGGCAATGCCTCCAGCACCCCAACAGTGGGGCTGAGGACAGAGGAGCCCACAGGGTTGGCCAGGAGGGAGACCACAGAGCCACCCTCAGTGCCGAAGGGGTAAGTGGGGGCATCAGAGCATGAGGATGTCGTGTTAGCTGAAGGCGTGTTGTGTGCAGGGCACAGGGAGACGAGGGTGTCAGTGCAAAGCGTGGTTTGAGCCTAGGGCAAGGGGAGCTGCGGAAGGCTGTGGGCAGGGGAGAGCCCAGCCTCTGGAAACATCTCTCCTACCATCCTGGGGAGAATGGGCAGGAGGCGCACGTGGAGAAGCAATGAACGGAAGTTAGATTGAGCAGCGACTGACAGAGGTGCGCTGGGGTGCCCTGGGTTCCTGCCCAGCTGCTTAGGAGGCAAGGACCCAGGTCTGCCTCACTCTCCCCCAAGCGGGCCAGCCCCAGCCCTGCTGCACTCATTCACCCACGCAGCAGACACCTGAGCCCCACTCCTCTGTGCTTGGCCTCGGCTGGGCATTAAGGCCATCTGGGGGAACTGGACGCAGCCCTGGCCAGAGGGGGAGACAGATACACACGGGTGTTGGACACACCAGGCTGGATGGGGCTGGCTGGCGCGCCCCAGCCCCCCCACCGTGACCTGACCGGCCCTGGCGCCCCGCCCCACTGGCCTGCTCGTGGTGCTCGATGCCCATGCTGACGGTGTTGACCAAGATGGCCATCATGATGCCGCGGTTGAAGTATTTGCTGTCCACGATGCCTCTCAGCTTGGCTCGTGTCTCCCGCCACAAGTCCCCGCACAGCCAGCTGGTGCCATCCGCCTGCTCCTCCTCGTCCTCCTTCCCCAGCCCCAAGGAGGCCCCCTCCTCGCTGCTCCGGGAGCCTTCCCCATTGGCCTCATCCTCTCCACCTCCAGAGCCTCCAGAGCCTGAGCCCTCCTGGCCAGAGTCGGTACTGCCCAGGCCCGATGGCCGCTGGCCCACCTCGTGCTGACAGCGGGGACAGCTGGCGGGGTCGGAGGCCAGCATGGCAGAGATGGGCTGCACCAGCATGTGGGGCGTCGGGTCCAGTGGGCTATGTCTCGGACATAGCTCTGAAAAGCAAACAGAGGGCACATTCAAGGTCTCAGAGGTGGCAGCCCCCCGGGCCCAGGGCCCCAAATCCCGGGATAAAGCTGCGTGTGGGCATCAGGCCCCCATTGCCTGCGGGGTCTGCCTGGACGTGCCAGCCCCACCCAGAGGCCGAGTGGCCTGCCGTTCCTGAAGAAAGGGTTTCGCCTCCTGGGCTTTGTTTGCCCCTGTGCAGAAGCGTGGACCAGGAGCGCCCACCAGGCGGGGCTGCGGGGTGTCCTATGGGTTAATACGCACGATGTGCCTGGAACAGTGTCTGGGACACACAGACACACACATGTTAGCTGTGCTTCTTCACCACTTCCTGGCCTATGGCCCTGGGCTAGTCACTGAACAAACCCTCCCCACACCTCAGCCCCTCCTCAGCGTCCTGGTTTCTGACATCACAGAGTTTGGGAAATAGCTGAAGAGCTTCTCGAAGAGCCAGACCGGTGTGGAGGTGGACACCCCTCAGAGGAAGCCAAGGTGGCCCTGGTGGCCCTCAGTTCTCCTGCCTGTACAGGGGCCTGTGTCCCAGGGAGCGAGGGAGGCAGGAGCCCCTGGCAGGGCGTGAGCCCTCTCCAGAAGGCCCTGGGAGCTCCGTGGCACAAGCTGACACAGGTCCAGGGGAAGGAGGCAGGACAGGCCCCCGGGGCCAGACAGGGGTGAGGTCAGGGGCTGCTGGAGCCTTCATCGCCTCACGGCCTGGAAGGGCGAGAAGCCTGGGCCAGGCTTGGACCTGAGCTAGCAATCTGCAAACCATTTCAAAAGTAGTCAGAGGGGCTCTCTCTGGGTGGGTTGGTTTCTTCTTTGTGTTTGTCTGTATTTTCCTAGAATAAACACACTTTGCTTGTGTAAGCAAAAATAACTTTGTTAAAGAGAAATAAAAACGTATAAAGTCTCCTTTCATTTCTACACTTGCCTCCAAATAGCTCCAATGCCCTCAACAAGGCCTCTGACTCATTCATCTTGGGAGCCCGGGGCGGGGTGATCAGAGGCCCAGGGATGGGTTCCACCTCAGCTGGGGAACAGGGCAAAGCCCCTCCTCCTCCTCCAAACCCCTGCCCCGACACTGTAGTCTGGGCTGGGCTCCCTGATGCAAAGGCCTGGGCTGAGAGTAATGGCTCCCTCCAGAAGCTCCCCTGGGACCTCCCTCCACGCAGGTTCCCAGGACAGGGTAATAGACGGTAATAGGAATCCTCTTGCAGTAAACTCCCCTCCTCGCATCACCCAAGAATGCCAGGTGCCAGCCTCACTCAGTTCCCCTATCCCAGTGCCAGGCCAGGCCACGAGCCACCTGGGGCCACCCCAAGACCACACCTGGACGGCTGGTGCCCAGGCCAGGCAGCTCTGAGCATGCGCCCTCCACTTGCCTCTGGAGAATCTCAGGTTCCCAGAATAGGAGAGCTGCAAGGCCAGGGCCTGGACGGGCTGACCCCCACTGCACATGGCCTCCCCCTCACGCTCCAGGGGACACTGCGGCCTGCAGCGGGCCCAGGGCTGTCCCAGGCCACACATCAGCACCCACTCTGGGGCACAGCCCTGCCACCTGCTGACTTCCTTCTTAGCACCAACTAGGACAGGACTGGGCCTGGGGTGGGCCCCCTACTGTGGCACATTCACCTCCTCCTGGGGCTCATTTCCCCCTGGAGGTGGCTCCACTGAGCAAAAACTCTGACATTATCCTCTCGGGGGACAATATGCCCACTCTGCCCCTCCTCAGGTCTCTTTGAACGGAGAGCCCTTTCTAAGCCTAAAGTGCTGACTCTCAGAAACAGCCCATGATGGTCAGGGAAGCAAAGTGGACTGGAGGCAGGAGCCACAGAGTGGCACCAGTGTCCCCAGTGTGCCACGCCTTTGTAGGGTGGCCGGCCCCTCTATTCGAGTGGCCACTGCTTATGTATGCTAGCAAGTGCGTGGGGACAGCAGGACCCCGTGCAGGGTGGGGCCGACTACAGTGGGGCAGATGTTAGAGTTTTACGAGACCAAGGGCAGACAGTTGCTCGTGTCTGTCGAGTGTGGGCCCTGGGGGCCAAGCCTGAGTCCGCGTGGGCATTCTAGGCAGGGAGGGAGCTCCTCCAGGGCCCGGGCTGGGCCCCCTGAGCCCAGGCCAGCCCAGGCCAGGTGCTGGCAGGTGGTCAGGAAACAGGGAGGGAACAAAGGGTGCGGGCTGGAGCCCTCAAGGGAGACCTGGGTTCTCAGTCTGCTGGGCTGACTGGCTCTGCTGATGCTGGGGAGACGAGGAGACACCCTTGCAAACAGTGCCATTTGGGAGTCACCAGTTGGAAGCCCACGAGGCCCATGTGGGGCACCCTGGAGGCCACGGGGGGCAGGGCCACTTACTGAAGTGCCTGGGCTCCTTGGCGTGGGGGCCGGGCTTGGTGGAGGTGGGGACCCCCGGGCCCAGGGCCTGGCGCCGGCTCTGCAGGGCCTGGTAGAGGCCCAGGGCACGGCGCTTGGCCTTGCGCAGGATGTGGCAGACGTACTGGAAGATCTCCTCATAGCAGTCGCCGGGCTCGGCGTAGCTGGCCACCGTGCTGGAGGACAGGTAGCGCTGCCGCTGCTCCAGCATCAGCCGGTGCTCCCGCTGCTTGGTCTCCGAGAACTGGGTCGCTATGACAACGAGGCACAGGTTGATCATGAAGAAGGAGCCCACCTGTGACCAACGGGAGGAGAGGACAGGGACAGAGGGGACAGAAGGGTGTGGAGAGGCAGAAGTGGGGGTAGGGCAAGAGAGAGACAAGAGAGATGGAGAGAGACAGGGACACGAAGGTGGAAACAGAGGGATGAGGGTGGGAAGGAAGGAAGGAGGAGGGACAGGGACAGATAGGAGGCAAGACAGGGAAAGGACAGAGTGGGAGGCAGACAAGCAGAGACAGCCAGGTGCACAGAGACACAAGGACAAGCAGAGGCACCGAGAGAGAGAGTGAGACAGGCTCAGAGGGGACAGAAACAGAGGACACAGAAGATGCAGAGTGACATGGGGCAGGTGGAGACAGGGAGACAGAGGGGGAAAGGAGGGTGGGGGCCCGGAGAGACGGGAGGCACGGCACAGGTAGGGACAGGAAAAGAGCACTGAGGCCCAGCTCCAAGGGGAGCTCACGGCCGCAGGCGGCAGTGGCCCAGGCAGCTCCCCAGGCCCCCTGGAACCTGCTTCCAAACCTGCCCCCCTTAGGTCCCCCAGGCTCTGGCTACAGCTGCCCTCCCACTGGGGACATCGCCACTGAGGCCAGGAAGGAAGGCACAGCCCCTCTCGGGCTGTCCAGGCCCCGAGTCCCACAGCAGCCCTGCCCTCTCTCTGACCTTGCCTTTGGCCCCAGATGGGCATCCACACAAGAACAGAGAGGCATCCCTGAGAACGGGTTTGCCTGTGTGGCTGTATCTGGGCTTAGATGGGGTGGTGGGAGAAGCTACCCAGTTAGCGCCAGAGTCCTGCCGCCTCAGCCCCAGGACTCAGCTCCAGGGGCCCCTCCTGCTCTGGGTTGCAGAAGGCAAACCCTGCCCTGGCATTTGCTAAGCCTTTGAATGGGCTCAGACCCTGCCAGTGAGGGAGGGGGTGGGTGGCTTTTCCTCCCTTCCAGGCTGCCCACCCGGAGGTTCCTGCAGGCTGTAGCCCCAGTCACCAATTCACCCTTCCCTCCTCTTCCCTACAGTATAGCTGGGGAGCTGGGGTTCTGCAGCCTCGAGCTGGGGCCTGCCAGGTCCACAGGACTCTGGGAATATTCCCAGGTAAGAACATGCCCCATTCACTCACTCTCCCAGTCATTTCCTTCACAAGCATTTCCTGGAGACCTGCTCCATTCCAGGCCTGTGTGAGGGGGACAGATCCTGCCCTGTGGAGCTCACACCTGTCAGCCTCCCACCCAGCCTGCCGCTGCTGCTGCCCCAGGGACCCAGGCGGCTCCCCATGCCCTCTGGACCGCCACCTCCCTGTCTGCAAAATGGAAGACTCAGACAAAGCCAGCTTAGAACTTCTCCATGCACAGGGAACACTGGGGACCTGGGGCTGAGGGCTGAGGACTCCTCCCTAGCAGGGCGTCCTGGCCAGGCACCTCACCACTCTGGGGCACTTCCTCCCCACCTAAGGAACAAGCAGGTGACACTGTATGGCCCGGGTTGAGGGGGTAAACAACAGCATCGAGCTCCGTCTGGACTGTCACTGTCCCCCATTTCACCATGAGCTCAGGAGCGAAGGGGCCTGCTATGGATTGTGCGGGTGGTGCCCCACCCCAGAATCTGCGCCAGAGCACTCTCCAGCCTGCCTCTGGACATCTAGACTCCTCTAGTTGCCCCAGTGCTCTCCGCGCCCCCTGCTGGAGGAGTTTGTCTGCTGCAGGGTCTCTGGGAACACCCCTGCCCAGAAGGCTCTTCCTCTGGCTGTCACACCCACTCCCCCTTTCCCAACCCCTGAGCCTTAAGGCTCAGTTCTGGTATCACCTCCTCCAGGAAGCCTCCCTCTCCCCACCCCTCCTCTGAGCTGGGTTAGAGGCCTCCTTGGGTGTCCCTCTATCATGGCTCCTAAGATGCTGTCTGGTCACTGCCTGCTGTAACCCATCTTGCCCCCGAGATGGTGAGCTCCTCCCGGGCAGGACCTGTCTGACTCACTGCTCAGCTCCGAGCACCCTGCCCTGGGCCTGGTGCAGTGCAGGCATCCCCGAGTGTGCCGGGGACTGAGCCAACCGGCAGATGAGTGGCAACACTGAACAAAGTCTGCACCCACCTCCTTTACCCTGGGAGCCTCCTATGGGTCCACAGCCCCAGCCTCCCCAGGACTACATCAGAGCAAAACCAACAGCAGGTGGGTCATCAGCCAGCTTACTCTGAACCCCTAGGACAAGGTCCCACCAGCCCAGGATGGGGTGCTGCTCCCTCTCCCACCACCAGGAAGCCAGAGAAGCCAGCTCACAGCAGCAGCTGGGAGGCGGCAGTGACTCTCCCAGGAGTGAATCACCTTGACATCTGGAGGTGGTATGGGGACTGTGGCTGTAGCTGCAGCTAGGCACGACACAGTGACACAGCAAGGCAGCGGATGAGCTGGCTCTGGGGAGACTGTCAGGAGGGCAGGAGGGGCTGGCCACAAGGGGGCCCTGCTTTGTGCAGCAGATGGACCCCCGCCTCCAGCTCCATGTCACCCCACAAGGCAGGGCTGCCTGAGAGGTGGGGTCCCTCCCAGAGTTTCAGGGAGCTCCTCCAGGTCACAACAGTCTCAGTCTCCCCTCCAAGCCCTGCTTGGGAAGCAGCCGGGGCCTCCGTTTCAGAGCACCCCATCTTCCCACCCCCGGGAAAGAGGGGTAAGCCAGAGCCCTGGAGAAGCTTCCACCCTAGGGCTGCACAGTGCTCAGGTCACTGAAACACATGTATCCCAGGGACTCGGAGGCAGAAAAACAGGAGCGGAGCCACGGTGGACTTGAACGCCAGGAATGAGAAATGAAGACAATCAGAAGTGATGGATGCTTCCAGCCACCACCCCCAATGTGTCCTTTCAATCACCTGCTGCTGAGCTGCATTTTAGAAATTGCCACCCCTGCTCTCTCCCAACCAGCTCTTCTGGCTCTGAGGAGCTCCCTGGGGACCTCCAAAGACCCCAACCCTGTCCCCTGGTCCATGAGTCCCTGAGCTTGCCTGGAGAGGCCAGCTTCCCTGACACTTACTATGATGAGCAGGATAAAATAGATGAAGTTGTAGAAGGAGTGAGCGTCCATCACATAGTACATGATCTCCACCCAGCCTTCCAGAGTGATCACCTGCAGCCGGGACGGAGCAGACAGGGAGAGAGCCTGAGCCAGGCTGAGCCGTGGGAAAGGCAAGCAGCAAAGGCAATGCCCCTGACAGGGGCCCTACTGTGTGCCAGGACGCTTTACACACACCACCTCTCACACAGGGCAGCCATCTGCACCCTCATTCTCCAGGTGAAGAAACTGAGGTTCAGAGAGGGTAAGGTACCTGTCCAAGGGCACACAGCCAAGGAGTGGAACTTGACCTGGTCCCTGTCAAGCCAGAGCCCACCCCCTTTCCAGTCCACCATACCAAGGCAGGAGGGCTGGCCAGAGGGGTCCCTGGGCTCTGGCTCCGGCTCACCAGTGGGCCACTCTCTAAATCTCAGCTTCTTCTCTTCAGTGTGTGGGGCTAATGGAGCCCGCCTCGCAGGGTTAGGGGCAGCTCAGCCACACCTGGGAGTATGGCCATGATGCAGCGGGTGGGACTCTGTCCCCACACACTACCTCCCAGAGAGGAAGGCAGAGCAGCTTTGGGCAAGACATAGGGTCCTCCCCAGTGTTGCTGTCTTGTTTGCTTCCGGCAAGGAAGGACCCACTGGGCAGCCCACCCACCCTGTCCCACAGGCATGTCCCACAATGCAGCTTCTGGGTTGTGATCACATCACACCTGGGAGCTCTGAATCCCGTGATCCTGCCACTCCCCAGAGCAAAGCTAGCAGGGCAACCACCCCGGTGAGGCCCCACCTGCTAGGGGCCTCTCCCACTGCCCTCTGCTCCTGCCCCTTCTTCCCTCTGACAGCAGCAAGGTAGCCCTCACCCAGTGTGCATGCGCACTGGGCTGGCTGCTCTGCTCGCTCCGCCCCCACAGCAGCCGTCCAGCCCCAGTGGCCTCACCTGGAAGATGACAATCCAGGCATAACCAATGTTGTCGAAGTTGATGGCGCCCTTGTGGGGGTTGGCGCTGCCTGTGCGGCACACGTTGTAGTAGCGGTTCCAGTTGACACAGAGCCCACTAGTGTTGGGGTCCGGGTGCCCCGGCCCGAAATCGTAGACATCATCCTTGGACAGACAGCACTCGCGGCCCTGCTCCTTGAGTGGGGGGATCTCGTGGCAGCCCATGATGCCATTGTCCCCCGAGAGGGAGCAGATGAAGGGCATCTCGTCATCCTCCTCCGGCTGGTAGTAGGGGGGCAGGGCCACATCCCCTTGTCTGTCCACGGACGATGGCGGTACAAGGGGAGAAGGGGAGGGATCACTGCCTTCTCCTCCAGGCCTTGGCACATGCTGTTCCCTTGCCTGGGACACATTTCCCCACCTCTGCCACAGCCATGGACATCTCCCTGGAACCCCTGTGGTCAGTTCCAGTGTCACCCCACCCCAGGAGGCTTCCCTGAGGGATCAAGCAGAGCTGATCCTGGGCCCCCAGGGCCAGCCTGTGTCCTGCACGCACCTCCTCTCCTGCTCCTGGGGTACATGCACCCAACTCCACGGGGAGGCTGGGTGCTTTTAGGGCAGGAACTGGGTCTCAGCAACCCTGGTCCCCACACTGTGTGGATGGCGCAGAGCAGGCACTCAATAAACAGATGTCAAATTTTACTGACCCACCCTTCCCATCTCTGGGACCTCGGATGGGTGGCTCCCCCTCTCCAGACCTCAATTTCCCATCCGTGAAACAGAGAGAACGATCCCTGTCCTGCCCTCCCGGAGGGTTCATCTATAATTCGCCAGAATCCCACACAAAATCTCAACAGGATTTTGTCTATGGAACCTGGCCAGATGGTTCTAGGATTTATCTGGATGAGGGACAGTCAAGACAATTTTTTAAAACAAGAAATATGAGTGCAGTCCAGCCCTACAAGACAGCAAAGTACTCTACAACTACAACTGTTAATACAGTGATATTGCAGCCAGAACAGGAAGATCCATGGACCATCACAGTGCACAGGGCCAAACCTGTGTGCGAAAGAGAACTTAATGTAGCACAGAGACGCCTTTCAGATCCACGGGGAGCGGAGGGACCAAACAACCAGTGGTGCTGGAACAACTGCTCCCCATTTGAAAAATAATAAAGATAGAGTCCCTACTTCACAAATAAATACAAATAAGCTTCCTGAAGACTTAGTATCAAAAGAAAAAATAATGTAAATTTCTCATTATTAATTGTTTATATTTTGGATATATTAGCTTAAGTAAAATATATTATAAATTTAAAAAAAAACAACAAACTTCCAGTGGATTAGAAAGCACAAATGCAACAAATCTAACCACACAAATATTATAAGAAAATACAGAATACTTTTTGTTAACTCAAGATAGATAAGGCCAGTCTAAGAAAGAGCTACATGATTTCATTCATATGTGGGATATATAACTGAAACTCATTCACAGCAGCACGGCAGTTACCACAGAGGGAAGGGGGTGAGGGGCAGTAAAGGGTACAGGGGGCCAAATACATGGTCATGGATGGTGATTTGGGGGGGTCACACAGTGCACGATGCAGACCAGGTACCACAGAAATGTACAATGGACACCTGTAGGCCCCGCTGACCAGTGACACCCCAATACATTTAAGCTTTAAAAAAAGATAGGTAAGGCCTTCCTGGATAAGACACACAAAATCCAAATTCAACAGAGAAAAAGGTCAATATTGACTATATACAAATGTAAAATTTCTAGGAGAGAAACCATAGCACACAAAGTAAAAAGACAAGCAACAAATTGAAGTAAAAGGGAGGCAAACTTTTTCTGTAAGGGGCTAGACAGAAAATAGTTTTCTGCATCCATACAGTCTCCGTGCCAGTTACTCAACTCCACCCCCGGAGCTTGTGAAAACAGGCATGGGAAACAGGAACAGTGTGTGTGGCTATGTTCCAATAAAACTTTATTTATAAAAACAAAAACAAAGTACTTGCAACATATAAAACAGGTAAAAGACAACTATCTAGAGCATCTTAAAAATCTCCTATGAGAAAACTCAGTAAGAAAAATAACTCAATACGAAAAATAAATCAATAAGAAAGTAAAAAGAACCCACTAGGGGGAAAAACAGACAAAAGAACAAAAATTCAGAGAAAATGAGAATGGCCAATGTGCAGGAAGAGATGCTCACCTCCCACAGGGGAATGCAAATGAAAAGAACGCTGTGGTCATTTACATCCATCCGAATGGCACACATTTCAGGGTTGCCAGTTCTGATTGTGCAAAAGGGTGCATGCGGAAATTGGTACAACCATTTTAGTGGGTGCTTTGGGAACCTCCATCAGCAATGAACACACACACCTGCCCAAACGCCTACGGACACCTGCCTACTATGAAGGCCCCACCGCAGCTCGGTGGAGGTAGGGAGGGCTTCTCAACCAATGTAATGGGACAAGGGGACGTCAGGGAAAAGCGGATCCCAACCCCCAAATGTACCACACTAGACACTGTTTCAGATGGAACATATGGTCCTAAATGTGAATGACAAAACAAGAAAGCTTCTAAAAGCATCTGTCGGAGAATATTTTCATGACCTTGGGTGAGGAAAAGGTTTCTTAAACTAGACACAAAAAGCAATACTTTAAAAGTGATTGATAATCTGGACTTCATTACCACTAAGAGCTTCTGAGAGTGAAAATGGAAAACTCAGACTGTAATAAAATACTGAATATCCACCACAGGGCTCAGATCCAGAATATAAAGAACTACTACAAATGTACGAGAAAAAGACAATGCTATTTTTAAATGGCTAAAGACCATAACAGACACTTCACAAGAAGATATGCAGATGGCTGATAAAACATGAAAGATGCACACCATCAGTAGTCATCAGGGAAACACAAATCAAAACCACAACCAGAACCAACGCTGAGTTTTGCGGAGGGTGCGAGGTGACCGGAACCCTCAGACTGCCGTAGTGGACGCCGAGTGCAACCGTTTGGGAGAACAGGGTGGCAAAACCCACTGAAGCAAAACATACACACACCTTTCACCCGGCAATTCCATTCCCGGGCGTTTGCCCAAAAGGAAAGGGTGGCTACATCCATCCAAAGACATGTGCAAGAACCTTTATGAGTCATGAGACAAAAAAAACCACAAACAACCCAAACCAACAGTAGAGTGGGAGAAGAAGTGGCGGTATTCTCACTCCATGGAATCCTCAGCAATGAAAGAGAAGGAGCTACTGACACAGGACAGCCTGGGTGAATCTCACAGACGTATTATGCTGAGCCCAAGAAGCAGCCACAAAAGGTAACATCCTCGATGATTCCATTTAAAGCAGCCTCAAAAACAGGCAAGACGAATCCATGGTGATAGAGGTCAGAACAGTGGCTGCTTGGGGTGAGGGGGGAGTCACTGGGAAGGCACAGGAGGGAGCCCCACCCTCCCCAGCGTGGAAGTTTCTCTGGGTAGATGGACACCCAGGAAAAACCTCCTTAGGCTGCACATGTAATGCTTGTGCCTGCTACTAAATGTGATTTATATCTTAACAAAAAAGTATTAAAAAGGTATAAAAACTTGGACCAGCAATCATGGGCCTAGCCGCGGATCACCTGTGCATACCAGGTGCCCTGCAGCCTCTCAGGTCAGCAAAAACGCCATCTCCTGCTTCGCCTCAGGCTTGGTGGTGGCAGCCCCTCGGGTGCGTTGTTGCCTGAGAGGATGAAGGAAACTGCCTTCCTGATCTCTCCCCCAGTGCACGCCCTCACACTGCAGGCGTGCACTGATGCATCTGACAACGAACGCACCCTCGTATGCAGACACGTCTGTGTGTACACTGGCAGACGCGGCTGATCCCTCACCGCTGGGATTCTGTGGATGTCAAACTTCCCAGACAACTCAACCCAGCTCCTCCAAAAGCCAAAGCTCCGTTTCTGTTTAAACAGCTGCTTGACAGGCATGTCTGAGGAGCAGCCTGCACCCCCACTCTTAGACACAAGAGGGCCGTAGGCCTGTTGACCTTTCCTGGGTGACTCCGAGTCACTAATAGGAAGGACTGGCTGTGCTGTAATTACAGCACCAGGTCCCACGTCTGCTTCTGAGGGTTTTCTGTCTGTTTTCTCCCTGTTGGCTTCCCTTCTTCCTGGGTCTTCACTGCCCTTGGCCCTCCCATCCCACCTCCTTCTACACTGGGCCCTTAAACAATGCAGAGATCATGCGGTCCAAAACCCACGCAGAACTTCTGACTGCCAAAAACCTTAACTCTGAACAGCCAAGTGTTGACCGGACACCCTACCAGTAACACAAACAGTCGATTCACACATTTGTATTATATACTACAGTCTTACAATAAAGTAAGCTAGAGAAAAGAAAGTGTTAATAAGTCCTAAGGTTTGTCTGCAAGTTTTTTCAAATTGTTGCACGTCTCCACAGAATTTTCCAGTACATTTGTTGGGGAAAAAAACTGCATAGGAGTGGACCTGCGCAGGTCAAACCTGTGCTGTTCACGGGTCAGCTGCAGTTTGCTGCTTCTACTCTGTTGGCCCCGATTCCCAGTTACCAAATTAAAATTCTGTATTAAGTACGAGTCCCTCGGAGCTGAATGAGCATCTTGGTGGTTAACTTGTAGACCAGGACTTTTTGAGAGCTCAGAGGCCATCTGTGCTCATTTAGTGCCCAGTTGCTCAGGAGAGACCCACCACTAACTCACCTCGGCACATCCCTTGATCTCTCCACACCAGTGGGAGTCAGGATTGGGACCAGGTGCTCAATGGGGAGACCTTCCTAGCCCTCAAAGATTCAGCACCACGAGGCCCAGGGAAAACTGGCCAGGAGCTGCCCAGGGGGCAGGGCCTGACTCACATGGTGAAGTTCTCCTCCAGGAAGCAGCGGTTGCGCAGCAGGCCTGCCCACAGCTGCACGCCGATGATACCGAAGATGAAGAAGACAAAGAAGCAGAGCAGGAGGACATTCCCCAGCATGGGCAGTGTGTCCAGGAGCAGGTTCACCAGGATCCGCATACCTGGGGGGCCGAAGGGTGAAGGGTTGTCAGACAGGCCACAGAGAGCCCAGAGGGGACAGGAGGAGAGCAGGGTCAGAGAAACACCAAGAGAGGGGGCAGTGAGAGGAGAGGTGGGGATGTGTGGCCCAGGGCTCCTTATTGCTCCCTATCAGCTCAGTGGCCACCAGAGAGGCCTTCTCCTTGGTGTCTGCCCCACCACCCAGAGGCCATGGAAATGGCTCTGGGCCCCAACACACTTCCACTAGATTGCGGATGAATAAGCAGACACTTATGAGCACCTTTTATGTGCCAAGCACTCTTCTGGGTAATGCACAAGTATGATCTCCTTCAGGCTTCATGACAACTCTGTGAGGTTGGTAACTTTACCCCAACTTTATAGAGGTAACTGGAGGTTCATTGAACTGAAGCTACTTGCCCAGGCCACATAGCCAGAAAATGGCAGAGTCTGGATTTAAACCAGGCATCCTGACAGCAAGCCTAGCACTCTTTGCAGTATCCAGGGCCTGGGGCCTAGGTTGGCTCACCTCACTATGCTCAGCACCCACTCAGGATGGGCACAGCCAGTGCCTAATGAATGTATCCTGAATGCCCTTCATCTCCAGAGCAGTCAGCGGTCCCCTGATCACAACAGGATGCACCAGTACCAGCAAGAATCACCCTGGTGACCCAGCCCACTGCATGACAGAACCAGGTAGAGTAAAAAACACAGTCCAGTAATCAGCCAAGGCAAGAAGGATGTTGCGACTCTGCCCTCCGTTTCCCTGGCACCAGGCATTGGAGATGGAGGCAGAGAGGGGAGAGAGAAAGAGAAGGCTGAGAAGAGGGGTGGAATGTGGGGCGTGGAAACAAGAGAGGAGCTAGGACATCTCCAAGATTCGGGGCTTGAGGCCAGAGGCCCTCAGTGGAGATGGGACTCCATTCAGACACGTGGAGTTTGGGGTGCCTGGTGTATATCCATATAAAGTTGTTCCGTAAGGTCTCGGGGTCAGGGGCTCAGAAGAAAGGAGTGTGGCCTGGAGTATCATGTGGGTGGCACCAGGGGAGAGACAGTCTCTGGATGGATGGCATTTCAATCAGGCGCTAGGAGGGGACAGAGAACAGATAGGTGAACAGATGGAGCCACTCAACCTCTTCACCCCCTTTCTTCAGGGACCCTGAGACAGGACCCTCTGTTCTAAGGAAGCTGGGCAGCAGCCAGGCAGGGAGACCCGTTGGTGGCAGTAGGGGACCTGGGAGGAGCAGGCAGGTGGGCTTGGGCTTCCTGACGGGCATCGCCCTGGAGGCCCAGGTCTCTCTGCAGACAGGTGCTGTCAGCCCAGATTAGCGCAGCCACGCTGCCAGGCCAGCTCATGTGGAAACAGCCCCACTCACAGCAGCTTCTGCTGGGGATACAGCCCACAGCCAAGAGGAGGGGCCGAGGGCAAGAGGGCCTGAGGCTGCAGCCTGGCCACAGGGGCCCCCTCTCTCTCTGGTCTGGCCAAGGGAGTGGAGGGTGCTGAGTGACCAGGAAAGGCCGTCTGCTGCTCCCACCACTGCCAATGCCACTTGGGGAGGGGCACAGTGGATGCCCAGGAGGTCGGGCCACAGAGTACAGCCCAGCCCCAGGATATAGCTGCTGTTCCAGCCCAGATGGGGGGGTCAATGAGCTGATGAGGGGCCTCAGAACCCACTCCTGGGATAGGAAACACACCCCAGCCCAGAAGTGGGCACCCCTGCACCCTCCATCCCAGGAGAGGCCGTGGGTCCCTTCCCAAGGCCATCATGCCTAGGGTGTGGGTCTGGCCCGGGTCCCACCGAAGGGCCCTGCACCCACTGCAGCACAAAGATCTACTCATTCTTCAAACGTCCTGACCCCACTCTTCTGTGAAGCCTCCTTTAAGTACAGGGAGGCCCTTCCCCTTGGCCTCTGCTGCCTCCAGTAGAGCACGTGTCCCACTGGCCCACAGCTCCTGGCTCATGTGTCTGCCTGCAGACAAGGGGCTGCATCTGAATCTTCTCTGAGACCCCACATTTGACCCAGGGCCTGGCCTGGTGGCTACTCTGGATGGATGGATGGATGGATGGATGGATGGATGGATGGATGGACGGACACATAGTGGTCCACTCCCTTGATCTGCTGTCCCACCCAGGGATCATCCCCCTCCACCCTGTCTCCAATTTGTAGAGAAAATGTGACCCTGGGGATTGGGGTTGGGGGGGTCTGCCTTCACCTTGCCCCCACTTCCCAGCATTTCCTCTCTCACAGTCCTGGCTGCTCTTTCTTCTTCCTGAGTCAGGCTCTCACCAGATGTTTTGGCCAGATGTTCTCCCACCTCCATCTCTTCAGAGAAGCCCAATCCCTGGGGAAATCAGGCCCCTCCCCTCCATCTTCCCTCTTCTCTCCCCACCTCCATCTTTTCCTTCCTCCCTTTCTGCCTGCCTGCCTTCCTTCCTCCTTCATAAG
Source organism: Anoura caudifer (assembly GCA_004027475.1). Lineage (NCBI taxonomy): Eukaryota > Metazoa > Chordata > Mammalia > Chiroptera > Phyllostomidae > Anoura > Anoura caudifer. Next base: position 220,773 of record PVKU01000832.1, on the reverse strand, counting down.
AGCTACCAGGCCTTTCTCCCACAGGGTGGCTTGGGAACCCCTTGTCAGTGCCAAGAACAGATAGCCCTAAAGTCCAAGACATGCCTGGGTCAGAGCTTCCCTCCACATCCCCCCAGGTTCCAAGTAAACACACACTCCAAGTGCAAACATGGAGATTTCATGAAGGTCTGTTTCCAAGCGTGTCTCCCAGCTCCCTTTTCACTAGAGGGCCCCCAGGACTGAGTCCAAGAAGAAATCCTGGGGCTCCCTCCGTCTCAGCGCAGCTGGCCTGCCCTGGCAAGGACCTGGCAGAAACAGCCAGAGCAGACCTGGGCCACCAGGGCCAGGGGACAGCCATGAGTCCAGGGCCCCTTGGTCCAAGGGCAATGGGAAACGCTGTGCCTCCAAGACAAGATTGTTCTGAGGCTTCTTCTAAAACCAAGAGTCTAGGATTCCGCAGCAGGATGGAGGATGCTAAGATTCCCCATGATTCCCAGCAAGTCCAACTCCAAGCTCTCAGGAGTAGGAGACTCTCACACCATTAATGTGCGGCGTCAGCACCTTCACTGGGCACAGTTTGCTGCCCCACGGTCTAGCTGGGGGTGGGGAAACTGAGGCACATGAGGTGGAGCCGAGCCACTGGACAAGCTCCCAGGCACAAACCCTGGTCTACCTGCCCTGGAGGCTGTGGTCTATGGCCCTGGCACTGGGGCCCTTCCTTGTGAGGAAAGCTGGGGTTTCGCTGGCACTGCAGACTTGCCACTGGAGGTGCCGTGTGCATCCCCATTGTACAGACAGGGGAGCAAAGCAGGACAAGACTCTTTCCCCAGACCCTGCAGCCAGTGAACGCAGGACCAGGCTCTGCGTGCAGGCAGGGTGGCCCAGAGGCCAAGCTCTGCGCAAACCACTGCACTATCCTGCCTCCTGCCCTGGCTTGGCCCCTCAGGCTGCACAGGACCCGGTGCCATGAAAACTCCATGCCCTGACAGTGCGAGGCACTCGGAGGGGAGCCTTGAGGACATCATTTCAGCCTGTGGGGCCCTTTTGCATTGACCCTGGATGTGGGCAGGGGGCCTCCGGGATGCCCTGCAGAGGGGCTGGGTGTCTGGGCGCCTACATGCTACACAGAGAGAAAGGAGGTCATGAAAAGGAGTGAAAAGCTCTGGGGTAGTACAAGCACAGGTTCAAATCCTAGCTCTGCCCCAGCCAACTGTGTGGCCTCTTCAGCAAGTTACTCTGGAGCTCTCTGCCTCAGTTTCCCCATCTGTAAAGCGGGCCAGTATCCTAGGGCTGTTGTGAAGCTAATATCACCTGTGTAAAGCACTGTGATGGGTGTGTTGTAAACACCTGACAAATTTTAGCCACTTGTTATTAGTACTTCCGTGGAAGATTTGGAAAATCACCTTCTGCTTTGCCCACCTGCAGTCCTCTGTCCAGCCCCGGTCCCCAGGCTGGCTACTCCTCCCCACCTTTGCATGTGGGGGTTGTCTTCCAGGAACACCCTCCTGACACTCTGTGTGCTTGGTGAGCGTCTTCCAAAGCCAGATGCTGCCCAGACACCCTGCGGCTACCCTCTCCATCTTCGATGCCCCTGGGACCTCTTTGTAACAGTGGCACCGATTAACCACTTACTGCACACGAGGCTCCCCATTAAGCTCTTTACGCACACTGCAGTATTTCATCCTTACCAAGCTATATGGAATGGGTATCATGAACCCCATTTCATCATAGGAGAAATGGAGACCCAGCGAGGAGCAGGCAAGTGGAGGCACAAGACCCAGGGCCTGTCAGGGCAGAGTGAACCTCCAGTTCCTGATCCTGCAGCTGGGGCCTGGCAGTGGCCTTCCCCACAACACTGTCAGCCGGGCGCTGCTGCCCTGGGAGCTTGCTCTCCACCCCTTGGCACTGCTCCCCCCAGGCTCCCCCCAGAGGCCCCTGCATTGAGATGAGTTCTCCCTGAGCCAGAGATTGTGGCTGGGCAGGGCCCTGGGGGGTGCGTAGTGCCCAGGCCAGGCTCAGCATTTCCCCCCAGCTTCCCCCAAGCTCCCTAGGCCTCTGTACGCTCCCTCCACAGCTGGGGCCTGGGCGTGCTGGTGCACATGTGAGCCAGCAGCTCAGACTTAGCTGGCTCAGGCCCTAGCAGTGATTGCCCTAGTTTCTCACTGGAGAGAGAGAGGGAAAAAAAAAACACACTTTCACGGTTAAACGGCTTGGCCAGCAGGCTTTGGGAGGCACTGCACAGGCTTAAGGGGTGTGTAGGCCCAGCGAGGACTGGAGTCAGCTGGTGCCAGAAGGGAGCACTTTTAGAGGTAATCCAGTCCCATCTTGCCAAGACTCAGAAAGGGCTAGTGACTGAGGAAAGGCCACACAGCAAGCAACCAGAACCCAGTTTCCTGACTCAAAGTTGGGTGCCTCCTCCTTCCCTCCCCAACCTCTTCCTTCATCCTGACCCCTCTCCTTTATCCAGAGGTTGAGTGGCCAAAGAGACCTGCAGGGGTGGGCTGGAGCGACACATTTTAACGGGGTTTTACAAAGAGCAGCATGACTTCCAGGTCCCCCACCCACCCTGGACAAAGTTTAAAACTGTGCATCTAATAGAGCCCTTGCTCCTGCTTTGTGCAATTGGGGAAACTGAGGCCCCGAGACACTAGGGGATCCCAGCTCACACAACATGTTCCTGGCACAGCCAAAAACCAGAACTCACATTCCCAGATGACCCAGCTGAGTCTTCCTGGCTGGTTGTGTTTTTAAACTACTTTTTAAACGGCAGGCAGCCACCCCACTCTCCACAGCTTTGTAACTAATAACCTATAATTTCACTTTGCCTATTCCCAACTCTCCAGCCTGCCACCTAGTGGCAAACTTGAAAGCTACAGGCTATTGTTGAAAAGAATGAGTCTCTGAGTAGAAGCAGCTCTAAAGATACAGGGGGGGATGTGGAATGTTTCAGGGAAACATCTAGTGAAAAAGGAAGTAACCAGCCAAACCTCCCTAGGAAGCACTTCAGAGAACCTGTGTCCCCCCTCCCCCACCCCCATCACTCATTCCTTGGTGACTCTGGGCAGAGGGCCTGGCGCCTGGGGGTGAAGCTGCATCAGTGGGCCTGCTCTGACCGCCTGTGGCTCCTGTTAACTAAGTTACTCAGGAACATGGATTTACCTTAAGCCCCTGCCCAGGGGGAGCAGCGGGAAGTGTCTAAGTCAGGGGAGGGGACACTGGTTATATCTTGGACCCCAGAGGGTTTGTGCTCTAGCAAGTTCCTTTGCCAGCTGAGAGGGGGGGTCAGCTCAGAGCGGAAGCCAGCACTCCCAACTCATCAACCAGCTTCTGAGTGCTGCCTATCAGCAGGAAGGAGGCCCCGAACTCTCTAGACTCTCTGGTCCCTGCAGACCCCAAAAGTGGAACCTCTAGGAGGGAGCACAGGGCCATCTTGCCCTTCCCTGGAGAACCAGGCAGGCTGGCGCTGGGGACTTGGAAGTGACCTCCACAGCCAGGAACCATCTAATGAGCTCCTACACAGTGGGAGAGGGAGGAAGGGTGGACATGTGCCTACACACCCCCTATGTGCATGTGTCACGTGTGCACACTACCTCATACATGCATACCTCTTACATGTGCACACCCCACAGATACAACACTTCTCACATGTGCACACACCCTCACAAGTACACACCCCTCACACATGCGCATAACCTCACATGTGCATATCCTTCACATGTGGGTAGGTAATACAGCTCAAGTGCTAAGTCACTCGGCTCAGCTGAGGGAGGGAGTTGGGGAATCCTCTCCTCGGTGAAAAGCTGCCCGGTGTCCTCCCTCAAATTAAGCAGCTGCTTGTCACACTTTGCCCCGTGACAGCCATCTCCCCCCAAAGAACCTTGCTCCCGAAGAGCCAGACTCCCCAGCATGCTGCAGTCCAAGTTTTGGGGGCTCAGGCATCAAGGCCACCCTCCAGCATCTTCAGGCCCCAACACTGACCCATGAGCCCCATGAGAGCAGGACCACCCTCTGTCCTGTCACTGAGAGGTCCCATGGTCAGCACAGGCCTGGCACTGAAAGGTTATGGTCAATCTTTTCTGAGCTGAACAGGTGTCTCTGTGGGCCAGGGATGGGGAAGGGCACCAACTCACTGGGCACACGGTTGATGGCTTTGAGGGGCCTCAGGACACGCACGGTACGGATGGCCGACAGATTGATGTTCTGAAGGTCCAGCGAGTACTCCACCATCCTGTGGAGAACAGGGAAGAGTGAGGGATGCTGCAGGAGAGAAAGGCAGAGCCGCGGGCCACATCGCAGAGGTCTCTGGCCACCCACACTCCCCCATGTGTGCCCAGGCCTGCCTGGGAGGGGTAAGCAGGAAAAAGAGATCAGAATCCGGGCTGTGCCCCAGTCCTCTGCGTGGCCTCGGGCTGTCTCCTCCCTTGAGCGGGAGCTGTGACACCACCCTCCTAGCCTGTCCTGAGGATCAGTTGTTGTTGCTTGGGGCAGAGGGAATGAAGGAGCAGGGACTCTGGGTCCCCACTGTGTGCCAGCACTCGGCCAGGTGGCCCCTGCCCCCATTTCCAGAGCAGCCTCTGGAAAAGGGAGGGTCAGCCCCATTCCTCAGAAGGAGGACGGAGGAGCCGAGATCCCTGGGCTGACCCTCATGGCAGCTGATGTCACCATCCTCATCTCTGTCTACTGAAACACTATTGACACTTCGAGACTCTGCGCAGTTGCCCCTGGAGTCCTGGAGGTTCTTCCACACCAAGGTCCACATTGAACCAAGCCAGTGCTGGTGAAAACAAACCAAGAATGACACTGACCAGCCCCTACCCTCAGCGGTACCCGCTCAGGCCAGGAGAGACTCAGAGGCAAGGACAACACCAGAGCCCTCCCTCCTGCCCTAGGTCTCATCCTGGGGTGGCACCAAACAGGCCTTCCCTCCGCCTCCAAGGCCAACAGACCTGCAGCTCCCTGGAGGCGGTCTGCATCCTTCAGGACGGTTTCCAGGTCCCCACAGAGGGCAGGTCTCTGAGGCCCCCTGTGTGGTTCTCTACCCTTCCACCAGATCCCACCTACTCAGTCGCCACCTGCCCTCCTTCCCCCACTGCCCCAGGGCCTGCAGCCCCAGCCTAACCCCGGTGCCCCACTCACCAACTCCTCCCCCCAAACTGCCAACCCCCTGACCCCCAGGCTCTAGCACTGCTGCCAGCTCCACCTGTCCCCACCATCAGCAGGAAATGAAGCCTTTTCTACACACAGGCAAACCTGTCTGACTGTTGTACAGCCTCCACCCCCTCCCGCTGCTTGAAGAGTAATTGAGTGAAAGCTTCCTTTGCCTGAAATGCCTCATCCATCCCCCAGCTTTCTGGGGCACAGGCGCTGGCTCTGTTCTCTCTCTCCCACCGCCCACCACCACCTTCTCCCCCTCACACACACACAGAGCCACGCACCTGCACACAACCATTGGTGAACGCACACACTCCTCCGACACCCTCATTAACACACACTCTACCAGAGCCCAAATTCAGATGAGGGGGTGTGCCAAAAAAAAGGTAACAGAGACCTGGAGCTAGAGACAGAGCCCTGGGGGATCAAAGGAGGAGGGAGGGAGGGAGGGAGGGAGGGAGGGAGCCAGGGTGCCAGGGGCAGCAGCCAGGCAGAGAGGGAGAGGGTTGGGGTGGGAAGTTGGGGGGGCAGAGTGAGGGCAGAGCTCGGCCTGAGAGGGGGCGCCGGGGAGTAGAGCGGCATGAGGATTCCAAGCGTGGGTGAGCCAGACTGTCATTTTCATGTTTTGTAGAAAGAGCTCTCAGGCAGCCCAGGAGACATGTGTGACGAAGGTGCTGTGGGGGTGGCACACATGGGCACACAAACAGGCACACTCTCACTGGTGTGTGCACGGGCACGCACGCACACTAGGCTAGGAGGGCCACCATCACACCCGATGGCCTGCTGCCAGGCTCAGCCCCAGCCAGACCCTCCCCCACGCCCCATGCCCCACCCCCACACAGGAGTGCAGCCCTCTTCCTCCTGCCCCACCTCTCCCCAGCCTGCCGGTGGTGGTGGCAGGAGGCCCTGGGGTGAGCTGTGCTGCCCACCCAGGCTCAGTTCCTGCTTTGTGTGCCGAGTGTGCCAAGGGTAGGGGTTCCCAGTGCATGCTGGACTGAAGCCACCCTGGCACTGTGTGTCAGGAGCCCCAGGGCTCACCTGCAGAGCTCTGGCAGGTGCCAGACCAGGACTGGCTCCCACCCCCATGAAGTCTCATGATAAAAATAAATAGACGCTTCACAGAGGACAGTTAGATGGGAAAAAGCAAGTGGCTTCTGAAGGCCAGCTGCCCACTGGGCACGGTTCTCACCCTTGCCCTGCGTTGACCTGTTTGAGCACCACCCCCCCACATTATGTGGGTCCTACCCTATGCCTGCCCCCTGGACCAGGCAGGCCACAGCACAAGCCACCCCAGGCACGGCTGCTGTGGGGGCCCTCAGGACAGCCCCGCGGGTCTCCGATGCCCCTTCCCACGCTGCTGCACAGGCTCCACCACCCTCCTCACAGAACCCACAGCCCACGGTCTGGGAAATGTGAGTTCTTCATTATAGAAGGGCACTCATCTTGGCCCCTGACCTTTACCCTTGACCTGACTCCCCAGGTCTTCAGCGTGGGAACATACCTCCTGCAAAAATTCCTAAGACCCCATCAATTGCAGCCCTCCAGGTCCCCACTGAAAAGCCCCCAAAGAGAAATTTCTTGGAGAATTTTGTGTCAGGATCTTAGCTCTGTCTGAGCTGCCTAGCAGTCCAGTCAAAAGGGGAAATGAGATGCGTGATTTATTGAGTTCTTAGCAGCATGAAAGATCTTGGCACTGTGGATCCTTCCAGGGAAATCCATTTGCCTAAACATTTCTCCCAGGTCCTAACTTTCTCTTCAATATTCCATGAACCTTTTGCGGGTGTTTGCTGCACCTGCCCCTCTTGTCTGGGGGAACAAGACTGGTGTAAATGCATTCAGTGATAAAGAGCACATAGTAGGTACACAATGCAAACTAAAATTCTCATTCTTCTCTGAGAGGAAGCAGATACATGGGCAAGGACAGGGAGAGACAGGGAGAGCATGCAGCCGGGAGGGAGAACTGTGGGTTCTACTCTCCGCCCTGGGAAGCACATCATCCCGGTGGTGACTCTGCACACTATCAAGCCCAGCGTGGGATGACCCACCACAGCACCCCCACCCCCACCCGAGTCCGGTAACCATCCCTCTCTCTTGGCAGCTGCAGCAGCCTCCCCGCTGGTCTCCTGCCTCCTGCCTCCTCCTTCTACAGCCCATTCTCAGCAGGAGAAAACCTCCTAAAACTCAAATCTCCCCATTGCCCTCAGACCAAAGACTGAGTGAGCCCCTGGCCACAGCCTTCAAGGCCCTCCTGTCTGCATCTGTCCCCTCCCGCCAGCCCTGCTCCTACACCAGGCCCACCAAGCTCTCCCAAAGCACCCTTCTCTGTCCCCTGTCCTCTGTGCAGTGCCCTTCCTCCTCACTCTCACTCTCCCTTGCAAACTGCCTCCTCCATGAAGCCTTGCCCAGGCCCTCCCTGCAGCCCAGGCTGAGCTCCCCCGCCCCCTCGCACCCCGCTCTGCTCTGGCCCCTTCACACAGCCAAAGCAGCCCCTGAGCCAAGGACTTGGGAGCAGCAGTTTATCTGGGAGATGATCCCAGGAAGCACAGTGAGGGCAGGGGAGGGAGGAAAATCAGTGAGGGGCTGTGTGTGAGCAGGTGAGCGCTGTGAGCAGGTGAGCACTGTGGGCAATGGGGTGCTGTTCCCGCAGAACCCTGTGGTCCTCAGAATCAGACCAGTGAAGGCAGGGGCTGTGGCATCACCCATGGCCTGGTCAAATACTGGTGGGGAACCCCTCCTCCTCAGACACAGCCCCCCACCCTGCGCCAGCCCCACCACACACAGTAGGCACTCAGGGAATCTAGTAGCATGAGTAACACCTGTGACAGGTGTTAGCCTACCCTCTTCTACCCCCTTCCTCCCCCACCCACCCTGGATGACAGCTGTAGGAGGGTCCCACCCCCCAAAAAAGGAGGTGAAGAGGGGCCGCTGTGGGTGAAGAACCTCAGGTCTGACTTTCCTGGGCCCCAAGTAAGACATCACTTGCAGGAGTGAGAAAATGTTAATTCCTAATTACACAGTTATTTTATCAGGTGGCTTCAGTGCTAAAAGTCTAAAAAAAAAATCAACAAAACCCCCACCACCTCCTGCCAGCTCCCTAGCGCCTAATTAGGTAAGTAATTTTGCTGTAAAGTGAGAGCTTTTGTCCTGACATTACCCCAGGGGGAGGTGGCTGCACCCTGTCCCCAAGTGTTATCTGGGGAGAGGGACTCAGGTGTGGCTGCACTGGGGTGGGGCTGGAGGGTGGACAATTCACTCTTCAAGACACAGCCCCACTTGTTCCTGCTGAGGTGCCTCCCTGTTCCCCTTGGATCCCAGGAGGGGCCGAGACTCAGGCCCAGTCAACCTGGGGACACCATCCCCCAGCCACTATCACTGGCTCAGGGTGGGCATATGACCCCAGGTGGACCCAGCCCTCGAGCTGGCACCACCTGGAGACCTGGAGGTGCTAATGGCCATCTTGTCTCTGTAGTGGCCTGAGATTTTGCCAACACAGAGGAAGGCTGAGGCCAAAGCTGGAGAGAGGCAGGATCCTGACCATATGGTCCGGCTGCTCCCCCTCGGCTGCACCTGAACCCTGGATCTGCCCTCTGTGCTCCCCAGTGCCATGAGCCAGCCCACTCCTTCTGGGGCCCAGGCTGTCTGCCCTGGTGCCTGTCACTGTCCTGGCGACTCAGAAGGGTCTCCAGAGCACTGTGTGTTTGTGTGGGGCACCTCACACCTCTCCCCAAGGTGGGAGTGGGGAGCCCACTGCAGATGAGGACGCTGAGGCTCAGAAAGAGCCTGGGACACACAGCCAGGTAGGGGGGCCCAGGAGCTCTATGTGACACCCCCACCTCACCAGTGATCAGGACAGGCCGCCTTCTGGCTCCTGAGCACCACTGCCCCCCCCCCCACTGGCCAGTAAGGACGACCGACATGCATGGCAGCAGACAGAATGGGGACAGCATGGGGCCAGTGTCCCAGTGGTCAGAGCGTGGGGCCTGGGTTCCAGTCCCAGCCCTGCTGCTAGTGCCCCTTGTGACCTCGGCAAGGCCTACTGAACCCATATCACAGGGGTGTGGGAGGGTGAAAGCGTTCCTGCCCTGGCCGATGTGGCTCAGTGGCTTAGAGCGGCATCCAGTACACCAAGAGGTTGGGGGTTCAATTCCTGGTCTGGGCACATGCCTAGTTTGTGGGTTTGGTCCCCAGTTGGGGTGTGTACGGGAGACAACCAATCGATTTTTCTCTTTTGCATGGATGTTTTTCTCCCTCTCTCCCTTCCTCTCTCTAAAATCAATAAACATAGTTTAAAAAATAAAAAAAGAGTTCCTATATGGACTCCATGTTTAGAACAGCCTGGCACAAGTCAGAGCCAAATGGGGTCAGCTAGTATTACATCACAGCCCTGCCCGCGGCCTCGGGTCCCACTGCCCAGGAGTCCCACGATGCCCGCCTCAGCCCATTGGACACCCACCTCCTGCCGGAGAAAGCCCCGGGGGGCCTCCCGGAGGGCCTCTGGGAGCTCTCTGGCAGAGCCCCAGCACTGCCCACCACTTGCCCTGTGTTTGAGCGGCCCTCAAACCCCTCCAGCCCCCGCAGTGTGCCGGGCCATTTCCAGCCTACGGGCCTCTGCATTCACCAGGCCTTCTACCTGGAGTGCTTCTTCCCGGCTTTCCAGACCCCGCGCCCGGGGCATGTCTGAGCTCCCCTGCCTTCTGTCCCACTGTGCCACTATCAGGGCCCCTCCGGCTCTGAGGCCTGCTCCTCACGCCCCTGTTCCTCAGAGTCACGGCTAGCTCAGAGTCCCAGGCTGGCCCCCCAGCTCCTCGCCCCAGACTCCCCTGCCAGCTTGTCAAACAAGTAACTTGAAGAACGAGATCAGAACAAGAGCTTGGAGCTAAGAAGGAGCAACATCGATGACTGAGATTTAACGTCTTTCCAGGAAATGCCCCTCCCAGGAGATGATTTCTGTGTGTTGCTGATAAAAATAGGGTGTTTCCTCAATCCTTTCAAGGGACCCACGGGGGCTTTCTTAAAATGTAATTTAAGATGTAGCTAATGGAAAGGAAGCTGAGAAGCTGGAAACAGCAGATCAGCTGTCAGGAGGCAGCTGTGATGACTCAGCCTTGCGCTGGGTGGTAACCAGACCACCGGCCTACGCCACTCTCTCTGTGCCCAGCACACAGTAGGTGTTCCCTGCAGGAAGGGGGTGGGGATGGAGGAAATAACCGAGAGTGAAAGTTAGAGAATAATAACACTGACCCTTGACTTTGACCAGCACTGACTTCGGGGTCATTTTCACCCGTACATCCTCACATGAACTCCATGAGAACAGAAGAACGGAGGCCATTAAGCCCATTTGACCGTGACAGAAAACGATGCTTCGAAGCCACCTCCAGCCAAGTTCAGAGAAAAGGGGGAATTAGGGGCGACAGAGTCAAAGGAAGGGCGGCATAGACAGATCCCGGGCAGGTGGGAAACAGGGCAGCCTGGGGGGAACCTCAACAGCAGGAGACCCCAGAACTTCTGTCACCAAAGCTCCGCTCAGGTGACAACACCCCAGATAAATACAGGATGCTCAGTTAAGTCTGAACTTCAGATAAACGATAACATATGATTTTTTAGAATATGTTCCAAATATGCCTCATTTCTATCTTCAGTGAAATTTAGCTCCCTTTTGCCATGAAGTAGTTCACCACCAGACAGAGACACTCTCAGCTCCACTAAAGCTTGGGAGAAACGTCCCACTCTGGGGACCCTCATCCTTCTGACGGCTGGCCAGGCTGCCCCAGTCCTCCAGGGTCCAACACGAAGAATATTTTGGCCTCTGAAAAAGTAAAACCCCTCCCACTGTGGGTCAGCATGGGTTCTGGGGACAGCGGCACCTGCGCACATCCCACCTCTGGCTCATACAGTCGCTGTGACCAGGGCAGGATGCTCATCAATCTGAGCCTCCATTTCCTCAACTGCAAAATGGGATTACCAACCCCAGATTCTCAGGATCGTGAGGATGTAAGAGCGCCCAGCCCAGTTAGCAGAGTCCTGGTAACCCCCCTAATAGGGGTTGGTTTCTGCCTGACCGGAGGTCCCTTCTCTGTTCTCAGGGTAACAGTACTGGGGTTTGCCCAGATGATTCTGCCCACTCTCAGGCCACATGGCAGGGATGCCAGAGACCTCAGACCAAGTTCTGGGGAGGGGGTGGGGCAGGAGGAACCTTGATCTAGGTTGGGCCAATCAAAGTGCTGCCTCATTCTGGCAGCAATGATTCGTTCAGAGGTGATCACATGATCCACACCAGACAATCCAAGTCAAGCAGGGCCAATTCTGCACTTGCTGGAGTGGCTGGGAAACGAAAGGGGGATTTGCGATGAACATGAAGGAGTATGCTGTGAATCCCAGGACTACCTGCCGCCTCCCACCAGAGAGGAAAGCTCCCAGAAATGGAGGTTGGCACGAACAAACAAGCAGCAGTGGGATGGGAGGGTACACTGTCTGCTGACATCTTTCAGGACTCTGGATCAGCAAGCCCTGAAGCCAGAGACCCCTCAGCTTTCGGTAAAGGTGATAAACTCCTTTAAACCAGGTTTGGCGGATTCCTACCCCACATAACTGAGATCGTCCTGTCTGACTCATGATGGATTGGTATCTGGCTTGCCAACCTGTGGCCTGAGAATCTCTGGTGACTAACCCCCACCCCCATGGCATCTAGCATCCTGTTTCCATGGAAACAGACCTGAGCAGTGATCACCACTCTCCCACTCTACTCCGTATGCGAATGAGGAATCATCCACACCAGGGTTCCCACTGGAACCTTCGATGGTCCATAACCACCCGACAGCCAGTTTGGCTCAAAGAAAATGGCCCCAGATAGCCTCCCCCAGCTCTGCGGGGCCCAGCTCTGCAGACAGACAGGACACAGACATGTCATGGAGCTGCCTTCTCCCTGCTGGCCAGGGCGAGGCTATGGGGACCCCAGGAGGAGGACTCAGCCTCGGCCCTGCCCTCAGAGCACCCAATCTTTGGGACAGACAGACCTGGAGAGCCAAGGGTAAATAAGGGTGTGAGGTCGGTGTCATGGCCTGTGGGGTGCCCTGGGCCTACTGACACATGGGGTGTCTCTCTGACCCACAGACAGCGCACAAAGAGCCACCGGAAGGGGTGCTGGTGGCAAGGGCTTCTGGAAATGGCCCCAGCAGTGTCCCTCTGATGCCCACAGCCACATCCGGGTCTGCTGGCAGGCGCAGACCTCTGTGGAGCTTGCACTGGTTGGTGTTCGACTTTAGACTTCTCAGCGGATTACAGGCTCCGCCCAGTCAGCCGAGGCAGAGCCCTGATGACTCAGCCCAGGGCTCAGGGATAAAGTAAGGCCAGAAACTCAGGCCCTTCAAGGGCCTGAGAGTAGCCCATGCAGTGTGCATTCTCTTCTTCCAATCCTGCCTAGCCTTGTGGAACAATTCTTGGTTGATTTAGCCAAATTCAATGATGGTTCCTAGTTTCCTAATTTCCCTTGCAGCTAAGATGGCCACAAGACCCAGTTTGGGCCATGTGTGCTGGGATGGGGGGAGGATATAGGAAAGAAAAAGTTATTTTCTTAGCATAGCCCTATCTCCCTGTCTCCCTGCCTTCAATGCAAACACGAAGCCCACAGCTTCAGCGGCCACCTTGTGACCATGAAGAAAAGTCTGAAAAATTACAAGGACATCACAGAGCCATCACCAGTAACCACTGACCTCAAAACTTCATGTTACATCAGAAAAAACACCCCAGAATTTGCTTGAACCACTGTTGGTTGGATGTTTGGTTACTTGCAGCCACATGCACCCCTGACAAATATACCCAGCAAGTTACACAGAACGGGGACTTGATCCCAGCTCGTGGAGCCAAGCACCCCATGTTCAACTCCTGCTGTGCCCCTTAACAGTGCATGACCTAAAACAGGTCACTCCCTGTCCCTGGGCCTCCTGTGTGAAATGGAACTGACCACAGTCCCTCCCTCACAGAGCTAGTGGAAAGATCAGGCCAGATAATACATAGCATCGGCCCACAGTGAGTACTCAGCAATCAGTAGATGCTCTTATTTTTATCACACCCCTGGATGATGCCTAAGAGGATTCAATTCCCTTTGCTTTTTAAAGTCCCCCTGATGGGGCACTTTGGACAAAAAGAACTCTCAGCAAGCAAGCACAGAGGGGATGTGCCTGCCTGATCTTTTTAGAAAGCTTAGACCAGAGCTGAGGAATCATTCTTATTGACGTTTTATTTCCCAAGAGCCTATACAAGCCAGGGTGGGAAGCTGTGCCCTCGGGAGATGTTTCCAGAGTGTGACAAATCCTGGCCCATCCTCTGCCTCCCACTCCCTGGCCAGGTGCTGAGTGACTGACAGTACTGCTATTTGTGTTAATATTATTAATAATAGAAATTCTTATGAGAAGCCCCACTGTTCTGTTCACAAAGCACACCTACTTGTCATGAGGATTCGTTCAGATCCCGGATGCCGGTCAGAATCGGAGCCCTCCACATGCCTTTTCCCCTCCCCCTGGCAGCATTCCCAGCGAGGGCCTCTGGAGGGTCAGATGAACGGGAGAACATGCAGCAGGGCCACCTGGGCGTGTGGCTAAAATGCAGGTTCACAGGCACTGCCATACCTAGGGGGTCCAGATCCCTCGGTTGAGGCCCAGGAATCTGTATTTTAACGTGTGCCCCAATAAGTCTACTGTTCCTTGCATTTTGGGGGGCACTGAGTAGGGGTGCAAGGCTATGCGTGTGTTTGAGAACTAGGGAGGTCACCCTGTCCTTCCCCAGTCTGCTTACACTTTCCCCTCCAGTGCTCCCTTTGATGTCTTCACAGTCACAGCCAGAAGCTTTAAAAGGTTTTCCAAGACTTAGGGTGGCTCCCAATCCCTGCACTCGTCCAAGGCGGGGCTCACGCCAGCTAGGCCCTTGGCAAGGCTATGCCCCAGCCTCACTCTGGAGAGGTCGCTGACGCCCATCCCCCCAGTCCGGCCTCCCTGGCTCACCCTATAGACTTGGCAGTGGAATTCTTGGGGAAGCTTTTCATATGGAGGTGCCCAAGCCTCTCCCTACAGCTAGCAATGGTCCTTCCAAGTTCTGGCCTAGGGGAGGAGGTAGAATTACCAGCATGACGCACCAAGGTAGATATGCAGGTAAAGAATATCTCAAGTCCAACAAGAATGTCATTGAATATTTCATGACTTCCTAATGGACAAAGACAGAAAAGAGTAGCTTAAATAAGAGAGTGAGGCGGGGTCAAATACGATCCGATGATTACCAGGGCTTTGTCACACATTGGAGGACAGTGTCTCGTGAGGTCCCACAGGGCCTGCCGTCCTGGATTGATCGAGCACAGGAAGTAAAGGGAGTGAGGCAGGTGTCCCAGTGAGCTCTGCAAGGTGAAATTAGCAACAAATGCAAAGTTTGGAACTGTGCTCGGTTCCAGGGTGGGAGAGACCTGGCTTGGAAGTTGAAGCCCACCTGGGAGTGACAGGGAGCCCACCCACTCACAGGTCACTGCAATCCCGCATGACACCGGGACAAAGGCAGCACATTCTCCTAAGTCCTCCCCGGGAGGTGGGGGTCCTGCTCCCGGCCAGGGACCAAGGCTGCCTTGGTCGCTTGAAGTGAGTCCAGCAGGTAAGGTTTCCTCACCTGTCCTTCGACAATCGGTGGGTGGTGCTGGAACACTCACGTGGAGAACAGGATACTTGAGGAGGAAGGGAGTCACCTTCCAAGGGCCAAAGGACCATCATGGGTCCATCTGCAGGCCCCTGTGTGGGTTCAGGTCCCTGCCCACTCTCTGACTTCATTCCTCAGCACCCACCTGGAACCCTAGGCCCCAATGTCCCCACTGCTCTCCTGCCCTTTCCTCAAACAGTGCCCTCAGGTCCTCTGCACATTGTCCCCTCTATCTGAGATGCCCTAGCCCCGCCCTCTGCCTGCTCAGCCCTATGCCAACACCCTGGCCTCCATCAGATCCCTAGTCCATGCCCTCATGGCCCTCTGTACATCTTTACTACAGCATTGACCCCAATTTGGAATCAATTTAGTATTTTATTATCTGCCTTACATCCATTTTCTAAACCATGAACTCCATGAGATCCATCTTGTCCCCACTGCCCAGCACAAGGCCTGGCCTACTGGAGTTACTCAAGAAATGCTGGTTTGGTGAAGGAATAAGTCAATGCATGACTCCATCTGGTGAGAGTTACAGTGGAAAAAGGAAATGGTTAACCCATTAGGCTGCCCCAGTTTGGGATCGGCTGCCTTGTGAGATGGTCCCCTGGTGGCAGCATGGACACAGGGGCCAACTACACATAGAGATAAAGGCTCCGAACCTCTAAGGAACCTTCCGGGGTGCAGGTTCTGTCACCTGCATAGCTCGAGGAAGAAGCTAGTAATTTGGGGAAGGGGAGGAGCAGGAAAGAAGAAAACAACCTTTGGATGTCAGGCCAGTTACTCAGGAAACAGAACACTTATAGCACCAAGCCTGGCTGGGACCGTGGGGGTGGGGGGCAGCTCTGGGGACAGGTCTTGAGTGGGAGCAGAACTGGGGGTCTGGACTCTGGAACCCAGGTTGCAGCTTCCCATCCTGCTTCTTCACCCAAAGGATGCAAGGGACCTCAAGGACAGGGGCAGGTCTGAGTCACCTGAATCCCCAGCATCCCATACGCGAATCTTCATCATATCTGCCCCCAGCCAGGTCCAGCTTCACAATTTGTGGGGCCCAGCACTACATCAAAATGCAGAGTCCCCTGTTCAAATGTATAAAGCATGTTTAAATGGTGACGGCAGAGCATTAAACCAAGGATGGGACCCTAGGCAGCCCCCAGGAGGACGCTGGCCTGTGGACCCCACCCGAGGACCAAGAAAAGAGATCGGACCGAGATCTCACTGCGATGCTGAAGCCGGGCTGGCTTCTCACTCTGCTCAGCAGAGGTCTTAATTTATAAACATGAACAGACACAGGGGGCGGGGGGAATCGCTAAGCATAGAGAGACACTTGAAGTCAAGGTGGAGCGCTCCTGGGAGGCAGTAAGCACAGCCAGCTGAACAAGCGACTTCCTCAAAACAGGAGTTAAGAAAAATTATCCTAAATCTTGGAAATGAGGTGGGGGACGGGGCGGGGGGGGGGTATTTCTGACAATGTCATTTTGGAGCATTATTTAACAGACTCCTCTAAGGATGATTTCATTAGGGGAATATAAGTTCAATTCACCATTTCCTGTTAATTAAAGGTCTGGCTGCGGTGAATTTATATGTTCACTTGTAGCTTTTTATTAGTGATTTCTTCCCAGTAGGAGAGAGAACTCCAAAGGGTATGGTTTTCTGACCCTGTAGTTCGTTAAGCGGCTCTGACTCCGACCTCGCACTCCCATCCCCACATTCTCCAGTGCTCATTTTCCCAATTCTGCTAATTACCATCCTACTGGTTCCTCATTAATGAGTTGAATAAATCCATGATACATCTTCCTTCTAAGATTGCTGTGAGGGTCATCTTTCTGAAAACTTTTTGGAACTTACGCTTTGACTTCAGAATCAGGAAAGGACCTCTAAGGAGCCTCGTTAGGATCCATAAGGAGAGTCGAGAGAATATTGCATCCAAGAAACAAAAACAGGCCCAAGCTGCTCCGAAAAATAAGAACTCCAGGACAAGAAGTCATCTTGGGAATTAACAAGATGCAGAGGAGGTGGATGCTTCCAATGAGGGAGGAAGGGGAGGGGAGAATGCGGTCAGTGAGTCAGAAGGTGGTATCCAAGAACCCTCTCCTAGCACAGAGGAGATCAGCGAGGGAAAAGAGGAAAGAAATGCAGAACAGGTGGACAGGGGAAGTACCAATTCAGTGGGAACTTTACGAGAAGCCAGAGAAGAAAGAAAAGAATTTTTTTTTCTGACCTTCAGCTCTAAAAGGCCCCACAGGGTGCCTTTTCCACCAAGACCTCCCCTCGTGAAATGTCTGAATTCTGAAGGTAAGGAGAAAACTCCACAAACTTCTAGCAAGAAAACAGCGGCTGTCTCCCAAGAAGGAAGAATCGGACCTGTACTGGACTCACCTGCAACACTCCGCGCAGATTTGAGTGGGACTGTGTGCCAGGTTCTGAGGGACAGGAATTATGACTCTCAAACAATGCAGACAAAAATTATCCTTCACATACAAAGAGCAAAGAAAAACATGTTTGAAGAGGCAGAAGAGGTAGGGCTGAAAAATGACACCATCCAAACACCCATTCTTTAAAAACAAACAAATAAATGACTTGAAGAGATCCTCCAGCCAAAGCAGAATGAGGATGAGAACGGGGAACTTGACAATGGGGTGATAAGGTTCACAAGAAACCATGCGAACCCAAGTAACTCCCAGTGAGGTCTAAATCATTGTTGGCAATGTGGCTGTGAAATTGAATGCAGTTCCCAGAAAGGATGCTTAGAAGAGGTATAACTTTTTTTTAATCCTCAACCAAGGATATGTTTATTGATTTGAGAAAGAGAGGAAGAGAGAGAGAGAGAAACATCGATCAGTTGCCTCCTGTTCGCACCCTGACAGGGCATCAAACCGAAACCTAGTCACGTGCCCTGACCAGGAACCAAGCCTGCAACCTTTTGGTGTCTGGATGACGCTCTGACCAGCTGAGCCACCTGGCCAGGACAAGAGGTGCAACATTTCTAACACTGGTGGACACATCATTTCCCTTTGGGACATATCTGTGGAATTTCACGTAGACGGAGTGGCACCAACTCCCCTGTCAGCCCTGTGCCCGTCTTAGTGGTATCACTCACACACACACACACACACACACACACACACACACGTGCACAGACACCTACAGGCCTCCAGCCTTTCCCTCTCCCCCTGTCACTCCTGCCACAGCGACTCATCACTGGGCCCACTCAGCCTCCAGCTCTGTGTCACGTCCTCCGGAGAGTCCTCACACCCCGAGGCCAGCTCAGAGATGCTCCAGAAAACCATGACACTTTGCCCAGAGCCCTTGTCTCATTATGTGTGACACGTTCACCCACCGGTGCACCCCCCAGACGGTAACTGGGAAGGACAGGGCCTCTGTCTGGGTCTGCTGTCCTCCGTGCCCTGCTGACCCCCACAATGCAGCAGCGCTGGCACTGAGGAGCTCACCCCACCCCTGGCAGGTAGGCGAATGTGCGACTGAGCCACCAGCCTGGCTGGAACCAGGAAAGCAGGACAAAGGCACAGGTGCTCCCAGTGGGCCCAGCTATAAGCTGGCCTCTCTCTGACTGTAGCTGATGTCTTGGTTGAAACAGTCATAGTTTGGAGTCAGAGCTTGAATCTGTGCTTATCTCTGACATGCTGAGTGATCTAAGATAAGAATAATAATAGCAGCTAACATTTATTGGCTGCTCATTGAGGTAGCTACTATTATTATCCCCATTTTACAGATGAGGAAACCGAGGTTTAAGGAGGGTAACTGGCTTTCTCTAGGTCATAGGGTTAGTTAGTGTGAAACACACTCAGTATCCGCTGACAGCACAGGAGGACCCACGACTCACCAGAGAGGGGAGGAAGGAATATCTGTCTGTCCCAACATCACCACATAGCTTCGTCATTGTCACCAGGAAGACCCACGGATCATCAACATTGTCTGGCGAACGCGAGAGGCTCACACCTGCCTGGTGCACTACCTACCCAGCCATGACGATGAAGAAGTCCAGTCGGTTCCATGTGTCCCCCAGGTAGCACTTCTTGCCAAAAATGCCCAAGGCTACCATCTTGAGCACCATCTCCATGGCAAAGAAGATGAAAATGAAGTCATCAAAGACCTGCAGGGCAAGAGGAGGGCGAGAAGAAGGTACCCAGTGAGGTTCCAGAGCGGGACCCCGGGGTTGGGCAGGGCGTGGTGCGTGGGCGGGGCATTGTGGGCGGGGCGGGGCAGGCCGGCCTCACCTGCAGGATCTTGCAGCGGTCAGACAGGCAGTCCATGTCGTCGCACGGCTGGTACATGCCCAGTGTCACGCAGTTCAGCAGGATCACCAGCATGCTGACACACTCAAACCATGTGCACACAGAGTCAAGGACAAAACAGTGGGGGCCGAACCGTGGCCACGGGGCAGAGTACACCCCAGAATGTAATATACCCACCCACCACCAACGTGGGCATACACCCTTCTCCTGGTCCCCTGTCCAGGCTCCTTACCTGAATGGGCCAGTGCCCTAGTTCTCAAAAGTCCCTGGAGCCAGACTACCTCCCTGACAACAGACATGGCCACACATGCCAAAGCCCCCAGAAAACCCCAACCCCACCAAGCCCCCACATGCCAGGACCCCCACCCCACCTTCTCGGCCCAGCCTGAAAGTTGCCTTCAGGCTCAGAAAGGAAGGGCCCCCTCAGGCTTGGCTGGCTGGCCACCCCTGGGCTACCCATGCCTCTCCACCTCTGACAGCCCCTCCCCTCCCCTGACCCATGCCCCCTCCATCCCTGCCCAAGGCCTGGAGCTGGAGCCTGCGGAGGGCCAGCCTGTGTGGCTGAGATTGGCTGGAGAACCCCACCCTCTCACTGCCTGTGGCCAGGTTGGAGCTCATCTCCAGACTCCGGAATATCTGGACCCAGGCCCTCTCCAGCCCCTGTGCCAAGCGAGGTGAAGCCCAGCCTCTTCAGGTGCCCAGGACGAAAGTGTCCTGTGGCCAGGGGACGCTGAGACCATCCAGGCAGCACCTCTGGGGCCCATGCCTGGAATCAGGATGAGCAGGCTCCCCCCAGTTCCCCCCAGCTCCCCCCAGTCATTCCCCCCCACCCCGTTCTCCTCAAAACCATCCTCTTTCCCTTCCCTCCGGCAGCTCCTGCCCAGTCCTAGAGCACAGCTGGCTGAGCCCCAGTCCCACAGCCCTAATCCACCTTGTCTCAGAAACAGGGAAACAGGAGCCTCAGAGAACCTGTGCCTCAGTCTACAGAGGACGACTCCAAGGAAAAATGGATTTCAGCAGGTGCTCCGTCTTGAAGAGGAGGGGTGCTGATAGACTGTGCCACCCACTGCCTGCCTGCACCACCCCTCTCCCGCCCCCCGAAATGGAGCCTCAGGGGCAAGAGGACAGTTGCTACCCCAGGGGCCTGCATTTGAACTCCAGTCCCAGCGCTGACCAGGTCTGAGGCCTTAGGCAAACTCTGGAATGTCCCCATTGGAGGACCCGGAGCCTCCTCAAGAGCCCGCATGGCCTGCTCTGGCCCCTCTGGCCCACCCTCCCTGCAGCAGCAGTGAGCTGCTGAAAACCTTGGCAAGAGCTCTGAACCCAGGCACCGCTCCCCCCGCCCCCGCCCTGTCAGCAGAGCCTTCACAGCTCTCCCTGCGGTCTGCAAGGCCCTCCCCACCACTGTCCCCCCAGCCTGTCTCCTCCTCCTGCCCCCACCCTGGCTCTCAGGCCCCTCAGGCATGCTGCACCCCAGGGCCTTTGCGCCTGCCGGTCCCTTTACCTGGCAGACTCTGCCCAAGGCCTTCAAGAACTGCCCTTTCTAACCAGTTAGCTTCAGTGTCCCCTCCTCTGAGAAACCCCCACCCAGTCTCTCCCCCTGCAGTAGCCACCCTCTCCCCGTTTTATGGTCTCTGAGCACTTACGCCCTGAGGGCGTCTTGTGGACAGGCTCCTTGTCTTTATCCACACCTTGACCCCCACTCCAAGGGGACAGGGGGTTTGCATTCACTGCTCTGACGGTGACAGATATCTAGTAAAAGTCTGTTGCATCAATAAGTAAATCTCTCTGGGCCCTGCCCACTCTGACATCTAGTGATTCTTCAGTGTCTCCAAATAGAAACCCTCCCTCCTCGATTTCACAGCCCTGCTGTAAGCTCGATGAAGCCATGCAGCCAGACCCTCAGCCAGACCCCAGCCTGATGAGAGACTGACCTGGTTGGCCTGGCAACGGCCTCCCTCCCATCCCTGGGCCCTTGCTCACCTTGGGATGCTGCCTTCCCACCCCCTCCCCCTCAGACCCTTGTTGCCCCAGCCCTGCTCCTTCCTGCCCCCCCACCCTGCTGCCATTCTCTCGCCACAACCTGTAATTAATTTGACTCGCTGCCAGGGCCCCTTCTAGCCTGAGCATTGCTCCAGCAGCAGCTTCATCATTAATTAACTTTTTTGAAGTTCAAACGTTCTAATTACCAGTGAACCTCCCCCACCCCCCTAGCCTTTCCCCCCTGCCTGTCATTCTCTCTCGCCTTCCAGCCTCCTCCTCCTCTGCTCCCTCTGCCCTTCCTGCCAGTTTCAAGTTTAAAATGCACTTAACAGGGGCCTCTCAGGAGCCTGGCACCCCTACTTCTTCCTCACCAGGACCCTGAGCAGTAGAGGTCAGCAGGCCCATTTTACAGATGAGAAAAACTGAGGCTCAAAGAACCTAGGGGCCTCTCCTGGATCACACAGCTGGGAAGCACAGAGCTGACACATAGGTGTGCTGGACTCCAAGGCCAGCGCTCCCCTCTGTGATGCATATCCTGTCCCTGCCTGTGACCACCCTCCCTCCCCTGAGCCTTCAGCCCATCCTCAGCAGCTCTCACCTGGACCCTCCCCTTGAGCTTCCAGCTACTCTCTACCCTTCTAACCCGCCCACACAATAACCAGGCCCACTGCGTGCCCAGCAAGATCAGAGCACTTTGCAAGTGTTACCTTGTTTAATCTTTGCAGTACTGTTATAAGTCCCATTTACAAAGGAGGAAATTGAGACACAAAGGGGAACGTGATTTGCCCAGGGTCACCAGCTGGAAAAAGGCAGAGCTGGGCTACAAAAACCAGAGCCTGCTTTTCTTCTCCCTGAGCTATTTTGCCACCGCCAGATTAATCTGCCTGACGCACAGCTCAGAGGAGGCCTCTGTTCAACAGCCTTCCAGGTTCCATCACCCGCCTTGGCCTTACGCCCACGGCCTCCTAGACTCTGACCTTGACGTGCACTGAACTTCTTGCTGTCCCCAAGTGTACTCTGCATGCACTTTTCCTTCCCTCTACCATTTCAACCAGACAAACTCCTACTCATCCTTCACCACCAAGTTCATTGTTACCTCTTCTTATAGCTTCCCTTGGAGCACCTTTCCCCACTCACAAGGTGGTGGTTCAACCTCCTCTGGAAATGCTCCCTAATTACCTGGTCTAGCCAGTGTCATAATAATGAACTTGGCAGTAACCCCAATGACTGTGTGGCAGGCCCCTGGGGACATGGCCCTAGCTCTTATCACAGCCCACAGGGGGGCAGATGAGATGAGGAAACAGGCCGGGAGAGCTGGAGTGACTTGCCCAAGGTCACACAGCCAGTGAGTGGCCCAAATGGTGTGACGTGGTAGGGCCCTGAGCATGGCGCTGCCTCCTTTGCTCGTCCAGCTCGCCCCTGGCACTGAGTCCCTCAAGGGGGCAGATGGGTCGGCTTTCACCTCTAGATTGCTCAGCTGCGGACATCCAGACATGGACAGTCTCAGCCCTGCCCTGAGGCGCTCGGGGAAATCCCAGATGGCAGAGTCTGGGCCCTTTCCAAGAGCCCATGAGGCTCAGAAGTCAGGCCAGAGCTGGCATCGCTGCCTGCGGTTCCTGACATGCTCCCCACTGGCTGGGGGATCAAAGGCAGCAGCCCTCCTTGAAGCTGAACTGCACAGAGGGAGTCACGGTCTCCGGGCTGCTGGACTCCTCAGCCTGGCCGGGTGCCTGATGCTTCCACTATTAGCCACTGAAGTACTCCCCGAGGGTACCACTGGACAAGCTCTGAGGTTCTGGGACAGCTCGAGGATGGCAGAGGTCCCAAGGGCGCGGTACAGGGTTTCTGGGTACCAGAAAGGGAAGGGTTTGAGTGCCCGCTCTGTGAGGGCAAGGGTTCTTCAATGACTCCCCACTGCCTCTCACAGCAAGGCCCAAAGCCCCCCACCTGGCATCTGAGGCCCTGCAGATGGGACCCTGCCCTGTTCTTCCTTCATCACTTCTGTTGGGCTGACCTTGTCGTAAACCAACCCCACCAAGGTCCTCACAAAGCCCCTGATCCAACTGCCCATTGCACAGGTGGGGAACAGAGGCAGAGTGCCCTCCAAGACACAGAGAGCCTGAAGGGAAGTGACCTTCAGACAATAGCGTCCCCACTCATGGGGGTCCTGACACCTCAGGTTTCCCCAAATGCCCAGGCTCTACAGGTGTGCCATCTGCTCAGAATAGCCACGCTTGGTCATTTGAGGCTGACGAAATCCCTGAGAGGCAGCGCGGGTGCCTCTGAGTAATGCAGATGTGGAGACACATCCACAGCAACCCAATCAATAATACCCTTGGCAGGCGAAGCCTTCCCAAACACCCACCTGGCTGGGGGGAGACAAACAGCCACAGGAGCCTTGGGGCTGCTGTGAGCCCCCACCTCATCCCCTCCCCCACCCATACCCCTGCCTCAGCCCCACCTTCCAGCCTTGAGGCCAAGGCCCCAACCACACCCCCAAGCAGTCCCCGCTGCTCTGCTCATGGTTCACAGGTCCTCAGAACTGGGGCCAAGGAGCCCAGCAGCGAATCCATGAGCATGTATTGAGTGCCTGCTGTGTACCAGGCACCGGATCAACAACAGCGAAAATGGTGCCAATGGCAAACATTTCTCAAGTGGTCTTGAGCATTTTGGGCCAAGGAGCTTTCTAATCAAACTGTACGTATTACCTCATTTAAACCTCACAGCATGCTCCTGAGGTAGGGGGTCCAGAGGCCCCGAACAGAAGGCCCTGCAGCCACAGGTGTGCAGAGCCACTCCTCTCGCTGCCAGCTTCCCCTGTAACAGGGCCGGGGTGTCTCGCTCTTTGTCCTCTGGAGGGGAAAACACACCTCACCCTCAGAGGACTGAGTGCCAGCATTGCGAGCTGATTACCTGACATGACCTTGAGTAGAAATCAGAGATGCTACCCCAGCCACTTGGACAGATGTCTGCCCCACGGCATGCTGAATCTTCACTCAGCCTTTCAGAAAACTCAGTCTGTTCAGGCCTGGCAATGTGGAATCACCCCAGAATGTAAACAAAGTTCCCTAAACCTGGCAGGTGCTACTGTTACCCCCATTTTACAGATAAGGAAACTGAGGCACTGAGAGCTGGTCCAGGGCACCAGTCACACATAGTCGCCCAGGGTTCACATAGCTGGCATGTGACAAGGGCAGGATTTGAACTGGCCTCTTGCTGACTCCAAACCCCATGTTCCCAGCCACATGCCGTGGACCCCAGGCACAGGGCCTGGGATGTGAGGGACCCGGGACTGATGTGTTCAGTGGAATGCTTGCTTTTCCCTTCTCGCCCACACCGTCTACGCCCACGTAGGCCTGGGTCATTGGGAGCTCAGGATCAGCCATCTGTCTGGGCCTAAGGGGTCGAGAAGGGGGCTGTTCCACCCCTGCCCCTGGCGGGGAGGAAGGACCTGTCTGCAGGAGACAGTGGGAAGGGTGCTGCTCTCAAGACCCCAGCAAGAAGCAGAGCTGGGACAGAACCATAACTCCAACCCATGTCCGGGCTGCGGAGTCCGGGACGGCTGGAATGTGAATTGGGAGGTCACAGTCACCACGGTAGGCACCATGCCAGGGGTCCCCTTGAACCTGCCACTTCCCAGAGAGAAGAGAGACCAAATAAAGGGGTAGCGCCTAGCACTCGAGCAGGTCCCCAGGGCAGCCTCCTCTCCAGGAACTGAAGCCAGAGGCCTGCATGGTTACCATGGCAACCACCACCCTCCATCCTGTAGGCCCAGCTGACAGTCACTGTTTCTGTAATTGGGGGGCTCTGGAAGGGTAGGTGGGGGTGAGAGCGTTGGATTGGCTGGGGCAGCCAAGTTTGTTTTTATTTTTGTCAAATCCAAAATCTAATCCATTTCCCAGGGTGGGCCTCGGTTGTCTACACAAATCAAGTAGAGAACAGAGACTGGGGGCTGCATCCTTCTACACCAGGGACACAGGGAAGCTGGGCCAGCCTCTCTGTGGGAGTCCCTCCCCGATGGGCCCCCAGGGGCTCCCAGGATGGGAGGGCAGTCCTTGGGCCTTCACAGGCCCCAGACCCCAGTTCTTGGTGCAGCACTGTGCTCCTCTGGGGTCAGGTCCACAGACATCACACGACGCCTACCACACCAGTGCCCCAGACGAACCAGGCTCGCCCTGCCCTGGAGGTGCCCCAAGCACGCCCCACCCCAGCACCAGTGTGATGGGAGGCTGTGCTGCCTGCACTGCGGTAACAGTGGCTACGGTGCTGAACGCCAACTATGCTTCAGGCCG
Source organism: Anoura caudifer (assembly GCA_004027475.1). NCBI lineage: Eukaryota > Metazoa > Chordata > Mammalia > Chiroptera > Phyllostomidae > Anoura > Anoura caudifer. The sequence goes on along the minus strand of PVKU01000832.1, from coordinate 195,443 downwards.
TGGGCTTTAAGAGGATATTCACTCACTAATTCATTCATTCATCCATTCATCCATTCAACTTATCTTTGGGAGCAATGACCACTGGAAATCTCGGCAACATCTATTAAAGCAAAACAGAGGCCCTCGCCGCGACCCAGCAGTGCCACTCCTGAGCCCATACCCCGGAGGAATGCTGACGAAAGTTCGCCAAAAGGCACGTTATTCATAACAACCCCAATCAGGGAACCACCGAAGTGCCCACCAATAGGAGAATGAGTCAGTGGCAGGTCTTAACTGGGGATGATTTGACCTCCAGGACTGCACTCCAGACCTGACCCGGGAGGGGAGGCAGGGTGCTGGCATCTAATGAGCAGCAAACAAGGATGCTGCTAAACATCCTGCAGTGCACAGAACTGCCTCCCGCATGAATTGTCCAGCCCCGAATGTCAACCATGCCAAGGCTAAGAAACCTTGTGGTCCATCCACCAGATGGAATAGTACACAGCAATGAAAAAGAGCAAACTATCAATACCAGCAACAGCATGACAGTGTTGAAGAGCAAAGAGTGTATAAACCCAGTATATAAAGTGAAAAATCAGCCCTGACCAGTGTTGCTCAGTTGGTTGGGCATCCCATCAACTGAAAGGCTGTAGGTTCAATTCCCAGTCAGGGCACATACGTAGTTTTCAGGTTAGGTCTCAGGGTGTGTACAGGAGGGAGGGAGGAACGAAGGAATGATGGAATGAAGAAATGAAGGAATATGGGAGGAAGGAAGGAGAGTTCAACCACATGAAGGAGGTCTCAGCAGTGGTATCTTTGGGGGAGTAGCCACTGGGGGTGGGGACAGGAAGCTTCCAGGGCTAAGACATCCTTCTTGGTCTGAGTGGGGTCACAGGAGTGTGTTTATATGAAAAGACGCCTTGAGCAGCACACTCAATTTGAGGGCTCTACCACACACGTTTGACCTCAATAAAAAGTGCCACAAAAATAATGAAGTGCAGCTGCTGTGAGGAACAATAGAAATGGCGAAAATTAAAAAAACACAAGCACCTGCTGGGGCACCCACTGTCACCAGCCCTTGGGAGGGAGGAGTGTTATCCTTGTTTCACAAATTTGCCCAAAGCCACAGCTGCTGAGGGACAGAGCCGGGATGTGAGCCCCAGGCCTGTCTTCCATTTGTTCGAGGACTTGTTCTGCTCCTGCCCACAGCAGCCTTGGGAGACAGGCAGGCCATCATCATCACACCCACTTGACGGATGTGAAAATGAAGGTCCAGAGATGACAGGACTTGCCCAAAGTGACACAGTGGCCAAGCTGGGACAGAAAGTTGCTTCGTAAAGTGGACAGACCTGCTGGGCAGAGGATCCTAAGCCTCCCTCCCTCCACTTACATCAGCCCCCACATGCCACACAGCCCTGCCCAGGCTGACGGGTGTGCTTCTAAGCGATGGAGCCTCCGTGGGCTGAGATCCCTCCAGGGAGGGGGCAGGGGAGTGAGCTCTACCTTCCTTCCTTGTCCCTGCCCCCAACTCCACTTCCTCCCGTCCCCATGACGTGAGAACTCATTGCAGTTGGCCTCAGTCTCGGACTCCCAGATGTCCAACAGGCCGCAGTGCCCAGAGCAGACAGCCGGAGTGGGGGAGGCGGTGGCGAAGGAACAAGGGCTGCCAGCGTGGAAGAAAACTCAGGGCGGATGGTCCCGGGGAAGGCAGCTCCAGCCAAGAAGACGCTCTAGACCAGCCACTGCTGAAGGGAAGAACCAGGGTCCTACTGCCTGGAGGCTGAGCCAGTCCCCAGATCCCACCCACAGAGAAGGTGCACCTGCAGGGAAGCCTGCTGGCATCCTAGGCAGGGGGTGTAGACACCTCCTCTGGGCCCCCTCCAGCACCTTGGACGCCCCCCCTTACAGCAGCTGCGAACCAAGCATGGTCTGTCCTGGCCTCTCACCCTCCACCCAAGCTGTGCGCTCCAAGGTTGGAGAGTTTCCACCCCTCTCCGATTGGAACCCTCTCTGGAGCAGATGCTCAGGAGCATCACAGCCTCATGAGGGGATGAGCTCCCTGTCACTTGGAGACATCAAGGAGGCTAAGGAGGGATTTCTACTCGGAAGGGCATTGTAGCCTCCCTTCCTCCCTCCACCCCCACTCCTCTCCCCTTTAACACCCACCGCTCTGTACTCATCTCTTCAGCACCCCTCGCTGGGTGAGGCCTACAATGGCCATGGGGACCTCGAGTGAAGAAGCCATGAGCCTGGCCCTCCGGGAGCCATGAGTGCACACTTGGCGGAGACAAAGCGAGGCTGGGGGCTGGGTGGAGGCCAATGGCTTTCTCCCTTGGCCTCCCAAGGACCTGCTCCCTCCTCGGCACCCGCTGGCTGCCCTGCCACACACAGGTACCCGTTCACATGGTGTTCCTTCCTGCACCTGCACACGCTGCCACACGTGACAACGCCCCCCACCCAGGGCCCGCCAGGCCAGCAGCCTCGGGCCGCCCCCCCCCACTCCCTCAAAAGCCCGTCTCACACTTCCCTGTGCCCCCCGGGGAAGCTCACGAGCCCCTCCTCAGAATAATGTCTTGAAGTGCATACATTTTTTTTTAATGCTTAAGACTAGAAAGGGAGGAAGCCAGTTTTGTTAAAATAGTTGTCAAAATATTTTATTAAAACAACAAATTTGTGATAGAGAATATGCTTCACTGTCAACTCAGAGACTAACCAGAGCCAGTGGTGGGCCCGGCACTGCGTGACCGCGAAGCAGTGACAACTGTCGGTGACATTGGAGAGCTTACAACAATCAGGATGTGACACAGCAACGTCAGGACTGCTGCTGCTGATAGTCACAGCCACTGCCACTAACCCCGACGTGGTCTCTCACCTCCATTTGCGATGGAAGGAAAGGCTAAATTTCTGTCAGAGGTCAGTGAGAACAAACACCCAGGTTCACAAGCCTCTAACCTCAATTTAAGACCTTTGTTCCAGAAACTCTATCCCCCTTGGGCCCTGGGGAAGCCGCAAGGCCCTGGGCAGACCCTCCTCCTACTTTGTGGGCTCTGTCCCTTAAATGCTGGCCCTTCCCAGGCTCCCCAGCCCCCACACCCGCTCCCAACAGCCGCCCCTGGGCGAGCAGTGAGGAGACTGCCCCAGTCCTGGGTTGACGCACCGGGGGGCAGCAGGCCTCAAATGCACTATGTCCAAAGCGGGTATGTTGTGTTCTCCCCAGATCACCAAGCTCTCCACCTGCACTTCCCATTCTCACAAGCAAACCCCCAACCACCAGCCATCCTGGAAGCTTTCCGCCTGGAACCTCCAGAGCCTCCCTCTCCACGTCCCCACACCCCTCTCAGAGACCTATCTGGCTCACCACCTAAATCTCTCCCTCCGTTCCTCAGTGCCCCCACTACCCCCAGCAGGCAGCGCTCTCTCACCTATGAGTCTCTCAACAGCCTCCTCCTCCAGCCTGGCCTCCTAGGATACATCCTCCACACTGCAGCCAGAGGGCCCCTCCGAAACCAAAAGCCTTCTGTGCCCCACCCCCCACCCCCATGCCTCCCAGAGAGTTTCCAAACTCCTTGGCTTGACACTCAAGGCCTTTGTGTAAGTGTTCTTGAGTGGATGGTTGGGAAGCTGGGTGGATGAATGCATGAATGGAAGGGTTCTGTAGATGAGTGGAGAAGAGCTGGAAAGACAGATGATGGATGGATGGATGGATGGGTGGGTGGGTGGGAGCCTTCCCTACCGCTCTCCTGGAGGAGCCAGGCACAGCCCTTTGCACACTGCTCTCTCCATCTCCACCCCTGTCCTCTACCCCAGCCCATCCATGGGGTGGGGGAGAGGGCAGTACCCCAAGCCCCCACATTCACAATGCACCTCACAGTCAGTCAATCCTTCTCCTATTTTCCAGTCTAGATGGAAACGGGTGCCCAGAGAGGCCAAGCTGTTTGCTCAGTGTCACACAGCAGTATGCACCAGCATGAGGATTTGAGTTTGGGGAGAGAAGAGGGAGACCAGAGGAGCCGAGCAGAGCCAGGGCAGATGGGCACAGAATGTGGAAGCCAGTCCCACAGGAGAGCTGGAGGGAGGTTAGCAGGAAGACATTCTGGCTGATTAAAAAGACATATTTGATTTTCCTCTGAGGGATACAAATGAGGTAGTTTTTCTCCCAACAGGATGGTGCGGCAGTCCAAGGCAGGCGGCGGGTCAAAGCTGGCTCCTGACACCGAAGCCAGAGCCCGGGCCCGATGGACAAGTAAAAATCCAATCATGTTTTAAATACCTCAGGAGGGGTGAACTCCTCATTAGCCTGCCAGCTCTCTTCCTAATTCTCTGCTCTATATCAATTACAACGAGGCTCCCTGGCAGGGCTCGCGGGGCAGCGCAGGCCCGGGCTCTGACCAAGCCCCGCTCTGTCACCCAGTCACCGCCAAGCTGGGTGGCCTGGATGAGCACTTCACCTCATCTGTCCAGCGGATAATCTCTAGAGCTGGCATGAACTGCACCTGGCACATAGTAGGTCCTTAGCAAACGCCAGCACCCTCCCCAGCGCAGTTCTTCCCTATGCCTTCTAGAATCTGGACACCAAATGCCCTTCCACACATAGCCCACACTCCAGACCACTATCGGAGTCCCTGGTAACTCAGCTCAGCTCTGGGGCCTTGACCAGGCTGTCTCTGCACAAGTCGAGAACGGTGTCCAACACACAGCTGGCTTCCATAAACACTTGCTGAATGAGTGAATGAATGAATGAATGAATGAAACAATCAACCAATTAATATCTATTGCAGGAACCTCCTGCCTGGTCTCCAGACCTCAGTTTCTATCCCTCCAGCACCCTCCCTTCTGTTCTAGCAGCAACCATTCTAATAAACGAAGTTTTTCACTCCCCATCCCCACTGGATACTCACCAGTGACCTCCCAGCTACCACAAGATCAAGTGCAAGCTTCACCTGCCATTCCACACCCTGCTCTCCAGCTTCCCACATGGTTCCAGCCACCCTGAACTCCTCTCTGTTCTCTACACTAATACCATCCCTGCACTGGGCTCCTGGAAAACTCCTACTCACGCAGCAAGACCCAGGCCATGTGCCCCCTCCTGCAGCAAAGCTTCACCGTGCCCCCAGGCAGGTCAGGGGCAGCTTCTGCACCTGCAGCTCTCCTCACACAGAACTCTGCATGCGATGGTTCCTGAGGTTGCCCTGCGGGTCAGGCTCCCACTGGCCCAGCCAGGCTCCTCTGACCAGCCAGCCAGCCACCCTGCTGACCAATGACAATGCGGCACCCACTCTGGCACCACGAGCATACCCAGTGCGCAGCTTGATGCCGACTTTTACTTTGGAGAAAAACAATCTTCTCTATACCAGATGGAGGGAAACGGACAATTTCCCAGACATGTGTTGCTTCTCCCAGCCATACTTGCCACCCATCTGGGTGTTCCCATTAGACCAGGGCTGAAGGAAGAGGGGACAGCCTCCTCCAAGGAACCCCCAGCCATAAGCAGGCTGGGTGGGTGCAGCACTGGCCGGAGAGTCTGGAGTCCTAGGCTCCAGTCCACCCTGGCTTTGCTGACTACTCAACGTGTGATCTTGGGCAAGTCATGCCCCCTTCTTGGGCCTCAGTCTCCCCAGCTGCACAATGGGGAGTTAGCATACTCTGGGGCCTGCCCACTTCACAGGAGGTGCTGAGAGGTATGAGAGGCCACAGTGGGTACGAAGGTACCATGGGGACTGGAGAGTGATGCCCAAGCTGGTCAGTGTGGGGCCAGTGCTGCCCGTTAGAGACACAGAGCAAGGGAGAGGTGCTGCTCTCTGGGGTCTCCTCCTGCCTGGTGGAGGAGATCAAGCAACAACGTCCTTGAGGCAAGGAACCTTGTAGGATGGAGGGGCTGTAAAGGGTTGAGGGGTTCTAGAGAAAAAATCTGGAACCCAGGAAAACTTCCTGTAGGTTGTGGCAGGAAGCAGAGCCTGGAAGTGCTGGCAGGAATTGGAGCCCTGAAGGTACAGGGACAGCGCATGGTGGGTGGGGGCAGACCCAGCATAAGCTAAGGCAGGGAATCAGGGGCCCCAGGACCCATCAACAGTGTGTCTGGGCTTCAGAACAGAGCATGGGGTTGGGAGGGTGGGGGCAGGAAGCAGAATGGCTGTTGGAGGACACCTGGCGTGCAGCCTGGAAGACCTCGGATCACAGAGAGGGGAGACTGCCCTGGGGGGGAAACGCAGCCACAGAAGGCCTCTGAGAGAAGAAAGAATAAGCAAAGAAAAGAAAGCAGGCAGGAAGGCGGGGGACACAGCGTGTGACAGACAGAGTCTACACACAGAGGGGCCCCAGAACCCCCTGAGGGGGAAAGGCATGTCCATCGGGAGGAAGAAGGGGTCCAGGGGAGAAGAGATCACCCAAAGTCACACAGCTCTGGGCTCAAGGCCAGGTGCTCCGTCCACTGTGCAGGGGAAGGGAAAGAGGGTAACTCCTGTTATCTCGTAGGGCAGGAGGGATCAGACCTGGGAAGCAGCACATTTGTACAGAAAGAGATGGGAGAACTCAACCCAATGGCCACACCATAGGGAAAGGGCTCAGGACAGGAGGGATAGAGGTTAGACTAGGGAAGGACTTCCTGATAGGAGCCCTCAGAATGGTCCAAGAGGTCTTTACCTGGTGGCCCAAGGCCCTGTCTGGTGCAGCAGGACTGAGCGGTCACCTACAGAGGTTACCGGAGCAGGCCAGACCTCTCAGACCGCCAGCAAGGACATGAGGCCCAGCTGGCCTCCAGCCCTCCAGGACCCTTGTCCAGGGTGAGGGCACCTCCTGCAGTGCAGCCAGGGCCACGCCAAGCAGCACCTGCCAGCTCCACCGTCAGCCCCAGTGTGTACACAGCTGCCGCTCAGCACTCAACAGTTTGTCCAGCCAGTACTTAGCCTGGATTCCCGCTTGACCCCTTGACATTCCCAAGCTGGATTCTCACTATGACCCCCATTTCACAGATGAGCAAACAGGCTCAGCAAAGTCAAGAGACTTGTCCAAGATCCCTTGGCCAAGAAGCCAAGAGCGGGTCTTCACTCACGCAGCAACCAAGACTCAGTGGGTGGACCACCGCTGAGTCCTCACCTTCCAACACCAAGCCCCAGGCAGCCACACCTCCCCTCGGACCCTCCTCTCTAGGCCTTGCCAGCACCTCAAGCCACCATCATCCCTCCAGCCCACAGGCATCTTCTCAGGACAGTCTCCCGGCGGCCGTCCCCCGTGGGAGCCAGAGTGGCATTCCTCTGCACAGAGGGCCGTGGCTGTGCTCTGCACATGGCTGGTATGCGGCACGCACTCAGTGAAGGCTCGCTGAACGATCTCACGAGTGGGAGAACGAATGATGGTGTATGGGAGCCCTCACCCCCTCAACAAGTGTGCCGAGCCATCCCAGTGAACAGTGCAAACCTGGCGGTGTGGGGCTGGGCTGAGACCGTAGGCCCCACCCTCCTCCTGGCAGTGAGGGGCAAGGCCAGAGGGTCCGATGGGCAGGAATCCATGCCAGGTGGACTTTCAGAGTGAAAGCACCCATGGAGAGTGAAAGCCTAGCAAGCAGAGGGGCAGGGCCAGGCAGGGCACCAGAAGTGGACAGAAGGGGGCAGGGGGCAGCTGCAAAGGCAAAAACCGAGTGAGCCCCACCCCCACCCCCCACAAGGACCATGCAACCCAGAGACACTGCAGAGCAGCTTCCTGAGGAGGGTGGCAGAGAACCGGTGCCCCAGGCAGCCCCTTCCCAACCTCACTGTCCACCTCTCCCGTCCCAGACAGGGAGACTGAGGGCTAGAGTAACTTGTCCAAAGTCACTGACAGCTAGCACCTCCTGCCTCCTTCCACCTGGGTGGGCACCCTGCCCCTGCACAGCAGAGACACAACCTTCACAGCTGACTGGCTTCCCACCAAGTATGGGTGGTTCGCCAGCAGCAGAAGTGCTGGCTCAGCCCAGGCTGGAGCAGGACTGGGCAAGCAAGCCCAAGCATGCTGGGAAAGAGGGGTCTGCAACCTCTTCAAGGGAAGAGGGGCACCCAGGGAGGTCACAGTGAGGTGGCTGCTGAGCATAGATGCTGGAACCCAGGGAGACCCTCACTTGGCCGCCTGGAACTTCGAGGCAAACCTCCCTGCCCTGTGGCAGGTGGAGCACTCAGGCTCTGCTGCAGGCAGCAGCATCCCAGATGAGAGTGGAGGCCGGGGATGCAGAGAAATGGACGTCTTCCTCCTAGCTCTACCACATCCAGGCTGTGCAACCCTGGGAAGAAGTTACTCAACCTCTCTGAGCCTCCCTTCCCTCGCGTGTAAAACGGGGCTACGGTGGCACCTGCTGCGGGGCGGCTGTAAGGATGAAAGGTGGTGATGCAGGCAGGGAAGTTGGTGAAGGGAGAGCCAGCTCTCCTGGCTGTCACCCCTGAGCCCCTTCTCTGCACTGGACACACCGCTGGGCGCTTTACAGGGGTCGCCTCTAACCTCCTAAACTGTTTCATTACTGAGCCGAGGACGCTGGACTCAGGGAGCAGAGACCAGAGTGAACACTCCCACCACTGGCCTTTCTCCCTCGGCAGCTGATCACACTCCGAAAGGCTCTCGACGTCTAATCTAGGGGAAAATTGGCTTCCACCTGACGAGTCCCACTGCGGGCAGACTGCTGGAGGACGCTAGGCTGGACCAGCAATATCCACGCAGGAGCAGGCGCAGCTGTGAGCAGCCGAACCGGCACAACTTCCCCTCAGTGACGAGACGGCTCTGCTTTTCCCGAAGCCGCATCCTCTGAACGCGCTACGTTCTATGTGGAAACTTGATGCCCCATATCTTGCTGACTCTCTACGAGCAGAGAGTTTGCTCAGCCACACACCAGGGCCCTATTCACCTTTGGGGTGCAGACAATAAGAAGGATAACCGCAGGTGTGGCAGCTTTTCTAGTGTGCACGGCTGCATTTTCACATGTTATGCAACGGCCTTGGTCTTCGCTGCCATCCTGTGCAGTGGAGAAAACTGCCTCTGCTTGACAAGTGGGGGAACTGGGGGGCTCAGGCAGGTTAGGAACCTGGCCCACGGCCACACAACAAACAGGAGGCAGCACCAGCGCCCAGGTCTGTCTAACTCAGGCCCACACGCCGTGCACCACCTCCCCATGAGTCAGACCACGGCCAGAGCCCTCCCGGCAGAAACCCCAGCTGACAGCATGCTCAGGGCCCAGGCCAGGCAGAAAGTACTGCTGGCGTGGGGGTGAGTGAACCTGCCCTGCTTGCCCACTCAGGGAGGGTCCCAGCAGCCTCTGGGTCTCCGGTGAGTCAGGTGGTGACTCAGGGCCCAACTCTGGGCTGGATGAAGCGTTGAGTCAGGGAGCACCAAGCTCCAAAGGGCAGCGGGCTCTGAGCCAGGCCCCTCAGCACCAGAGACACCAGTGCTCATGACAGCCTGTCTGGGGCAGGCCTCCCACACTGCCCCAGGCACAAGCCCGCCCCTGATACCCACCCATCCAGCGCTGCTTTGCGTTCTTGATGAAGAGCAGAATTCTGCAGAGTCTGGGAAGGTGAAGGGGTCTTTTGTGGTTGTCACAATGACAGGAGAACACTTCTACTAAGTTACCCAACGCCCTGTAACATACAAAACAGCCAGGACCACAAAACACGATCGCACCAAAAATGCCACCAGAGCCCCTAGTGGGGGGCACTGGGCAAAGCATTGTTCCTTCCCTGGGCTCCCTCTCAGTGAAAAGGCAGGGAGGGGGGTTTCTTCTCAGGGAAGAACCCTAAAGCCCTCGGCATCTGATCAGACACCCAAAACCACATACCCTAACCCCCTAAAGCCCAGCTTGAGCACCCCATGATCAAGTCTCTGCTACAGGAGCCCCCTGTGGGCACCAAGGCCCCCAGGGCCTGCACGTGTGGAAACCCACCCTGGCCTCTCTCCTGCGACCTGAATCTTCCCACTGCCGCATCGTACTCACGAGGCCCAGGTGCGTGGGCCCCACGCTCCCAAACATGCACCGCTGCAGTCAGACACACCCTGGACACAGCACGTGACAGTCTTTGAATCACAGAAGCTTAGAGTTTCAGTGTCACTGAGCATTAAGTCTGAACTTTGAACCCTCAGGCTCAATCACAGACGCCTGGAGTCTGAGAGTGCCAGAACTCGACACTTCGGAGGCTGCTCCACGCCAGAGTCACAGGATCTCTGGTCCAGAAGGCAGCCCAGCAGTTAGGCGGCCACTTCAAGCCAAGACCTCTGCTGCTCACTCCAGCCCCAGCAGCCTCTGGCTGTGGGGCCTAGGAGCCCGACAGTGCTCTGAGCAGGTCCCAGTGCTGGGGCATCCCTCCACAAGAGGGAACTGAATTCAGCACCACCCCCTACCCGGTGCAGTTCCATACACTAGGACCCAGGCTCTCTCCAAGACAGGTGAGAATCCCAATCCCTTCCCTCCCCACCATTGTCCCCAACCCCAGGCAGAAGCCAAAGGGGTGGTGAGAACCTAGGGGCTCTGCCCGCAGACCGGAAATGTGGCACCTCGGAGGGTCTCTGTGCTCTCTGCTCAGTGGTCAGGGCCCAGCATGCCGAAGGTCAAGGGTGAGTGAGGCTGGTGCCCTGGGTCTGGGGGCTGGATGGGGGTAATTCTTCTGGCCCTTCTTTTTCAGGTGTACTGGAGACACCGAGACTCAGAGAGGGATCTGCCCAATGTCACACACCCACTTCCTGGCAGATGAGACTCCAACCTACTCCCTGCCCAGTGGCTTCCCTGTGACGCCTGGGCTACTCAGGGCCACGCCGCACCAGCCAGGCCAGACCTGCCAGGGCTGCCGGGGGCGAGCTGGGTCAGACCCCAGGCCAAGGCCATCTGGGCCACGACTCTGACCATCTGGACTTACAAGGTTCAGACAGGTAGAGTGTCTTTCCCAAAGTCACAACAGCACCTGAGTGGCAGAGCCAGAACCACCCCTGTGGCCCACCTAGGCCAGGTCCCTGTGACATGGTTGCATGGCGTCCCTGCCCCTGCAGCCAGCTTTCTGTCCCTGGAGGGCCCCCCTCCCTGACCTGGCTATCCCCCAGTTCATACGATGCGGGTCCCTGTGGTCCCAACATTCCGTACTAAAGCTGCTCCCATGGGCAATGCATGCACCCCCATCCCCAGGGGCCCCCCAGGTAGGCCAGCTCTGCTTTCCCACCCTTTAGGGTCGCAGGGCAAGTGTCAGATGAACCAAGTTACTGAGGGACCCTCGCATGGTGCCCGAGGCCTCCTGAGCTATCCCCCAGAATGAATATCAAGGTTTTTAGCCCCCACCCAGGGGGGAACCCCAGCTCTGCCCTACACTCACTCGCGCACAAACCCTGTTGTTTCCCAGATGTGGGGGTCTGGGGTGCCTCACCACCTCAAGGCCAGACACAGCAGGGAGGCCAGCAGATGTGGGCTCAGCATGGGCCTCCCGCCTCACCATCCCTGCCTGCATCAGGGCACCCCAGGCCTCTGGGGGTGAGCTCAGGCCCTACTGGCAAGGACTCCATCCTGCTTGGTGGGCCCCAAAAACCATAAGGCCACCATATCTGGGTCCCAAAGCCTCCTCCTCCTCAGCCACCCCCAGCCACAGGCTCACGCCTGAGACCCACACTCACAACGAAGCTCGGGGGTCCTTCTCAAACACGGATCTTACCACGTCATGCCCCTACTTTAAACTCTGCCAGGTCTCCATGTCCCTCAGGACGCGGGCCAGCTCCTCACTTGGCCCTGGAGCCTGTCTCATCTCCCACCACTCTGCCAGCCTCATCTCTCCACTCTGCCCCTCCCTCCCCAGGCCTTTGCCCCCGCCATACCCTGTCCCCACTGCCCTCTCCGCCTGACACCATTCACTGCTGAAGACTCAGCTCAGATGTCACCACAGTGCACCCGACGAACCCTGAAGGAGCCCCTGGCGTGCTCTGGTGCTAGGTGCTGAGGTCCAGCAGTGAACATGACAAAGGTGGTCCACACCCTGGTCACCTGGTGGCCCCTCTGCAGGAGGCGAATGTTGGGTTCAGAATCCCGCACCTAGAGAGTGACGACAGACAGAGCAGCTGAGCAGGAATCCCTGAAGGCTGCCCTGAGGAGGAGACACTTGGGCTATGATTTGAAGGATGCAACCAAGAATTTGCCCCAGTGAAGCGAGAAGGGCAGAGCCTTTCAGACAACGGGAAAAGCAGTGAGGTGGCCCTGGAGCCTGGAAGGGCACAGAGGATGCAGAGGGGCGGGAGGTGAGCCTGGGCGAGGGCTCAAAGTACTGCTGGGCTGGGCCTGATGAGGACTTAGCTGTCTGGAGCAATGGGAGACGGGGGAGAGTCTTAGGCAGAGGGTGGCATGAGCAGACTAGAGGCGACAGGGAAGGTGGGAGGATGTGTGAGGGGCTGCTTGCTGCTGCAGGGGGGTGGCCACACAGTGGCCCGACCAGGAGAATGGGGCAGGGAACCTCACCCTGCGTGGTGGGACCAGGGGCCTCGGCCTGGGCCCACAGGTCCCTGTCTCAGCTCCCGTTGCCCCTGTGGACACCATCCATCCAATGGCTCGGTCACTGGGCACTGGGCCATGGGGATAACTCTTGTCCTCAGTTCCAGCACAGAGCTGGGGTTCGCCCCCAAGCACCTTCCCAGCCAGCCAGCCAGCCAGCCACCGGACCGGCCTCTGCTGACAGCAACCTCCAGAATGTTCACATCAGCAGATCACCATGTCTCCATCTGTCCCACCTCCAGGCCCCCCAACACCCCCCCCCAGACCCTCCACTGAGCTCTCTCCCCACCAGTAAGGCCGGCATCCTAAGCAGAGGCAGGTGTGGGAGGACGAGCGCCATCAGGGAAGTGCGTGGCCCCAGGCAGGGCCCCAACCAGCCACAGCCACACGAAGGATATGGGTTGCACACCATCTTGATGCACCAGTTCCGGGGGCTGGTGGTCTGGCGCAGACAGAAGAAGGCAACGGGCGCCAGGTCCGGGTGAGGCACGTCTGGGTCGGCTCCATCAGGGGGCTCCTCCAGGCCTGGGGGGGAGGGCGGGGCACTCCGGGGCCCGGGCTGCTCTGTGACTCCCGGCTCAGGGGCCAGGGCTGCAGCAGAAGAGGAGGGCAGGGAGGAGCTCTCAGCCATGTCAGCACGCAGCAGGGAGCCTGGGGGAGAAGAAGAGGTGACCCATGGCAGGGGTAGGCCTGGCACACGCTCCCCGGCCAGCTTCCCCCAAAAGGGAACAGCCCAGCTTCAGGCCTGCAGGCCCCTGGCCCTCACTCCGGCCTTGAGGATCAGGAAAGAACCACGACCCAGAAGCCCGCGAGTTGAAACCCACCCCAGGCCAGGTGATCCTGGCCTATCCAGTCTGGTCAGCCTTGCCGAGCCTCAGTTTCGGGAGATAAAGAGTGGGGAGAATAAAACCTTCCTAGAATGTAGTTGTGATATTAGCGGCGGGGGCGGGGGGGGGGCGTTAAATAAGACTAGACTTGTGTGTTTATTGCACCATCAAAGGTCAAGAAAACTTACAGGAAAGAAGGGAAAGTTACTGTACAGACAGACATCATTGCCAGGATGATGCATGTTGTGAGGGGAAGTTGAGGTGCTGGGGGACCTGGGCCAGCAGAGAGGAAATCAGAACAGGCTTCCCTGAGGACGGCAGAGCTGAGACCTGCCTTGCAGCTCAGGGACCCACCACCCACGGCCTCTCCAGGCTGAGAACCCAGGGGCCTTCCCCACCAACCTCTTTGCTTTACAGGTGGAGAATGGAGGCCCAGAGAAGGGACAGAAGAGACAGGGAAAGAACAGCCGGGTCACAGCAGAGACTGAGCTCCATCAGGGCCAGCCTCCTGGGTGTCCGACCACGCAGCCGCCCCAGGCCGCACTCTCAGAAGGGCCTGCGCTTGCTTTAATGCTCTACTATCACCAACCCAAAACAGTACATTTTGATTCAGGGGCCCCACATTTTCATTTTGCACTGGGCCCTGCAAGTCCCACAGCTGGTCCAGACTCAGTCTCAGGGGTACATCCAATCCTGGTCTCGTCTGACGCTTCCAAGGGTTATGCATGCCCATTGAGCAGATGGAGAAACTGAGTCCCAGAGAAAGGAGTGGCATGTCCAACCCACACAGTGAGGCCTCTTTAGAGGCCAGAATCCCAGCACTGGCCTTCCAGACTCAGTAACAACTGACTGTGGCCTTGCTTGTCCCCCTTGACCGCTGGACAATGTCGGGGCGGGAAGAATAGCACTTTTCAGGGCCTGCCCCTCACCGCCTCCTCCAAGAGGCCTCCAATCCTTAAATCCTTATCCATGGGGTTCTCCTGAACCCTAGAACCCTGACAGCACCAGGCAGGGCGGTGGGAGTTAGAGAGGAGGCGCAAATCCTGGTGCCCCTCCCCCCGGCTGCCACCTGCGGCTGCTGAGCTGTCTGCTGAGCTGCCCAGAGCTGATGCATTTGGACGTTTCCCTGGCTCCCGGGGGCAACAGGCAGGAGTTGGCACCTCCTGCCATTTCTCCCAGTTGGTCAGGGAGGCAGAGTTTCCTCTCAAGCCCAGGGCTTTGTGCTTGGTTCCAGAAACACAGCCACAGGCCTTACATAAGCTCCCAGGCACCTCGGCCCACCATGTGTCAAGCCCTGGGCTGAAAAACTTCCTCCCTGGGGTGGCTCTGGGTCTGCCCACCACTGCAACAGCCTCAGGGTCCACTGGGCCTTCGCTCCAGCCAAACCAAACCCTCTCAGGTCCTAGAGAGACACCGGCTGCCTCCTCCAGGCCTATTGCTGGAGCTCTCTCTCCTTCATTGCCCACACCCTGTTCTCCCAGGCCCTGAAGATTCATTCATTTGTCCAACAATACTTCTTGAGCACCTACTATGTGCAGGCATTGTGCAGTCTCTGGGGCTATGCTGATGAACGAGCCAGACTTGGTACCAGACCTCATTCACAATGCTGACACTCCAGCAAGGGAAAAAGACATGAGTCAATAAATTTCTCTCTCTCCCTGGGTTTCCAGAACTCTTATCACTACCAAATATGATATGCTGTGTAATTTATGTATTTACATCTTTATGATTTAGTGTCTGTCTCCTCACCTGAAAGAGGGCTGGAAGAAAGCAAAGACAGTGGTCTGTTTTGTTCACTGCTGTACCTCCCATTGCCTAGAATGCAATAGGTGCTCAGTAAATATTTGTTGAATAAAGTACAAAAAGTGCTAGAAAGTAGCCCTGGCTGGTGTGGCTCCATGGACTGAGTGCCGGACTATGAACTGAAAGGTTGCCAGTTCAATTCCTCACCAGGGCTCATGCCTGGGTTGCAGGCCAGGTCCCCAGTTGGGAGCCTGCAAGAGGCAACCGATCCATGTACCTCTCACATATCAATATTTCTCTCCCTCCCTTTCTCCCTCCCTTCCTCTCTCTCTAAAAATAAATAAATAAAACCTTTTTTAAAAAGTTCTGGAAAATAGCCCTGGCTGGCATAACTCAGTGGATTGAGCATGGGCTGCAAACCAAAGAGTCGCTGGTTCAATTCCCAGTCAGGGCACATACCTGGGTTGCGGGCCAGATCCCCAGTAGGGGCCACATGAAAGGCAACCACACATTGATGTTTCTCTCCCTCTCTTTCTGCTTCCCTTCCCCTCTCTCTAAAAGTTAATAAATAAAATCTTTTTTTAAAAAAGTGCTGGAAAATAAACAAACAAGGGAGAAAGGTGGGAGTGGGGAGAAACCACCTTGCCCTCTTTAAAGAGAGCTATTTAAGGTAAGAACAACAAGGCATCATCACAGGGGACCTGTGGAAAGAGCGCTCCACGGTAGGTCACGTAGAAGGAATCGCATATGCAAAGGAAGCTAGAATAAGCTCCATGCCTTGAAGGAGCGGAAATGAGGCCAGCGTGGCCAAGCCTGGATGAGAGTGGAGAGTTTGGCAGGGCCCCTTGCCAGGCCACGGAAGAAGCTTGGGTTTTAGTCCAAGTGCAACAGGAAGCCATGGAAGGGTGTTTACATAAGGAGTGAGGAGCTCAGGTCGGTGCCTTTCAGTCCCACTCTGAGGGCTGAGGGAGAGTGGCTAGAGGCCCAGGGGTGGAGCATGAAGGGCCAGAGGAGGCTGGAAAGACACGCTGGCCTGGCCTGGGACATCGGTGGGGGTGGGAAGAAGGGGATGAACTTGAGATCAGTTTTAGATGCAGAGGAGCCAGGCCTTGTATGGGTCCAAAGCCACCCGACCCAACACCACCAAAGCCCTTCCTGCACCCACACAGTTAGGAAGAGCCGCTGTAGCCTCTGGGACCACACATGATCACCCCCTCTGCTCACCCCCTGTCTAAAACTGTCACACTGCTTTGCTGTCCTCTGTCCTCTCACCTCTCCCCCCTCACTGTGGGGTTACTAGTGACCACAACTGCCAAGGACACCATTCCCAGCTTGCTTCCCAGTGACGAGCCAGCCTCCACCCTCTGACCTGTTCCCTGTCACCACACAGACCTCAAGACTTTGACCTGCTCCCCATTCCCAATCCCTCTGTCCTATGCCTATAGCCCAGCTCCTGTCCCCAACTGCCCATGTGCCTATGGCTGGAAGCTTTTCAGGGGCTGGCAGCTGGGCCCACCTGAGCGCCAAACTGTCTGCAGATGGAGCCTCACAGACTCAAGAGGACTTGCGTTAGTTAAGTGGCAGCACTGGTGGATTCAAACTAAGGTCATTCTGTCCCCAGAGTCAGAGCTGCCTCCACATCCCTGCATCCTCCCTCGGGATGCTCCCGGGGAGAGCCCACCAGGCAGTGGTGTGGTGACTCGACCGGCCTCCATGGGCAGCGAGGGGGGTAGAGCAGGTCCCCACTAGGCCTGGAACACACACCCACCCCAGACTCCACCAGCCTCCTGGAGTCTCAGCTTCGCTCTCTGCAAAGCTCAGCTCTACTCTTGCCTACCGCACAGGCCCTCGTGAGTATGTGATGTGGATGCAAAAACTCTCCAGGATCCATGAAGGTGGATGTCCAAGCATGCGTGGAACCAGCTCAGCCATCCCAAGGTCACCCAAGCCCTCTCTCTGCCATCGCTACCATCTCTACCACCATGATCATCACCACTGTCACCACCACCACCATTCCATCACCTCCATCACCATCATCACCACCATCATCACCTCCATCACCATCATCATTATCAACACCATCATCACCTCCATTACATCACCTCCATCACCATCATCATCATCACCATCATCATCATCATCATCACCATCACCATCATCACAGAATCATGGAAGCTCCACATCTGACTGTGCCAGGCAAAGGGCAAAGGTCTTTCTCTGCATTGTCTATGTCAATTCCCATCACAGCCCCCCAGTGCACAGACCGTGCTTATTCCTACTTTATGGAGAAGGAAACTGTGGCTCAGGGAAGTGCCACAGTGCCCAAAGTCACCCATACGGTATAGGGAAGAGGCTGGGTCCTGTGTAGATCTGTCCCTTCTGAGCCCAAGCACTGAACCATTACAGGCACCACTCTGGGACAGGGATGGGGGCCCTGGCACCAGGTCTTCCCTCCCAGCTGAGTCACCAGGCAAGGCGGTGATAGCTGCTGGTCTTGCCAAGATCCCCATGTGGCAACAACCCCCCAAGTGGTCCAGAGTCTTTGGGAAAACCTGCCTCCCAGGGTCTTCCAGCTGGTGCTCCAAAGGCCTGGAGCATGGTTCAGGGAGGCATCTGTCCACACAGCTCGGAGTCCCGGTGGCGACAGACCCGAGGCTTGGTCACCCCCAGCCGTGTGTGTGTGTGTGTGTGTGTGTGTGTTCACAGGCACACACAGGCAGGCAACTTGTTTGTCCCTTTGTCAACAGCCACACAGCACCTAACATCACGGCTAGAGGAATAAGCAACAAATTCATTCTGAGAACGCTAGAATCCAGGAATCTCCAAATCCTTCTATCTTAGAATCACCCAGAACCTCAGAGGCCTAAGACATTAACTACAATAACCTAGACTCTACAGTGTGGTGCTTCAGAGCACGGGCTGTGGAAGCCGAGGCCTGTGCTGGAGTCCCAGCTGCCACCAACCCACCGTGGCATGCGACTCAGCCAGGCAGGGGCCCTTGGTGACCCTGTCTAAACAATGAGGGTGACGACTGCCCATTGCAGGGCTGCTGGGACGATGAACTGGATAACACATGTGAAGACCTGACCGCACACCAGACACCGGGCCTGCGACAGGGAGCCCTGTGAGGGTGTCCCATGTGCATGAGCACCATCAGCCACAGGACTCCAGGACCCCGGAATGCGGATGTCGCAGGACTGCAGTGTCTGATCCCAGACCCCGATGAGCTCCTGATCTTTGCACAGCAAATCTCTGAAAAGATGGGGCCCCAAAGGGGCCTGGCCTGTCACCACACACACTAACGTCACACACACAGCACCCACACAGACACACACTCACAATCACACAAACACACATGTGCTGTACTACACATACCTCACACACTCACTATCACACTCACAGACATGCACACACGGACATAACACCTACTCACAGAGATGCACGCATATGCACTCACAGATGCACACACTCATCACCTACTCACACACACTCTGGTGCAGGGGCTGACCTGCTGGCCTATGGAAAAGTCTTGTGAGGCTGCAGGAAACCTGCCTCCCAGAATCCTCCAGCCGGCATCCCAGAGCCCCTGGCACCCTCCGTCTGCTCCCTCTTCCGCGTGACATTCCTGCAGACGCTTGACGACAGCCCGCCCACCCCCGAGCCTCGCCAGCTCTAGGCCTCTTGTCACCAGCTTCCTCATCCATCCTTGGGTGACAATTTCCAGATCATTGGCTCTTTGGGACCCCATCCCCAGTCACATCCAAGTTTGCCTCTTTTCTTCCACACGGGCTGGACCAGGTGTGCACCAAGTCGCCCAGAATAGAGCCGACAAGTCACCTGCCTGATCCTGTGGGGGGCCTCTCTTGGTGCAGCTGGGGAGCCCCACAGCCTGGCTGGCAACCTAGTCAGACTGCAGTCACTGTGGGGTGTATGGTCCACTAGCTCCCTCAGATCTTCTTCAGAGCGGCTATAGCAAAGACAAGGCTCCTCTAGCCTGCAGATGAATGGCTGCAGTTTGGCCCCAAAGTGCATGCCTGGACAGAAAACTTGCTCTGGTCTGTACAGCCTAGCCTGCCCCCAGCTTGCCATTAACTTGGTCTGTCACCAAAATCAACAGCTAGCCCTCCCAGCTTTGCAGTGGTCAGTGAATTGGATTAGCAGCCCTTTCCATGATGGCCAAGGAGAGTCACAGACCTCTGCGGAGCACTTGCTCTGTGCCAGGCACCTCACTACCACCCGGTGAAGTGAGCACTTTTACTCTCTCCACTTTATAGGTGAGGAAACTGAGGCACAGAGAAGTTAAGGAATTTTCCCAAGGTCAAGAAGCACTTGGTGACAGAACTGGGATTTGGATCTGGGAGGCCTAAGTTCAGGTCGCCAGTGAGAGGGCAGGCTGAAGACAGGAGGTTACAGCCCACCCGCCCACCTACCGCTTGGACGGGAGCCCCAAGCTGTGTTTGCTGCCTGGGGGTGCAGGTCACGGAGGGCTTGGAAAGCGGCAGGTGTTCGGACGCCCTTGAGGAAATGCTGGGTGCTTGTGAGGCTCCAGAACACATGGATACCTGTCCACATGTCTGTCACCAGGCATTATCATCTGTCAGCTCTCAGCCTTTCGACAAGTGCCAGCCAGTGAGACTGTGTCTGAGTTCCTGTCAGTGCGTTTGAACGTTTCCCAGCAGGCAGCCCTGCTGATCGGTTTTACTCCCTCTGCAGTGATTACGGCCTTGGGTCCTCCTTCAGCTGACAAATCAGGGTGAATGTGGTCCCCAATTGTGGGGGAGGGTGTTCTAGAAAAAAGAGCACTGGATCAGGAGTCCCAGGGCCCAGGTTCGAGTCCCAGCTCCACCCTCACTACATCGCACAATCTCACCAAGCGGTATTTCCTCTTGTACAAAGTGCAAACATGACCCTCTCTCTATCTGATGAAAAGGAGAGTGGACTGGAAAAGGTTTGGAAAGTACCTTATGGAAAGGAAAACAGCTTCACTGTACCAGACCCTGTGCTAGGTCCTGTAGAGACACGTCCAAGCCTCACAAAAATCTTGTAAGGTAGAAGGTATTCTTCCAATTTACATGACGCTGATGCTCCTGCGGGCTATGCTCATGCCTCTCCAGCCAGGGCAAGAGCCGAGTAATCGGGGAGGAGGCCTGAGTGTTTGGACTGATGGAGAATGGAATGTGGCTCCCGCTGCCCATCAAGGCCAGTGGTCAGTGGTGAGGAGAAGGAAAATCCTGATGCTCTTCTCGAAATGCACCATCAGTGAAAGAGCCCTGGCCAGGGTGCGGGGCGGGGAGGAGCTGGCAGAGGTAGGGCCTCGAGGTAAAGGCAGACAGCCTGAGAGGCAGGGCCAGGTCCTTGCCAACCTCCAGCCCAAAGACTGTCACCTCCGCCCTGGAGAAGCCACTTCCTGTTCATCCTCTCCTGCTCAGGGAGTCCCGGAAGCTCCCAGCACTTGATCCCTGGTATTCAAACACCTTGTGCTTTCAACACTTTCCATGACCTGCACCCCCAGGACTCAAACATGGCCCAGGTCTGCCCTCCGAGAGCACGAAAGAACACCAGGCCCTGTGGCCACATGCCCTCATGGCACCTGGCACAGGGAAACCACAGGCCCCTCCGAGGGGCATAGAAACTCCAGGCTGATGTCATCTGTTCCTTTCTGTTCACTGCAACGTCCCCCAGTAACCATAACAGGGTTTGGCACATAGTAGGTGCTTAATAAATATAAGAGCAAAAGAGAGAAATGGAAATCAGGAAATCAGATTTATTTCCTTCCTTTCTTATACCGGCAGCCATGAGGGGGAGAGGCTCAGCCCATGCCTTCCCCAATATCAGGATCCACAGGCCCACAGACCTGGGGGCCCACAGATCCGTGAAATCACACTTCTGCAGGTTCCCAGGTGCATACACCACAGCCCTATAGATCTACGGCCCCGTGGGCCTTAAGGCTGACAGACCCCACATATTCTTGGAGACCCAGAGACCATGGATCCTGGAGCATGCACCCACAGACCACATACCCACAGCTTCCTGGGCCATCTCTGAGTCCCCAGCCTAGCCCAGCCCAGGCCCAGACTCCTGTGTGCATGAGGGTTGAGGACACATCCTGGGAATGTGTGGGAAGGAAACCTTCTGCAGAAAAGAACAGGAGGGAGGGAAGGGGTCAGAAAGGAGCAGAGGCCGGAGGAAGGACAAGTAAGGAAGAGGAGGGGCGGGGGAGAGAGGGAAGGAGGGGAGAGGAGGGCCCTGCAGCCCTTGGGGGTCTCCTTGGACCCCTGCATTCCCTATGCAGTACCTGTCCCATCATTCCCTCTTTCCAAACGCCCTGGTTGGGGGTGGGGGGGCACTCAGAGAACAAAGCAGCTGAAGGAGAGACGGAGGGGATCAAAGATTGCCAAGGACCTGTATCTTTCCCTGGACAGGGCTCAGAAGCTGCTGGGGGTGGAGTCCCTCGAGGGTGGGGGAGGGACAGAGTGGTGATCAGAAACAGACTCTCCTAAGAGGGCTGAGGCCCAGGGAAGCCGCACTTGGGTTGCGGAGTGAGGATGGAAGAGATGGCAGTGGTGGAGCCTGGACAGGGGAGTGCGAAGTGGCCCCATGGGTTCAGGGTGTGGATCTGGGTCCAGGACCAGAAAGGCTGCAGCAATGCTGGCCCCTGAAACTGCTTCCAGCTTGGCTGCGAGCTCAGGAGGACCAGGCTGTCTGGAGCCAGTGACAGAAGGTAGGAGAGGAGGGGTTCTCCCAGCAACCTCAGCCCCTACCTCCCCACCCAAGGTCAAGGGGAGTCAGAAATAGGGACAGGGGAATGGCTGCTCGGTGCCTCCTGGTGGGCCTGGAAGACGTCCTCTCAGAGGTGCATAGAATAGGAAGATGGGAAAAGGGACAAAGGACCTCCCCCAAGCTGGCCATCATGGCCCCCAGGGGCAGGTCTGTGCAGCTCTGAGCAGCCAGGAAGGGAGCCCGTCCCCACACCCCACACCCCGACGTGCTGTTCTCTTTTCCTTTTCCTCTCCCTCCCCCCACTGCAGGCCCAGAACTGGTCCCCACTCAGTGTCACCCTGCCCTGTCACCCACTGGTATCCCTTCCCTCTGGCTCTGTGTGGATGGCGGAGGTGGGAAGGGGACAGGGAGGGCTCTACACTTCGCAGCCAGGCCCCATCCCAGCCCCATCCTGGAACCTGAAGAGAAAGTTTGTCCTGAAGGGTGGACAAGAGTGTTTGAAGCCAGTCCTTGAGGCTGAAGGAAAACATTGATTCACACGGTGACCCCACAGTGTGGGCAGGGCCTGAGGACTGCAGCCCGAAATCCTCGGCCAGACCCTCTTCCACAGGGCAAAGCCCATGGCCCCACACCCCCATCTTCACAGTGTCCCACCCCTAGTACGCCGGTGTCCCCTGTGTGCCTCTCCCAAGCACTCGGAGGCAGAAGGACAGACAGGCTCCCTGCTCAGGCCAACCTGAGCACCCGGGCCCCCAGGACGCTCCTCACATGGTGTGTCAGACCCCATCACCCCACACAGGCACAGACGCAAGCAGGCATCCTCTCTGTCTGTCTGTCTCTCTCTCTCTCTCTCTCTCTCTCTCACACACACACACACACCGAGCCAGAACGCAGCTGGGGGTCTCTGCACAGCCCCTCTCATTCCCAGTTCAGGAGGCCCCAGGACCCTGAAGGGGGAGAAAGACACAGCAGAGCAGCTGACTGATGCCTCGGCGTGGGCTCCTCCAAGAGCCCCCTCCTCCAGGTGTCAGGACCACCTCCCCAAACCCCGAAGGCCTTCCCTCCCCCTGCCAAGGCCTCTTGCCCCCCATGTCCCCAACACATACCACCCAGTAAACAAATAAAACCCAAGCATCATAAACACTCATTATATAACCAGTCCCAACCTGCTGAGAATTCTTCCACCCCCTGGAGTCCCAGCTTTGACCCCGGCCTGGCTTTACACAGTGAGACCTTGGGCCCCCTTGGGGTTCCGACTAGGGAAGGGTCCAGGGCCACCTGGGCCTCGGGGAAAGTTAAACGTTGCCTAGGATTCCCCCATTCGATCCCCTACCGCCACTCTCCCTTCACTAACATTCCAGCTCAGCCCCCTGGTCACCGGCACCACTCTGGTCCGGCTGGCCGCAGAGCCGCAGCAGCGAGGGCAGCGGGACAGACAGCCAGCCTGGGCCCCGCCGGCATCCTGACTTGTTGAATAAATTTCTGCAGAGCTGGCTCGGCTGGCTTCAGCATTGGCATGGAGAGAACTTTCATGGCCTTGGAGAAGAGACCGGTCAAAGTTTCCCGTCCTCCCTCCCAAGGCACCTGCCCTGAAGGCAGGGGCTGGGGGCCCGACCTGATGGGCACGCGCGGGTGGAGGGACCAGTCCCCAGAAATAAATAAACGCCTCACTAAAGAAAGAACCGACGCGCCAAGAAATTGGCATCGGAGCTGAGCCCTCCCTTTCCCTTCCTCCCCCCACCTCCACCTACCTGGGCATGGACTTGGGGCAGCGGGGGTCGTCCAGGTTAGAGACGCAGGGGCGATGCGTCCCCCGAAGCCAGAAAGCCAGGGGGACCTCCAGCCCCGCCGCTCGCCCCCGGTCAATTCAGGATCAGCTGAGCCCGTGGGGCGGCAGGGGCGGCGGGCGGTGGGCGGCCGGGCCCGGGGCCCCGGCCATGGCGCGGGGAGGCGGCGGACTGGTGCGGGGGTGCAGCGAGGCTCCGGCGGGCGGCTGGAAGCCGGCAGCGCGGACGAGCCGCAGACGGAGCCGGAGTTGGAGTGCGCGGCGGGCGGCGGGCAGCGGGCGGGCGCGCGGCACTCCGGGATCGGAGCCGGGGACGGGGGTGCTGCGGGGACTGAGGGCGGCAAGTGCCTGGAGAAGACCCGCGGCAGAGGGCGCGGGCGGCAGCCGGGGGCGGGGGTGTGGGGTCGGGCTGCGTCCCTAGCCCCGATCGGCTCACGCCTCTGGCCCCAGGCTTGAGGTGCGGGGTCTGCGCGGCGGGGGCTGCGGAGGAGACCGAGCGCCTGGCGTTGCGGGGACGTGCGGCGGCGGCGAGACCCAGCCGCGCCGCGTGCGAGGCAAAGCCGTCCTTATACTGACACCAAATGTCTTCGGGGAAAGCTGCAGGCGCGGGACGCTGGAGGGAGGGAGGCGCGGAGGCGACAGACAGACTGACGGCGGCTGGTGAGCACCTACCCCTCTCTGGAAGGCCACAAGCCCCCAGCCTTGTGCCCACCTCCTTAAAATTCAGAGTCGTGCCTGGGGGAGTGTCCTACCCCCTCAGCAAGGGGGCTGCGTCATGTGTAAAAAGGGAGGGACCCCACTGCTGACCGCCCCATGTCCAAGGTGCCTGGTCAGCCACCTTGGATTACACTCTGGATTCTCACTGAGATGCTGTGAAATGCATAGGGTGGTGTCTGCCACTGCTCCAACCAGGGGCTGCCCATCTCTGACCACCAGCCCTCAAACGGTGGTGCCAAGCTAGAACTCTACTCCAAAGGTTCCTTCTCACTTCTCACTTCACGCTGTTTCTCCTCAACCTTCAAGGCCTGGCTGGAAGACCACCTCCTCCAGGGAGGTTTCCAAGAGGGCTCCCAAGTGGAACAGATGCCTCTTTCTCCAACTGCAAGGGCCCCAGCCTTACCACTTCTCTGAACAGCCTGGGCCACAAGAGCCTGAGAGATCAGGGACCTCAGCTCAGCCACCCCCACCCCCACCTCATTTCATCTCCTTGGGGAATGTAGAGTAGGGGGCAGGAACTGGGCTGGGGCTGGGGTGGGAGTGGAGGATGCTGAGGCCTGCCCTGGGGGCCAATTGGTCTGGCAGATGGGCAGAGCTTTGGAGGAAGCTGCTTCAGAGTTCCATTCCAGTCACTTCTTCTCCTCCTTTTGGCTAAGGTCAAGTGCAGAGTTTCATCCAGCTCTGCTGTTGCCTGAGTGGTCTGGACAAGCCCCTTAAAGCCTCTGAGCCTCCAGTTTCTCATCTGTGAGATGAAAATTTCACATTTTGCAGAAGGAACCCAGTCTAAAAAATGCTTAGCGCTTCACCTAGCACATAGTAGATGCTCCACAAATAATTATCTTGTCCTACCTTTTAATATATCCAGGAAGACAAGTCAAACCTTTGTCACCAGACCACAGTGCAAGGTCACATAAGCACCCAGGAGGACAGGAGGTGTCCCCTAGGTCAGGATGGAGCAGGCCAGAAAGTGCCCACAGGTGGGGTGGATTTGTTTCAGGTCAGAGTGAGCGTCAGATCGCGAGTCTTCAGGGAGGACCTCATCAAAGGCGAGAGGCTTACAGCAGCCTGAAGGCTCATGTAGCATTGAGATAAGAAGGGAGGAAGTAGGGGTGAGACAGCACCCACTAGGAGGGAGAAGGGACATAAACAAAGACATGGACATAGGAATAAGGTGGCACAGCAGGCACTCTGCACCCTAACAGGCTGGCTGCCCTGCTGGAGAGCCCAGGCCTGGGCAGAGGAAATCAATCTGGCAGCAGGACAGGGAGAAGATAACCACCGTTACTTTCTTGCCTATTCTCCTCTGGCAACATTTTCATCAAGTTCAAAAGGCTGGACAGGACTTAGAGAAGCCAGTAGATGGCGAATTCTCAGGACTGGACCCTTTCAGCTACAGCCTCCAAAAGTGGCCGCCAGGAGCCAGCTTGCATACCTGGGATGACGAAGATCTCACCACTTATTGGGGGCAGCTCCTTTGTTCTCTGGGCATCTCTGATCATTCAAAGTTTTTTTTTATTTGTTTAAAGGTTTTATTTATTTATTTTTGAGAGACAGGAAGGGAGGGAGAAAGAAAGGGAGAAAAACATCAGTTGGTTGCCTCTCACACATCCCCAGCTGGGGACCTGGCCCCAAACTCAGGCATGTGCCCTAAGTGGGAATGGAACCAGCAACCTTTTGGTCTGCAGGCTGTCACTCAATCCACTGAGTCACACCAACCAAGGCCAAAGTTCTTTTTTTTATATTTAAGGAGAAATTTGCCACCACCACCCCCCCCATGGTCCTAGACCCTTTCCTGTTCCAGCAGAACTAATGCACCCTCCCCAGCCTTCTTCAAGCACCCACACTGCCAGGAAGTCCTGCTTAATGGCCAACCTAAATGCTTCCTGCTTCAATTAAAGTCTTCATTGTCTACTACTTCACCCTTTTGCCCACCACACCCCACCCCTCAGAGAGGAGTGGGCTCTGTGGACATGCAGGGTGCACATAGATTAAAGGTCATGGTGCAAATGGGGTGAGGGGTGACCCTCAAACCTGCAGGGGGATGGGATTGCAACTCCAGGTCTCAGCAAGAAGCAAGGCTGCAGCAGTCCCTCCCAGAGGCCCTCGCTGGCTGCAGGAGCTTCATTTATTCATTATTGCTATTTATATTGTGCCTGGTATTTGCAGAAGGCTGCAGCAGCTACACACACTCATTAGGCCCCGCCATGCCCTGGGAGCAGGGACTGGCCCAGAGGTAGGGAAGATGGCCTGTCCTGGAATCCCCTAGTGCACCCACCTGGCCACTGGGCCAGGTTCCTGATCCCCTCCCCCAGGGATAAGGCCCAACCAGGCAGACCCTCACTCACTACTTCAGCAGCTTCTGGGCAGAGCAGCCCAGGCTCACCTCAGTCCCCCAGGAGAACTTTCTAGCAATTGTAGCATCAATAGAGATAACCAAGCTGGGGCTGAAGGGAGCTGAGGCAGAATTCCTGCCCCAGGACATGAGATGAGGTCCCTTTCAGGCCTAAAGACCCTGAGATCACAGAGACAAAGATTCTAGTATCCTCAGAATCCACACCAATTTCTTCCTCAAATACTTACAAAGTGTTCATCTGCACCAGGCACTGGTCTAATACTAACATATTTAATCCTTCCCACAATCTTGTTAAGTCTATTTTCCAGATGAGGAGTCATTGGCACAGAGAAGTTAAGTAACTTGCTCGAGATCACACAGCTAATCAATGGCAGAGCTGGGATTCGAATTCAGAAGGCCTAGCTTTAGAGTCTGTGCTCTTAACTACAGTTCTTGGTTCTAGGATTTAAAACTCTTTTTTTTTTAAAGAATTTGTTTATTTATTTTTAGAGAGAGGGGAAGGAAGGGAGAAAGAGAGGGAGAGAAACATCAATGTGTAGTTGCCTCTCACGGCATCCCCACTGGGGATTTGGCCTGCAACCCAGGCATGTGCTCCGAGTGGGAATTGAACCGGTGACCCTTTGGTTCGAAGCCCACACTCAATCCACTGAGCCACACCAGCCAGGGTAGGATTTAAAACTCTTAAGAGTCAAGATTTCCAGGATTCCAAACTGGCAGAATGGCCCCACTGACTAGATAGAGGAAGGCAACAGAAATCGCGCCCCAGCAGGAAGGGCAGAGGTGCAGTGTCTTACCTAAGTAAGGGGCACAGAGCACCCCTCCCTGCTGACATGCACTCTTTTACTCCTCGTAACCCTGGCACAGTGCTAGGTGAGCGGTGTCATGAAGCTTATCTCACAGATGGAAGAGCCAGAAACCAGAGAGAGTAAATTGCCCAGGACCGCACTGCTGATGAGCCACAGGAATCTATGTCAGAGTGCACGTGTGTGTGAGTGTGTGTGTGTGTGTGTGTGTGTGTGTGTGTGTGTGAGAGAGAGAGAGAGAGAGAGAGAGAGAGAGAGAGAGAGAGAGAGAGATTGATTGATTCTTTCCCCCCTTCTCCCATCTGCCCAGGAAAGGAGGCTGGAAATGGGCAGAGGGAGAAGAAACAGATCTCGGGACCCCCAGTCTCCTGCCAAGTAGGAAGCCCCTGACTCTCAGCTAAAAGAGGCAGTTGATGCCCTGGAAGCTTCCTTGGATGGGGCTTAACAATCCAGTCTGGGTGCATCTGGAAAGAGCTGCTGGATGGCCAGCAGTCTGCAAGTGGCTGGGGGGCAGGGAGCTGAAACAGGTTTATGCCAGTGTGGATGTCAGAAAGACCAGCGGGGGCTGCCCAGGCACCCACCTGGAAAGGAACACCGGAAGCCTTCCTCACTTCTGACCGGCACATCCTCTCCTTTGTGCCTCACGAGGTGCAGCGTGCACAACCTGGCATGCAGCAGGCGCTCCATATTTGCTGAGTGCATTTCTTGAATGTCAGGGCTCCAAGCAGTCATTTCCAGGTACACTGTACTGATGAGGAAATTGAAGTTCTG
Organism: Anoura caudifer; assembly: GCA_004027475.1. Classification (NCBI taxonomy): domain Eukaryota; kingdom Metazoa; phylum Chordata; class Mammalia; order Chiroptera; family Phyllostomidae; genus Anoura; species Anoura caudifer. Next base: position 167,275 of record PVKU01000832.1, on the reverse strand, counting down.
AGAGGTGACAAGACATGCCCACAGTTACCCATATGGTCACTCAGTGATGCACATCAACCACCAACTATGTGCCAGGTGTTGGGCACATGGAGACGCAGCTGTGTCCAGAGAGCCCAGGTTAAGCACCACAGAAGGGAAGTGCGGGCCCCAGGAGGAACCTGTCAGTTCTGCCAGGGGACAGGCAAGGAAGACTTCACATACAGAGTGACGGAGTGAAGGCTTGGAGCAGTGGGCCGGTGATAGCTCTGCGAAAAGACCACTGATGGACAGTCATCCCAGTAGGGGCAAGAGCAGGAGCCAAGGCCCAGGTGTGTGAAAGAGCAAGGCTTGTTGTGGGAACAACAGGAAGTCCTCCAGGGTTTTGAAGGCCAAGCTCAGGAAAGTGTAAGTGGGGGGTGGCAAGGTCAGGCCCTACCTGGGCGCAGATGCAGAGGGCAGTACACCCCCTGCAGGTCTGACCTGGCCTGGTGCTGCACTGCTGACAAGAGTGGCCGCAGGGACAGGTCTGGGCTGTTTAGGAGGCCAGGGGTCAGGACTCAGAAACAAGGAGGGAGGGAAGCAGCAGGCCCCAGTTTCTGGACCTTCCCTGGGTGAATAGTGACCCGCCGGCTTCTGCAGCAGTGGTCCCAGGGCCTGGCTCCAGAAACTCCGCAGCCTGGGAAGGCAGGAGCCCTGATTGGGGAGAGACAGGCACCGTGAAGAGGACAGTGAATCAGAGAGATGGGAAGTATGAGATAAAGGATGTGGGAAGAGAGAGGGGAAGGGAGAGACAAGTTCAGGCATGACAGGGTGGAAGGGGGGAATGAAGGGAGGAAAGAAGAGAAATCAGCCCAGGTGAGCGGTACCCTCTGCTTCCTCCTCTCTGCCCTGTCTCTGTGTGTGATGTCCTTCCCCTTTCCCCTGTTCCTCTTCCTGGTGTCCCTTCCCCCTAGGCCATTTCTCTGTTTTCTCCTTTCTCTGTCCATCATAGTTATCCCTCCATCCTGCTGTCTCTGTGCCCACTTCTGTCACTGTCCCCCTAACTCCACATGTCAGGATCCCTGTCTGTCTCACTCCCTGTCTTCATGTCCTGTGTGTGTAAGTCTCTCACACATGCACACTCACTCTCATGCCCCTTTTCTCTATGCCGTTCCTGCTGCTGGAGAAAGAATAATAGAGCAGGCAACTCTTCCTTTTATCCTCGGCTGAACAAAGGCTGGAGGCCCAGGTACCCAGCATCCAGGCCTCCTGGAAGCCACCTTCAATGTCACCACCAAGGAGAGATGACCGGGGGCCTATGCAGGTGGGAGCAGGGACCTGGGCCGGAGAGGCTGACCCAGGTTGGCCTTGACCCCTGCCCTGCAATCTTTTGACCCAAAGTAGCTCAGGAAGGGCATTTTAGAGAGCAGACTGGCTTTGCCCAGAGTCAGGGCAGGCAGCTTCCAAGCCTCCCAGAGTCCCTGAAATTCCATCATCCTTTCTCTTATGGTTTTGATCTTTGTTAAAACTGGAGCTTCCCTAGGAAGGATCATGGAGCGCAGAGCTCCCACCCTGAGGCCAGCTCCATGCCCACTCTGGGTTTGGAGGAGAATCCCCAGCCCTGCCCTCGACTTGGCCCTGGTCTTGGGTGGGGCAGAACAGGCCGTACTCAGGCGTCATCACCTAGAGAGTGCCTTCACATCCTCAAGCCAGGCTTAGGCGTCTCCTCCCCTGGAATCACAGCAGGCCACGTGGGGTTCCCTCATTCCACACTCACTCCCTGTCTTGATGGCCTGCCTCTCTGCCCTACCCCCACCAGACCGGGAACCCTGCAAAGGAGGGGAGAGCTGGGCATAAAAGAGGCTGGAGTTTTGCTGAGTGAATGGGTGAGTGAGTGATTCTCACACAAGGGGTATGGCAGGGCATCTCGGAGCCCTGACTGTGTGCCCAGCACAGCCCCAGGCCCCAGGGGGCACAGCAGTGAACAAAAGGAAGTCCTTGCCTCATGGATTTAACATTGCAGTGAGTCAGAGCCATACATGAGGTCAGTGTGGGCACCACATCAGATGCTATCAGCCTGTACAGGAAAATAAAGCAGGAGAGATGGATGGACAGTGAGGAGAGCGGAGGATTTTCAGTGTGGTGGGCACGGTCACCAATGAAAACCCTAAAAGACTACCCTGGCTGATGTGTCATTATCAGTCAACACACTCCCTAGGGCGAGAAGGCTGATGCTTCCTCAGCAGGCTCCTCGGTCCCCTGATGCAAACAGCCCCTGACACCTAAGCCCCCTTGCCGAGCAAAGCGCCCAGGCACTCCTTCCCAGCAAGGAGACCTGGGGCCCAAGCTGCCCCACCAGCCTCTCCGCCTAGTTTCACCCCTCTGCCCATTCTCATCTTCCACTCTTTCACACCACCCCCAGGGCACATGCATTCCCTTTTGGAAAATCTTTCCAGGTGGGGGGCGGGACACAGGCCATGGTGGGGTAAATGGAGACAACTATACTTGAACAATAAAAAATTAAAAAAAAAGAAAGAAAGCCTTTCCAGGAATCCCTTCGTCGGGGCGGAGACACAGACCACGGTGGGGCGTTAGGCCAGTGTTGGGAGGGATGGAGGAGGCAGATGCACACCCTCAGCACACAGTGGCTTTTAAAATATGTCTCCAGCTCTGACTGGTGCAGCTCAGCTGGTTGAGTGTTGTCCCAGAAAGCAAAAAGTCACTGGTTCAATTCCCAGTCAGGGCACACGCCTGGGTTGCGGGCCAGGTCCCTGGTTGGGGATGAGCAAGAGGCAATCAATCGATGTTCTCTCACACATTGATATTTCTCTCCTTCTTTCTCCCTCCCTCCCCCTCTCTCTAAAAGTAAATAAATAAAATCTTTAAAAATAAAAAAAAAATGAGGAAGCGCTTCCAGTGGGGGTGTTCAGGCTCCAGTTCTGTTGGAACACGGGTATAAATTATAAATACACGTGGAGGAACAGTGTGAGCCAACCCCCTGAGGCAGAAAAGCACACGTGACAGAGAAGCCTCTGGTGTCCTAGGGACCCACCTGTCCTCGCCACCCCCTACCTACACCTCCACACCATAAACTCCCTTGCAGCCCACCCTCACCTTGCAAGGTGAGCAGGTCATCACATTCCTGTGGCAGATGCAGAAGCAAGGATCAGAGAGGCCAAGAGACTAGTCTAAGGTCACATGGCAAAAAGTGGCAGAGCCCAAAGGCCAAGTCCACTGTCTAGATAGCCTGGAGCCTGTGGCCACCCTGCTCCCAGTCTGTAGGGATGTGGGGATCCCCCTGCACCACAAACCTCCATAGGAAACTGGGGGAGAAACTCCCCACAGCTTAACCCAGAGCCTCCACTTCTGGGACACAGAGCCGCCCTCCCCCCAAGGAGAAGAAACACACGAGATGCTGAGACACAATCCTCACCCTGCCATGTGTGCACATACACAGACGCACAAATGACACAGACTCACCAACACCACAGACACTCTCACATGTACACCCAAGCAGATATCATTTTTATTAAATACACCCTCCCACCAAAACACAAATCCACACAGACACATTCACACTCCCTCTCAAGTACACACAGCATGCTGTTGTCCCTAAGTTCACACAAACACAAAGACAAGTGCAAATAGGCCCTTTCAAATGCACTCAGGAAGACATATTAATGTGTTAGAGAAGAGGAGGAAAAAGAAAGAGACAGAAAAAGGAAGACAGAAAAAAAAAATCAAGGGGAGAGACATAGGGAGGGAACCGGCAGGCCAGGGAGTGAGTTCGGAGCATCCAAAAGCAGAGAGATTGAGAGAGAAAGAGGAGAGGAGCGGGGACAGAGAAGGAGGCAGGAGGGGATGGAGAATGAAGACGGGGAAGAGAGGGGAGAGGGAGCTGTGATTGGAGCCTAACTTTAGCTGCAGCAGCACTGATGACTCACACTTGGGGGGAGCGTTGAGCCAGCTCCAGGTTTCTGTTTATATACCTCGATGAGCTAAATATACAGGCTAAGGGGCTCTTCTGTTCGGGTCCAGCAGCTCCTCTATGTTCCTCCTCCCACCCTCACCTCCCCCCTCCCCGGCTCACACTCGCACACACTCGGTGCCCGCCTGCCTCTCGCAAGCCCCCAGGGCCCTGTCTGGGCCCCCCTAACACACCAGCACTCACCCTGCCCTTGCCTGCAGCTCTCGCCACCAGGAGCTGACCGTGGGATTTGGCTGCAAGCTCAGAAATAACATGGTCCAAACTGCCCCTTTCTGATGCCAGGTGGTCAGGTGGGAGGGCATGCCCAAGGTCACATAGCATGCAAATAGATAGGCCACACCAGAGCCCCCTGTAACTGTCAGACTAGAACTCAGGGGGGGTGCAAGGGGGGGCAGGTGGGCCGGGGGCTGAAGAAAAGAGAGTGAAGCGTTGAGGGAGAAAGAGAGCACCAGCCAGGGAAGGCCCACAAAGCAAAGAAATGGAAGTGGTGTGGGGGGCAGGGGAAGGTGATCAACAGTTTTGGGAGCAAAAGAGAGAGAGAATTCCATTGGAAAAACCATCTGTGGACCGAAGGCAGCTCCTCCGACATCATCAGCTCCCTGCACCCGACCTCCCAAGCGGCCATTCAAGGACTCCCAATCAGCCCAATTCACTTTGTGACAAGTCTGGGTCATGCCGCTGTCCGTGGTGCTGAATCGCCTCTCCCCAGCCCCATTCCTACCCTGACGACTCCCAGGAGTTCAGCAGGGTTGAAGGAAGAGATGGTGGTGGAAAGAAAGGGAAGGAGGAAACGCAGGACAGGGATTGTCCGGGAGGTGGCCCCGGCCACAGATTTCGGGGAGGGAGAGCGATTGCTTCTTCAATATGGCTTTCAAACAGCCACAGTGGCCCAGAACCCCACCAGCGAAGCTGGCTGAGAAAGCGAGGAGGCAAGGCGGAGTGAGACGCCCGCAGAGCCGGGCAAGCGTTGACACGCCCAGAGGAGTCCAGGCCGGAGGGCGGGAACTGGGCGGGCTGAGAGTAGCAGCCTGAGCAGAGTTGCACTGAAGCGCTTTCAGTTTTCCTGTTTCATTACCCACCTGGATGAAAAGGTTGCGAGTTTTCACACTGTCGCAGAACAAACAGAGCTGTGACTTCTGTTTCCCAGGGTACGTGGCTGTTTCATCTAGTCTTGACAGTTCCATCATATTTCTGACAGTTTCCAGGTTTTGTTTCCCTCGGGAAGCGTAGAAGAGCACTAACCCTCCTCCCTGTCACGTGCCAGGCTCAGGAGCCGCACACCTGACCCCCCATGCTCCATTTACACTCGCCCCACTCCTCCACCATCTTGTGCCTCCAGGCCTTTGCACATGCTTCTCCCCCCCTTGGAGTGTCTTCTTTCCCCCCACTTTCTCCTTCTAGGCCCAGCTCCTCGGTCTCCCTGTGGGACGCTGCAGGCAGGAAGTGCCACACTGGCCTCAGTATCCCCAGCCGCTAGCACAGAGCCTGTCGGGTCCATTCCGTTTCCTTTCCTTCTACAAGAATGAGCTGGGCCAAAGAAATATGTGGCTTAATATCCCAGGATGGGGGGGAGGGGTGGCATGCACTGGCGCCTGGGGCAAGGACAGGGTCGGAGGTGGTCAGAGGGAGAGGTCTCCAGTTCTTAGTTAGAAAGGTACTGCCTACAACAACCTTAAAGATGTTTTAACATACTCTTCCCTCCCTACTTTGTCTCACTTTGTTGATGAGAAAACTGAGGCTAAGAGAGAAAGGGCCTTGTACGAGGTTGGCCAGGGTGATGGGGGGGCACCCTGAAGCTGACAGAGACTGTGGGGATGTCCTCCTGAGTGGAAGCAGGTGGGGAGGGAGCCACTCCCTTTCCAAGGCCCCTGGGCCCCATCCTGGCCACACACACCCTCAGGAGAAAATCTGTGGGCCCCTGGCAGAAAGATGGCCCTGCCTCCCCTCCTCCACTCCCTCACCTGCTAGAGGATCCCAGCCTTTAAATAATGAATGGTTCCTAATTTAATTACATCTTTAATTAATCCAGGTCTCTGAGGAGCTCTGAGCTGGAGTCTGAGGAACAGTTCAATAGTTCCCGAGAGGTGGGGGGAGGGTTTCCTTTCCAGTTTCAGGGAAGGGAGAAGGAGAGGCCACGGTCCCATTGTCTTCTGGATACCCACTACTTTCCCCGCAGGGAGTCACACTTGGGCTTCTGGACAAGTGGGGTGCTAGGCATCGGTGAGGAGGCAGAAGGGGAACAAGCAAGGGGCGGAGGGCAAAGACCTTGCTGGGTGCTTCCAAAACCCTGCTCACACACGCAGCCAGAGAATCAGCATGAGGACATTACCATCATTGTGATCATTTCTTGTGGGTCCTGTCTTGTGCACTTCACCCAACTTTGACCCCATAGTGTCACCATCTGCACTTTGCAAAGAAGAAGCCAAGCCTCAGAGGACAAGGAGTGGCCTGGTGAGGATACCACACAGGTGAGGGGCAGGACGGGGGGCCCAGAGTGCTGTCCTGACTTGCAGCCCCTGCCCACAAGCTCCACCTCCACAGGGGTCCCTAACACTTCCACGCCCATCGCAGACAAGGAACCCCAGGGGACAGCTGTCTAATCCAAGATGATGACACTCCCAGGATGAACCTCCTGGAAATGTCTGGGAAATCTGATGCATATGTGCAAATCACATCAACAAATACTAATATTAATAATAATAGCAGACTCTTATACAGTATCTGCTACACTTTCACCTATAAACTCATTTCACCTCAGAACAGCCCTATAAGGTGGGTGCTGGTATCACTAACCCCCTTTCAGAGACAAGGAGATGGACACACTGAGGGGTGAGTAGCCCAGTTGAGGCTCGTACAGCCCGAAAGTGGTGGGTTTTCGGAATCCCACAAAGTAAGACTTTTCATCCTGATTTTAACAGTCCGGAGGGGGAGGCTGTCCCCCACAGCCATGCAGGAAATAGCTCAAACTCACACCCAGGCCTGATGCCCAAGTCCCAGCCTCTTCACTGCACTGAGCAGGTGGGGACCTCACATTCCACATCTGCTGAGTGGGTCTGACACCTGTGTCACGGACTGAGTGTGAGGACCAGATGTTAACTGATAAATGGGCGGCACCAGAAATGTGACAGCTACGTCCATAAAGCATGTGATCCTGTAACCCTCACAACAGCCTCCCAGACTGACGTTATTAAGCACAATGTGTAATAAGGAAACCGAAGCACAGAGAGCTGAAGTAATTTTCCCAAGGTCACACAGCCCATAGATGGTGGAACCAAGATTGAAACCCAAGAGGCTGGCTCCAGAGGTTTGCCCTGAGCCACCATGCTCTGCTCCCACCCCCATGGAGATGAGAGAAGGGAGGGAAGGGAATGGGGCCACCACCAAAGCCTGGGAGGACACAGGAGGAGGTCATCTGGCAGAGAAGAGGACAGGGCAGAGGCAGAAAAGGGCATGATTCTGGGACCAGACCTGGGGTAGGGACACAGCCTGGCCCCCACCCCAGGACCACAGGGTTTTGTGAGCCTGCCTGTGCTGAAGCTGTGGGCCCCCAGGCACAAATGGTTTGCATGGGGGAGGAATGTTGCCAGCATACAGGCCCAAAGGCCATGTGGGCCATCACCTGGCAGGCAAAGCTGTCCACCACTGCCCCCTCCCCACGAGACCTCCCAGCAACTCCTGGGCAAGCCTGGGCAGAAGGGAGGTATGTGGGGGAGGGTTGGCGACCTGGGCTGGGAGTGTGGTTTCTGGGGGTGGAGAGAAGAGGAGAGACTGGGGGTGATTTAGAAGGTTCAGTAGACAGGACAGGTGACTCTTCTCATTCAGGGGGGAAGGGGAGAGTAGAACCCCAGGTTTCTGGCCGGGGTGAGAGAGGAGAGGAGAGGAGAGGAAAGGAGGAGAGGAGAGAGGGGAAACAGATTCGGGGGAGGAAGCAAGCTCTCTTTGGGACAAGCTAAGGCTGAGAGGTGTGTGGGACATGCAGGAGAAGGACAAGACAGGGAGCTTTGAATGTAGGAGTCTGGGGACCCGGAGAAGCCTGAGCACACGTGGAAGCCACGCAGCCCTGGATAGCTCAGCCAAGGCCAGTGGGCTTGCCCTGCCCTCCTTGTACCAGTTTCTCAGGACAGGAGTTGAGCCGAGCGGCTGGAACCCAATGGAGCCATCTCCTGCCACTGTCCACCATGCCAGGGCCCCAGCCACCCAGGACTCCTCCTGAATCGAGGCTGCCAAGGTGCCTGTCCTCAGAGCCCTGTGGATGATGCCAGGGACACATCCTCAAGCTCAGAAGCTGGCAGACACTACAGGCACCAGGCACTAACCCCAGCTTCACAGACTTTCCCGGGTCTGAAGGCCATCCTGCCAGGGAACAGTCCACCTGTGGAGGAGTGAGCTCACCATGACAGATTAGAGCCACAGAACATACAAAAGCTCCCTCCTCCCAAACCAGCTTTGCCATGGTGTCCCTGTCCTTGAGTCTGTGGACACCATCTCTACCCCACCAGCCCCCCAGGCTTTACCAGCTCTTGTCCGCATTGCCACCTTGCTCCCCTTCCACCTCCCCGCCTCAAGCCAGGCTCCTGCCGCATCCCCAAATGGTCCCCGACATGTCATAGGCACTGAGTACATATCTTTTACCTAATGAGTGTTTTTACCTGACACTCATCCTAGAAACGTCTGTCATGCACCTACTGCGTGCAAGGCACCACTCTAGGCTCTGCGGCAGCAGGTGAGAACAAGATACATAAAGGTCCTGTGGTCCTTCCATTGTGACTGAGAGGACACATGACAAACAGGAGTAAGGAGTCCTGTGCGGTTGTTGGAAGTCCGGTGTGGTACATGCTATGGAGAAAACAGCAGAGAGGGCAAGGGCAGGGGGCAGGGGGCAGGGGGCAGGGGGCAGGGGCGGCGACTGGAAGAGCTACCAGCTGCAGGGTGAGTTCTGCTCCAGCCCCTGGCTCAGTCTCTGGCCCCTTTAGCTCACAGAATCCTCACAACAACCCTGGAAGGTGAGTGCTATTATTCTTTCCATTTTGCAGATGAGGAAACCGAGGCACAGGCAGATCCTGGTCCCAGCTGGATCTGCACCAGGCCATCCGGTCCAGTCTACACTAGAAGCCACCATGGTACCTGGGATGGGATGGCAGGTGGCTTAGAAAATGCCTAAGCTGAGAACCCTCCCAGGCCCTGCATCACAGAGGGCCCCCACCCCTCCAGAAGGGCCTCTGCTTGATTTCATGCTCCCCTCTCACCATCTTAATACTTTTGAACAAGGAGCCCAGCGTTTTTGTCGTGCACTGGGCCGCACACACACGTAGTCAGCCCTCCCCTCAGATCACAAGGCCTCCGACAGATGGCTTGCCCTGCTCCCCTTTCTTCCATATCTGCCAGCCCTGGCATACCAAGTCGGGGGCAGAGTCGGCCATCTCCCTCATTGGACCCCACGGGGGTGGGGACAGACAATTCTCCTCTGTGTCCCCTGCAAAGCCCAGCCTGGACAGGGCCAGCACGGAGCAGAGACTGGAAGGCACTGGTGGGGTCAGCCGGTGGGGGTGAGATGGAATGAACCGGCCCCTCCAGGGGTCCTTGGTGGACTTGTCAGTGTAACTTCTAACTCTGCTTCCTAGTTGGAAGTCCTGCCACTCCCCTCGGGCCGCATCCTGAGTCCAGGGCTCCTCACCCCAATGCAGCCTCTCAGGACAAGCCCCGTTAGGGGCTCTGGAGTCCAGACAAGTGTCTTCTGCACCCTCAGCTCCACCTGTTTGGAGTAAGGAGAGGCAGACATTTTATGCCTCCTTTTCACAGGCTGGCAAGGGTGGCCCAAAAGGGGCTGACTCCCCTGGCAGCCAGGACAGGTAGGGGCAGGCTGAGAGCCCCAGCCTCTGACCCTGGTTCCTCTCAAAGTCCCCCTTGCAAGCCATCTCAGGAACCTCAGATTTTCTCCTCTGTGGGAGAGGAAGCCCCAGGGGCCTGTCCAAAAGCTCAGCACTCCTATGGACCCCAAGGCCAGGTTCCTGGCCAGGGCAGTGGAGGGGCAGAGCCCAGCTCCTTGAGCTCTGCACTCTTGAAGCCCGAGCCTTTAGGGGACGGGGATTCTTCCTCTATATAGCAACACAGGGCCCTGAAGCCATGACAAAGCCTGCTCTTCCTTGGTCTTCCTCAGAGAATACCCCTTGTATGACACAGGTCATCCCAAGCCCCAGCCTGACATCCAGGGGGCTCCTGGGGACTGTCAGGAGGGGACCTGGAAGGTGCACTAGTCAGGATATGAGAGGCTATGCAGCAGTAATAAATAGATAGCAATACTCTCAGAGCTTTAACACAATAGTTTGCTGCTTATTCGTATCATGGTCCAGCTGGGTGGTCCCCCGCCATCCACCCTGTACCAAGGTCATGATAGCAAGGAAAATGAGCTGCAAGTTGCAAGGGATGCTTTCAAAAGCCAGGCCAGGCTCAGAACTCAGTTCCTGGCCCCACCTAATTGCAAAGAAAGCTGTGGTAGAGGTGGGGGAGGCATGTAAACACCAAGCTCTGTCCTCTCCTGATTGGAAAGGAGTTAATGTACATCCTCTTCCGGGAATTGAGCCCCACCTTGCTCAGTCACAGTCCCCTCCAAAACCAGCCTGTCAGCCCAACCCTTGCTCTTGCTGGGAGGCAGTTTACCAACATAGCATTAAGAACTCAAAATCAATCATCAGACAAAATGCCAGAGCTCCCCACCCCACCCTTTCCCTCCCGGCAGGCACTCTGCGTAAGGCCACAATCCCCCAGCAGCGCAGGAGCTGAAAGGTTTGCACAGAGCAGCCACGCTCATTCTTTTCCTCTCTGTCACAATTGTTCATTTATAATTTACACTTTCAGCTATTTCTAAAGAGGATTTCTTAAAAAGTAAAATAAAAGATCAGAAATCATTTAGAGAGCAGGAGTGAGTGAGATGTACTAGAAAGTTGAAATGAATATTTATTACAGTTGAACAATACAGTAATGTAATACAATAATGTATTAAATTACATGTATTGCTGTAACACAGTAATAATACTATTCAGTCTGAGCTTCCTAGAAGCACAAGCAAAAAAAGGAAACACAACTTCTTCCTCTATATAGTCATCCTGTCTTGCTCCCTTTTGCCAATGCTCTTTTCCTTTCCTAAAGTTCCTTCTCTTTGTACTCCCTTGTTTTCGGATCCACCCCCATTTTTTAGACACCCATATCTGCCCCCATTTTTTAGACACCCATATCCCCCTTGCAAGGAAAGACCAGCATAAAGCCAAATGGCTGTGGGGTTAGTGTAAGGGAAGCCTCAGCCTGAAGCGCTGAGCCTACACGGGACTGGAAGACTATTCCCACACCACCTTTTGGCTCCTTCTCCAGGATGCAGCAGGGGCTAGAACTCCCAGGCATGAGACACCTGGACTCCACACGGGGAGGGGTCCAGGCCATGGCTTCATCGAGTACCCTGGAACTGCATTTGGAGGGTGGACCCCCTGCCCTGATGTCCTGTTCGTTCATTCACTGAATCCCTGAGATAACCCTGCAAGAGAGGCCTGTAACGTTATGGCCAAGAAGGGGGAATGACTTTTGCAAGCTTACTCAGCCTCCTTCCCCTGAAGACCTAGCCTCAGGGCAGACCCAAGCTGTGGGTGAGATGCTCAGAGTTCTGAGAGGGGCAGGAGGGGGACACCCAGGCAGTCCCCCATTTGGTCAGGAAGGATCCAGAGGCAGTTCCCCTCCCCACTCCCAGACTCCAGTGCTTGTGACAGCAAGGTCCACACTCTGGGAGTTTGTTGGAAATCCGTATTTTAATGGAGATGCAGTTAGAATTGCAAAGCTGAGGCTGAAGGGACAGAACCCCTCTCACCCCCTTGGGAGCCAGAACCTCCCTCCTACTCCTTCCCCCAACACCTCTTCTACCACCACACTCCCAGTCTCTGCCCCGCTGCCCAGATGGGGGCACTGAGGCCCTGGGCAGAGGAGGGGCTTATTCAGGGTCTCACAGCAAAGCCAAGTCCCCAGAGTCTGGGCCCCATGTCCTCTAAGGAATCCCCATATGACCTCCTCCCTGATGGTGGGGTATGAGCTGGCTGGCTTGCTGAGGGCCCCCCAAGTCTTCCCCTGAGTCTTCAGCTTACCTCCTCCTTTCCCTAAAACCTCTCACACCTTAGTGGCCCTGGGCGCCTGGCAGGGCTGGGGGTGCCCTCCCATCTTACCCCAGAGGGAACTGAGGACCAACTGGTCAGGTAGCACCATTTAAGAAGGTCCCGCCTGTGACCCCCACCCAGAGTCACTGTCTGGCCCCAGATCTCCCTGGAGAATTTCCAGTAACTTCTTCCTGTGTCATTACTGAGTTCTCAAAACCAGTCATGTCAATAATTTTATCTTTTCATTATCAAATCATTGAAAAGAAACCACTTGGTCTCAGCCTGGACACTCCCCAGATGGGGCCACCGCCCCTGGAGGCCACCCTGAACCCTGCAAACCGGGGGTCACAAACGCAGGCCCTCGCAGGGCAGCAGAGGCCCAGACCCGCTGAGAGCATGGCATGAATGTGCAAGCGCCGCCTGGCCCGCAAGCAGCCCACGTTTACCCCTCATCCACCCCTGCACACGGGTGTGCTCCCCAGACGTTCGCACAGTGAATACAGGATTAAGCGGCTGGCCCAGGCGCTGAGCATGCCCATCCCTTGCAGCCTCCTGCTGCACTCTGCCACAGACCTGTGGCAGGGGCTGGCGGTCCCCCCCCCAACCAACCCCAGCCACCAGCCCCCGTCAACCCCCCCACGAAGCTCAAAGGTGACATAACCTCCCCCAGGTCACACAGCTGGTAAGTGGAAAAGGCTCTCTGAGCACTGACCTGCTGACTCTAAGCTCTTTGCATCGCTCTCTGTGGCCTCCACCCACCCACCCCACATGCTGACCATGAAAAGAGCATGGGGCCCAGCTGCCAAACACTCACACAGGTCATGCCCATGGACAAGGGCACAGGTCCCACAGGAGCACTGCTGGCCCACGTGGCAGTCATTTATTATAAACACATAGCGCCTACTCTGTGCCCAGTGCCAGTACAGGAGCTTTGTACTCAATCCTTACAGCAACCCTATGAGGTGTGGACAATTATTATACGATCATCATATTCACTTGACAGATGAGAAAACCAAGGCACAGAAAGGCTATGTGACTTATCCAAGGTCACAGCTGCTATGTGGAAAAGCCAGGATTTAAACCTGCACAGCCTGGCTGAAGAACCCATGCTCCCTCCAGGCCTCAGGACCCAGGAGCTCTGGGCTCCTGCCACTCTCAGCCCTGGGGAGGGGGCAGGGCAACACTGCACAAAGCCCAGTTCACAGAGGAAGAAGCAGGCCCAGCAATAAAAGGCAGTTTACTCTTGGACATGCACTGTGTGAGTGCAGCCTGTCAACCCTGAGCATCTGTGTCAGCCCTGGGGATCCCCCCACCTACAGCGCTGCCTCTCTGCCAACATCTCCCACCCAGGGGGACATTGATCCGGGACCCTGAGGAGGAGTGATTGCCTGGTGACAGCATGGTCAGGAGGGGAACAAGATGCAATACACAAGCATCACTTTTTAGAAAAGAAAGCCGCAGAGCCCTGATCTGTGAGGCTTGGTTGGCTGGGCATAGCTCCGCAGAACACAGCGTTGCTGGATTGATTCAGTCAGGGCACATGCCTCTGTTTTGGGCTCTGTCCCCAGTTGGGGTAAGGATGAGAAGCAACCAGTCAGTGTTTCTCTCTCACATCAATGTGCCTCTCCCTCTCTTTCTCCTTCCCCTCCCCTCTCTCTAAAAAATAAATGAATAAAACCTTTTAAAAATCTGAATTAAAAAAGAAATAGGAACTCTACTTTAAAAAAAAAGAAAGTTGGAGGCTGAGTCAAAGCCAGAGAGACCCCGAGAGGGCTGGGCAAGACGAGACCAGAGGCCAAAAGGAGGCGACTCCACTGACCGTGTAGAACCAGACAGTGCAGAAACAGATCTTCACTTGAGCTGTCCTGTAAATGCACTTCAAAGGCACTGAAGGCAGGAGTCAGAGGTGAGAGTGAGAGAGGGAGACTGCACTCAGCTCTAATGCAGTGCAAGGCAGCAGGGGTGGGGGAGAGGGCGGGGACACACGAGACTGGAAATCACCTGGCTGGAAGAGCAATCAGAAATTCCATTTGGGTTTTCCAACGGAAGGTGGAGAGAGGCCAGGCATTAGTTTAGGGAGCAGGGATGACTGAGGAAGAGAAGGAAAGAGAGAGGACTCAGACAGAGAGGAGAGGACAGAGACAGGAGGCAGAAATAAAGATAAAGAGAGAAAGGACACCCAGAGCCAGAAGACAGGAGTGAGAAGCAAATGCAAAGCACAAGATCCCAGGTGTCCCCCAATACACTATTCAAAAGGCCACACATAGCCCTGGCTGGTGTGGCTTTAGTGAGTTGGGTGCCGGCCTGCGAACTGGGGGCCACCAATTCTGTTCCTGGTCGGGGCAGAGGCGCGTGCCTGGATTATGGATGGGGTTCCTGGTTGGGAGCACGTGGGAGGCAGCCAATTAATGTTTCTCTCCCTTTCTTTCTCTCACTTCCCCTGTCTCTAAAAATAAATAAATAAATAAATAAATAAATAAATAAAACCTTTTTTTTTTTAATTAAAAAACAAGGCCACATATACACACACAAGCACTCTCACACACGCTCACATACATACTCATGACTCAAAGACCTGGGTTCTAGAGTTGACTCTGCTCTTGAAATGCTTTGTAACCTTGGGGAAGACCAGCCTCCCTCTGAGCCTCAGGTCCCCCCCCCCCCCCGCCAGCCCCCGAGCATTGGTGAGGTTAAGCTAGTTGCAGGAAGGCCAAGGCATGTGGACAACAGGGTCTAGGAAGGCAAAACCTCACTGTGATGTTTCTTCCATGTGGTAGAGGGCCCCAGCTGGGCAGGCACCAAGGGTAACCTCAGGAAGGGCCTAGGCCCACAGGGACACAATGCTTCCTCTCCAGAGGAGGAAACAGGCTGAAAGCAGCACAGCAGCTCGCTCAGCACAATGCAGCCAAGACAGGATCCCCCCTGTGAGACCCCATGACAAATCCTCTGCCAGCAGAGCAGGGGAGAACTGCCTTTCCTGAGCCTGTCCCATCAGAGGTTCAGGACAGGTCTGGCACATCTTAGGTGACCAAATGTGGGCACCTCATTCTTGTCCACAGTGGGAGTGAACACATCTGTAATACCTGTGTAAACAGTGGCTGGGCACCAACTCATCCACTCCCTGTTCTAGGTGCTTCACGCTCTTAATTTACTGGCTCCTCACACCCAGCTTGTTAGGTAGCTGAGCCCCATTAAACAGAAGATGAAACTGAGGCAATCCCTGTTTAGGGATTGCTTAAGGTCACAGAGCCCCCTGCAGCCTCCCCAACAGTGAGTGCCCAGCTGCACCTCCCACCCCACCCCACCCCACCCTGTCTGCACACCTTTTGAGAAGGAGGTCTCATCGTCCCCTGGGCAGCCCAGCCTGCCCGATCTGCCTCAGCTTCCCACCCGCTCCTCAGCCAGGCCCAGCAAGGGTGTGTAGCCCGGTCTTGGAAGGCCGTGGGGTAGGGACAGCAGGAAGCCAGGGCCACGCGGGGATGGCTGCAAACAGCTGAGGCCCAGAGGTGCCCCGACCCCGCACTCCTACCTGGACACACCAACCGGGCCCAAGCACACCGCATCGCGGAGTCGCGCGGCGCGAGAAAGATGATCTGCGGCGACACCTTGTGGCCAAAAAAGCCTCCTGGCCCCAGGCGCCCCTGTTCGCTGGGATATTGGAATGCAAAGAATTCCTCTGCTGGGAACCAAGTGCTGACCATCCACGGTCCGGAGGAGGAAGCCGGTCCTTTGCACACCGCCCCCGCCCCCAGGAGGGACAGACTCACACATCCCCCAATCACCTGGACATCTTTCCCCGCTGCCCACGACGACCCAAACTCATCTAACACATACAAACCTTCATCTAACCTGCGCATTTATGAAGCACTCATACATGCCAAGCCCTGTTCCAGGGGCCAGAGATATAAAGACGAGCAAAACACAGATCCCTGCCCCTGTGGAGCTTGAGGTGAAGCATGGTGGGGATACACAATAACCAGAAAACATAAGAAATAAAACAATCCGGCTATTTTAGCAGGAAAAAAAGAGCGTGTCTGACAATTCACAGAGCAAGACACACGCACACAGCCCTTAGGGCAAACTCAGAGTCAGATGCCAAATCAGACCATTCTGCCCTCTTGCTTCCTCTGGGGCCCCTCCTGTCCCAGGGGATGTCATCTCACCACGGGGTCTTCCTGCCCGGTACTCTTCCCTGTCACACAGCTCCTCTTCTCTAGAGGTCTCCTGACCCCATGCTGGCTGGGCCCCACCCAGGGCACAAATGCTCAGGCCAGGCTGCTTGGCTACCTTGATTCCCAGCTCCCATACCATCTGTGTGACCCGGTCAGGTTCCTTGGCCTCTCTGTTTCCTCATCTGTTAAATGGGAAAAATAGTTGTCCCCACTTCAGAATCATGGGGGAGGGAGGGACGCAGTTAACGAGCGCAAAACACTTCTAACAGCATCTTGACAGTTTTGTTATTATTAACGTCTGTTTAGGTGTTTCCCTCATGGCCGAGTTGATGGAGGTTAGATAGTGAGTTCATCCAGGAAGGACCAGCTCAGTCATCACTGTGTCCCCTGCTCCAGACTCGGGTTTACAGAAGGCCCTCAGAACGTATTTGCTCGGTGGATTCAGTGGTTCCTTCTCTCACCACGTATGGAGTGCCTCCTGCATGCCAGGTAGCACAGAGAAGTGACGATGGTTTCTTTCCACTGCAAGAAGAGTAATTTCTAGGCCAAGAGTTCTCAAATTTTTTTTTGGCCTAAGAACTTCTTAACACTAAAAATAAAAAAAAAAAAAATTTAAATCAGGATCCCAAAGAGCTTTTGTAATATGTGAATATCTACAGCTGTTTGCCATATTAGAAACTAAAACCGAGAAAACTTTTGAATATTTACTAATCCTTTAAAATAACTTCATTGCATGTTAACATATTTTTATGATAGTTGTCTTTTCCAAAACAAAACAAAATAGTGTGAAAACATATTTTTTGCATTTTCTCAAATGTCTTCAATGTCTTGGCTTAATGAAAGAGCTGAATTCTCGTGACGCAATCTGTGCGATATGTTGCTTTGGTTCGCGTATACAAAAAAAGAAATCCAGCTCAACATTCTTTTTCGTAAAAATAGAGAATACTAACACCCCGCCCCGTCCCCGGCTTCGCCTACTACCGAGCGACAAAACCAGAGAGGTCCGACCGACCACGGTAGGCTAGTCGTGAGTGGTTTCCGGGAGAAGGCGTGGCCTGGCGCGCAAAGGAGCGGTTGGGTTGGGATTGGACAACAAATGCGTCCTTCTGAGCGTAGCCCCCGCCCTCGACTCCCGCCCCTCCTTCCTCAAGAGTAAACCAGCTCACCTAAAGTCTGCGTCTTAACGGAGGTGGTCACTTCCGCCTGCCCATTTCGGAATTTTCCGTTCCCGCTCGGGTTTCCGCCGAGACTACGTGAGCGCCGGGACGGAAGTAGTGTGAGCGTGTGGGCGGGGCTAAGTGCAACAATGTCCGCCGCCTTGCTGAGGCGGGGCCTGGAGCTGTTGGGGACCCCCGAAGGTAAGGAGAGCCTATACGGAGGCTGCCGACGCGAGCTGGGGGAGGCTGGGGCTAAGGGAGGGATCCCGGAAGGTGCGGAACGATCCAGTCCGGACTTATTCCGGGTGGGTTGGGAACCCGGCTCTCCCTCCGACTCAGGTCCGTCCCTCTCTCTCTTCCAATATAGCGCCCCAAGCCGCGCCAGGCCAGACCAAGCCGAACGGGGCTCCTGTGAGGCGGGCCCGGAAGGCGAAGGCGACCCAGGCCGGGAAACTGCGTAATTCGGCCAAGGGAAAAGTGCCAAAGTCGGCTTTGTGTAAGCTCAGGAAGGGGCTGGACGTGCTACCCCCAGGGTCGGGGTCTGCGGCCTGGAGGAAGGGGCACTTGAGGCAGGGCTTAAAACGTTCGTCAGGCACTTCTAGAATACCTACTGGGCGCCATGCGCCGAGCGGAGTCCCGGTAACACGTAGTGAACGAAGCACATCGTCCCAGTTCTCGTAGTGTGCAGCCGTGTTGGGGAGAGAGGCATTAAAGAGCTACAAAATCAGCCCTGGCTGGTGTGGCTCAGTAGATTGAGTGCCGGCCTGCAAACTTCAAGGTCTCCGGTTCGATTCCCAGTCAGGGCACATAACCTGGGTTGTGGGCCAGGTCCCCAGCTGGAGAAACAATATTTCTCTCCCTCTCTTTCCTCCTCCCTTCCCCTCTAACAATAAATAAGATCTTTAAAAAAAAATTTTTTTTTAATGAAGAGCTTCAAAATCAGCTAAGTTTGATGAGGTATTCAAAGAAGACCTGTGCTCTGAGAGTGACTTCAAATAAAAAGCCAAATCAGACTTCTCTGAGGAAGTGACATTTAAGTCCTGATCTGAAGGAAGTGTAGAGCGAACCATGGAGAACAGTATCCTAGAGAGAACAGCAATGTGCAGAGTCCAGAAGAAGTTTGTTACCTTGGAAAATTTGAAAGAAAGGCCCTGGCTGGTGTGGCTCAGTGAATTGAGCACTGGCTGCAAACCAAAAGATTACAGTTTGATTCCCAATCAGGGCACATGCCTGGGTTGTAGGCCAGGTCCCCAGTAGGAGGCAAGTGAGAAACAACCACACATTGATGTTTCTCTCCCTCTCTTTCTCCCTTCCCCTTTCTAAAAATAAAATCTTTAAGAAAAGAAAAAGAAAATTTGAAAGAAAGAAGCCAGATAACGGTGACATATAGGGAACAAGGGTCAGAGATGGAGAATTTAACAGTTAATAGTTCATGCCTGGCACTGTTCTAAACGCTGTACAAATATTCACTCGTTGAATCCCTCACCGCAGCCTTGAGGGCAGTACAGATGGCGCAGGTGGCAGCCGTGCGGTGTGTCTGCAGAGCCCTGTTCTCACCTATTCCGTTCAAGTGGGAGGTGCTGTGACCGGGGCAGTGGCGAGGGTGCAGGGATGAGAGAACTGCAGAGGGAAGATGGGGTGAGGAGGGAGCGTTGATGGGCTGTAGAGGTGAACTAGCTACGAGGATGAGGAAAGGGAGACACAGAGAACAGAGCCCGGCTTCTAAAAAGCACTCTGAGGATGCATTTGTTAAGAGGTCTGTGAGTTCCCAGGAGGAAACAGCGTGAGCAGAAGTGCGGAAGCAGAAAAGTGAGACCCGTTTGAGCAAGCAATGTTGATGTGCAGAGCATAGGACACCAGAGGTGCCCTCGTTCAGCTCAGACCATGTCCCATAATTGCTACCTCATTAAAGAGGGAGGGGGACCCTCAAGCCTCAGTGGCCAATCTAAAGGACACCTCTGTGATGGCCACCTCTGTAAACTAGACATCACCTCTTGCCTAGATGGTTGTGAAAGCCTCCCAGCTTGTCTCTCACCTCTCATCACCCCCACCACCTGCCTAATCTTGTTTTCAGCACAGCAGCCAATGAGATCCTTCTCTTCTCTGCCCCGTACCCTCCTGTGAAGCCCAAGTTCTTATGGCTCCTGATGAGGCCCCACATGTCTTCCCTTTCTACTGCGCTCCCCTCCCCGCCATTTTCTGTTCTTCAGATGCATTAAATCACACCTGTGCTACAGGGCTTTTGCACTTGTATGTAGAATGCTCTTCCCCAAGACAGTACACTCTCCCTTGAGTCCTTGCTCAAATGTCATTTCACTGAGGCTTTCTCAGACCCTCAGGTTTAGAACTGCAACCCTCTGACCTTGGCATTTCTCATTTCCATTTACTATAAAACATACCACCAGCTAAACATTGTTTACCACCTCTCTTCCCACTGGCATGTAAGCTCCATGAGAGCAGTTTTTGCCTGTTGGTCTCCTGTATATGCTCAGCATCTAGACCAGTGCCTGACACACAGTAAGCACTTAAGACATGCTTGTTAAGTAAGTCACTTAAGCCTCAGGGAGCCAAAGGGCACTTTCAGCAGGATCTGTGTGGATAGGCCAGGCTACTGCAGTAATGGAGGGAAGGGATGTCAAGGCCTTTGGCGGGGTCGTGGAGGTTGGGGGTGGTGCAGGTCAGGGAATGACTCAGAAATGATGCTGCCTTGCCTACTCTCCACAGCTGAGTTCCAGAAGCGAGAGCGTCGGGGCTACCTTGGAGTGAACCTAAAGTTTATGACCAGTGCAAGGAGCACTGTGCCTGAGTCTGTCACCCAGCAGGTTTGTCAGGGATGGCTGTGAGGAGGAGCCTGGGTGTAGGAGGAAAGCTGGGCCACCCCCCAGGCTCCTACCTTGCTGTATTGTGAGGGTTCTCCTATGAAGGGCTATGCAGGGGAGTGCAGAGCAGGGGAGGTGGGCGGCTGGGCCAGGCCCTGCCCTCTGAGGGGCAAGTGTGCAAACCAGGTAAGGGGCAGCACTTGGCCAGCTGTGCAGCTCCCTTGTGTCCTGACTCCCACACGCCTCCAGATTGTGCACCAGAACCGGGGCCGCAAAGCCTGTGACCGGCCTGTGGTCAAAAAGAAGAAGAAGAAGGCTGAGGGCACCGTGTTCACTGAGGAAGATTTCCAAAAGTTCCAGCAGGAATACTTCGGCAGCTAGGCTCCCAGAGGATGTGGTAGGAGAGGCTCTCAGGCCCAGCGTCCTCCTCTGGCCTCACAGCCACTGCTGGCCCTAGGACCCTCCATGCACAATGTGGGCCAAGGTGACCCAAGGAAGCACTGGAGCTGAAGCCAGGGGCAGGCTGGAGTGGAGCTGGGGAGCTGGAAGCCTGGGGGAGGATTGCAACTCAGAAGGAGCTGAAACCCGCAAGCCTGGGAGGAGTGATCTCCCTGCCAGAAGGGAACATTTCTGACTGTTCTGTTTGCTTTGGCCCCAGGAGGGCCTCTTGGCTGTTTGCTGCAGAGAGGCCAGTTCCTGGGCCCACTAGGATGGGGGATGGCTGCTGGGTCTGCTTCAGGGTTCTAATAAATGTGGTTCAAGACCTGTGTGTATGCTGCTGCTTGACTCGTGGGGTATGTCATCTTCTTGGTTCAAAGGGGCCTTTCCAGCCTCCCAGCGTGGTTCTTACAGCTCCAGCTTGGAAGTCTTCCAGTCCAGCCCCAGCACAGATGGCTACCTGGAGAGGTCACCTAGCATCTGCTGACACGGCCCAGAGGGACACCCATCCCAGCGGTGGCAGCCACAGCTTCCAGGGGCTTTGTCCATGGACCCTGATTCAGGGTCCGGGGAGAGGGGTGGTGCCAGCCAGTTGCCCAGGCCTGTGCTCTGGCGAGCACGGGTTGGGGGTTATGTGTTAAAGGCCGCTTTCTTTTATTCTTAATTTTCACTCAACTCTGATGGAAGTTGGGGGAGTGGTGGGGTGACCCAGGGGGTGACCCAGGAGGTGACTTCCAGAAACAAGGGTTCACACTCAGGTCTGTGCCCCAGCAGAAACGCAGTGATTGCTGGGGGCCGGGGCTGGTCCCCTTCCAGCCAGCATGGTGCCTGGCACAGGCATTCATTGATCAAATGCACAAGTGTCAGTGTGGAGGAGACAAGTAGTCTTAGAAGCCAGGGCCCTTTGGAGGGGTTGGGGCCCTCCTGGAGAAGAGGGCCCTGGACACCTTTGGGCAGCTCTCCTACTTCTTCCCTGCCACCAAAGGGCTCCATAGGCCATGGTGTTGCCTGATAGATGACTTCTGAGGGGTCCCCTGTGGCAGCTGGGAGTGAGCCTGCCAGCACCAGTGTTCTTGTGTGCCAGAGGGAGGGGCTTCCCCCACCTCACCCACTGCCTATTGGCCAGCTTTCTGTCCTGAGGGCAGGAGCAGCCAGAGCACTGTCTGCAGCAGAGCTGGATCTGACCCTGTGCCAGTGGCCTTCATCTGAGCAGCAGGATGCAGGCCACCCAGGTCAGAGCCACAGAAAAGGGTACTGTGACTCCACACATTGACCCACCTTCTTCAGATGCGCTGGCCCCAAAAGGAGTAGCTGGTATTCGGCCTCAAATTCACACCCCTCTTCCCTTCAGCTGAGCCTTAACGAGCCTGGTAGGTAAAGGCCATGAACCTGGGTGTCCTTGGAAACTCCCTTCCTCTTAAGCAGCTTAGCAAGCTGGCCCAGCTGCTGGTGCTGGGAGTTTGTGTTGAAGAACAGGATGACCAGCCACTGAGCTCCGTCCAGGGCACTTTCTAACAAGGATACATGCTGTTACCCAATTACCACAGGTTCCTGACCCCTCCCGGGTACAGTGACAGCTGCCTCCTGGGGGAGGGCCAGAGGAGTGGGGTGGCATCCACATCCTGTCTGTGTGACTAACATCAGTTGTGTTCACCAGAGGTTATGGTCTAACAGGTCAGGGTGAACTCAGGAGTTTTACGTCTCCTGAACTAGTCTGGTGCAGGTGGTTAGAAGGCAATGGAGTGCCAAGGGAGGCTGGTGCAGGCTCTAGAAGAGGGAAGATGTCACCACATGGGAAGCAGGGGCAAGGGTGCAGGTGCTGGCCGAATCCTAGAACCTGGTGACTGAAGATCTGGGAGGGACAGGGCCCAAATGAGTTTGCACACCGGAGGCTGCAGCCTGCCCCAGTGGAGACACGGTGATGGATGTCAAGCACCTGGGAGCATGTCTCAGGCGGTTTGGGACAGCTGACAGATTCGGGGTGGGCACGTAGCTCAGTTGAGTTTACGCCAGTAAATCCCTACGGATTTAAGTTAAGCTGCTTTGATGGGGTTAACAGGTTCAGTTGAATTTTCTGTACCTGGATGTATGGCTTCCCTACCTTGAATGAGGCTCAAGGCCTTGTGGATCATTTTCCTGAACCGGTAGGACCTCAAAGGTCACCAAGTCCACCTGGCTGTGGCTCAGTGGATTGAGTGCCAGCCTGGGAACTAAAGGGTCACTGGTTTGATTCCCAGTCAGGGCACGTGCCTGGGTTGCAGGCCAGGTCCCCAGTAGGGGGTGTGCAAGGGGCAACCAGACATTGCTGTTTCTCCCTTCCCCTTAAAATTAGAGGGGGGAAAAACCCACCCATTTCAGGCTGCCCACCTGCAATTCACCACCCACAGCAACCCTTCCAAGTGGGCTAGTTCCTGTTTCCAAGCCCTTCAAGAAAAAGTAACATCCCAAGTTTACCACTCCTCTCAAAGTCCTATCCTTGTGAGACCAGGTCACCTCACCTTCACCTGGCTAGACTAGATCAGTGCCTAACCATCACTCCACCCTCATCCCCGCCAGGCTCCAAGGCACCTGCACTGACCTCTATAGACAGAAAACTGGTCCCAAGGACATGGAAGGGACCTCCCAGGATGGGCCCAAGACAAAAGGAAACCTCTGCCTTATCCTACACTAGGCCAATCCAGTCGTTAAGACAGAGTTGCAACAAGCAGCACAAAGGGCTTCCCCTTGCTGCTGGCTTCTCATCCCTAGGGATGGCTAGCTGGGGGGCCCCCTGACCACACAGCTCCTGCTAGTAAGTGATAAAGCAGGACTTCCTTAAGGTTTCTTCCAGCAGAAACCAAAAGCTGTTTTTCTCTGAATGACCAGCTCCTCTACGAAGAGGCCTCTACAGTAAAGTAAAATCTAATCACTAGTGCACCCAAGTACTTCAATGACAGCTGTTGGCGAAACACATTGAGGAACAAGTGGAACCTGGCTGTTCCCGCCAGCTCCCTCAGTTTGCTAAAGCCCGTCTGCACCCAATGAAGGACTAACCTAAGACCAACAATTCAGATATGGGGGAACCACCCAGGAGCATGCTGTGGGAGCTGGCTCTAGCTCAGCCCTTCCAGCAAAGGGCCAATGGAAGTCTCCAGCCATCCTGCCCTTGGCTGGCACATCTCTCTAGGATCCATCTGAAGCATGTTGAGCTCTCTTCCCTGCCCCCCTTAAGAATATGGCTCCAAGTTACTCACTAATCAGATACAGCAAGTCTGCACAGTACTTTCACTACAAAATAATTTATTACAACACAGCTCCAGCACAAGCCTCCTATATACAAGCACAGGCTACCCTACCTAGGGGGCCCTTTTCTTTCCCCTTGCCTTGCGCACCTCTTCTATCAAATCTTTCAAATACTGGATCTCCTTTGCCAAGGAATCTGCCTTTTCTTTCAGAACCTCATTTTTCTTTTCTAACTCTTTACATTCACCTGTGAGGGCCTCCTGCTCTGCCCTCTTCTTCTGGCGGTACCTAGTGGCTGCTGTCTTGTTCTGCTGCATTTTCTTCAGCTTTTTATCTAGTTTTTCACCCTTTACTTTTGCTGCCACCACCTTCTCTCCAGGAGGGTCGTAGGGTTTGGGGCGGGCAGAACCACAGAAGGTATCTGAGGACAGAGAACCATTTGGGGAGGCCCTGGAGGTACAGGGACTATGCTGTGGAGAGCCCTGATCAGACTCTGGGCTCATACATATGCCGCTGTCATTGTCTGAGCCAGCTTCCTCTTCCTTTATGCACTGAGGGATTATAATGCAAGCAGCAGAGTCCGACTTCCTATCTCCTTCAGAAATATCCACTTCGCTGCCTAGCTCTAAACTAAAGGAATGATCCAGAGTGGAGGACAGGGCCACTGGGGAAAGGGGACGAGGTTGCAGTAAGGTAAAGGGAGCAACCTGGTCAGTTTTTGGTAAACTTTCTGGAAGATGGCCAACTGGGTTCACTGTCTGGGGGGGCTCCTTATTCATCTCCTGGTTTAGGGGGTCAAGGAGATCACACGAGTCTTCCAACGTGGCCCAAAGCTCATCCGGCATGATTTCCAGGTCATCTAAACCTAACAAGGCATCAAAATCAAACTCGTTGAGATCCATTTTCTCCACCATCCAATCTGTCCCGGAGAAGGCATCCTCTGCAAAAGATTTAAAAGGACGAAATAAAATCAACCAGATGCACAAGGCTTCCTGTGACCATGTCTTACCAGAAAGGTGAGGATGGGCACTCACCCCTGCCGTTGTCTGAGGCACTGACCAACCCATCCACAGCCAGCCATTCGGAGGAGCCCGCCTTAGCCTTGTCGCTGGAGAACCCATGAGGTTTAAAGTGCTTGGCCACCTCCAGGGAGTCGTCTAACAGACCTAGGCTTTCTTCAGCCCCCAAGCCCGACTGGTCGAAGGGGGACACGAAGTCCCCCACCAACACTTCGCTGCTCAGGAAACTCATCTCGGTCATGTTGTGGGGCTTTGCTGGAATCGAGGAATGTGCTTAATTCGAAGGTGTCTTTGACGGTTACAGCAATGCTGCTGCTGAATGCCGTGAAAAGCCTGAATAGGAACCAGAAACCAAGTCAGTTGGTCACAAAATTTCATCTTTCTACTCCTGAGACAGGGTAGGCAAAACGCTACTTCTCTATACAGAATCGGAAACACGTGGCCCCAGAGCCATTGTGCCGACCTTTCCCGTTCCCTGGTCAGGCCGCCCAAGATGGACGCCCTCCGAGCTCGGCCATTCCTCAACCAACCACAAGAGGAAGGCGCCGCTTCCTCATGCCCAAATACGGCCTCGGCTGCGCGGCCTCCCCCCCGCCCCCCGTGACTCACACCGCGCCGGTCACCGCCCTGCCGCCATCTTTGCTCCTGCCACGTTTCGCGGGGTGCCAGGCGGGACGTCCGCGGGCTCCGCGGCAAACCACCGAAGGCTTCTACCCCTAGGGCCAGGCCACTCTCCCAACTGAGACCTAGCGTCTCGGGAACACCCAAACAGTAGCCACGCGTGCCCGAGCGCTCGTAAAACCGCTTCCCCCTCCGAGACACCGCCAGGCCGCAGGCCGCGCCTGATTAGGTCGTAAGCCCTAGCCAACCCGAGGACCCACGACGAATGGTCCGACCCCGTACTTACGCCATGGCTTAAGCCGCTGTGGGGTGCCGCCGCAGAGCCTGGTGCTGCTGCCGCCGCTGCAAAGGCCAATGCTGCCGCAGGCACTGCTGCCTCTAATGCGCCATGGCGGCCGCGGACTTGCGGGAACGGAGGACGGAAGGCACACACGCGCACACCCTACATCTGCCGACGGAAGGAAAAGAAATGGCTGTACGAGCTTCACCACGGGTCTTTTATAAACTTCCCTGTGGGACGCATCACAGAGAAAATCCTTCCGCCGCTGCCACGTGACCCCCACCACCCACCCATTTGTTTTGTCAACACCCTACCATTACCAACCAATGACTTTTTCGTTCCGGGCGTAACTCTATGGACAGAATGAGTATTTTCAAGGTCTCCAGAAAGGAAAGACGCACTACATTACAAGGCTTCTAAGATCAAAGAGTCACACTTCCCTATGCCTCTAGAGAGCGCGGAAGGATCCATCAGACAGGCTTCGTTTCCGGTGTTAGCTGAAGGGCAGGGGAGCGGCTTCTCTCCCCAAGAAAGATTTCCATTGTAAGGTCCGAAGCCGCCTTATTATCACGCGAGATGCCCGCGGAGAGCGCGCATCGAGCTTATTGGTCAGACATGATGAGTCACATATATCTCGAATTTGTATTGGCTTAGGCCCCGAGGTTGGTGGGCTGTTCGATGACACAGCCCGGGGTCCGCGAAGGAAGGGGTGGAGCTGCTGATGCGTTTCTAGCTGAGTCCTGTGCCATCTGCTTGTTCCTTTTGGTGGCCCCCTTCTGCGGCGCCTTCTACTGTCCGGCCTGTAGCTGGCCTAGATCGGCTCTAACCCAGAGAGTCCCAAATGATGGCGTTAGACTCCAGCCCCTGTAGTTGCTAGTTGCCCCCCCCCTTACTGTAGCTACAACTAGGGACCAGGTTGCAGCTGGAAGAGGAAACTAGGCAAAAGGAAATGTCATGTCGTGTGCAACTTCACACATGGAAGCCCTTCAGTCGCTGAAATGGGAGACAGGACCTCAGGCGGAAGGTCACTTGATCCAAGCCCACGTACCAACAAAGGCCAGCTCTCCGTTCTTACTCAACTCTGTACAGTTGAGACGGAAAGATGCATAATCCTGTAACCCAACCTATTATGTTTTTACATGCCCATTCTACTAAAATATGTTTGCTAGTCTGTTAAAATATGCAGTCAATCACAGGGGAACTGCTTTTGATTTATGTAAGTTCAATTCCTCTAAGAAGGTGGAGAGATGTTTTTCAACTGAGACCTTTCACTTGAGAGTAATTTCAACCAACTGCCAATTCTGTAACTCTCAGGCATCCACTTCCTAGCAAGTCCTCCTAATTAATGGCCCTGGGAGGTGAAGAACCCAGGCCCAGTGGCAGGGGTTCCTGTGTTTGGAAGCAGCTGTCCCAGTTAGGACCAACAACTTGGTCTCTACAGAGTTAAGAGTGCTGAGAGCCCTGGTCTGGTACCTGGGTTGGTTAGAGCGTCTTCCCAATGTGCCAAGGTTGCAGGTTCGATCTCCAGGCAGATCACATACAAGAAGCAACCAATGAATGCATAAATAAGTGGAACCCGCTGTTTCTCTCCCTTCTCCCTAAAGTCAATGTTTTCTTTTAAAAAGTGCTGAGAATGCTGTATGCCATCCATCATTCCCCTCCACAGTCAGGCCCTGTAAGGACAGAAACTCAAGATTTGTCTCCATTCACTTCAGTGGTCATACAAATATTATGAGGGCTGTGCTGTGCTGTCAAAACATTTGGGAAACACTGTCCTAGGTAACTGGCAACATTCACTGGCTTCATCCAGTGTGATTTCTTCACAATGGTGAACAGAGGTCTAACAGGGTGAAGTGTCTTGCTAAGTCACAGAGTTCCCAGTGAAGACAGCATGGGGCAGGGATTAAAAGATAGATTGTAGGAGCAAACCCTAAAGAATCCCGGCTCTTCCATTTGTTAGCTGAGAAGTTTTGGTTAAGTAACTTATTCTTGCTGAGCCTCAGTTTACTCATCTGTAAAATGATGTAAAATTGATGAGTAGTATCCTTATCCTTACAATGAAGTAAAATCACTGACGTGTGAAACGCTGAGCAAAGCACCTGGTACCTGGTAAGTACTCAATAAATTACGGTTAGAACTCAGGTCTTCTGACCCTGGCGCCCAAGTACCCCCTCCTCATCCTCGAGTACATCATCCTGCTTCCTCAGAGGATCCCTATTTACTGAGATGAAGCCAACAACTCTAAACAACCAGTATATGCAAAGCACACTGGGTGCTGGGACATGTGGTGTTTCTTTCCCTGTGAGGGGCCACAAGTATGGAGATGCACAGAAGTTGTTCACTACTCGGCCTTCCCCGGGCGTGACTGAGGCCCCGTGCGGCATGCCCTCTTTTTGATGGATCGAGAGACTTGTCAGGGCCTCCTGAGGGACGACCACGCAGATGGTTGAGAATTAAAGAAAGTAACTCTGCCCCAGTTTTGACACTGTAGAGGTCATGCAAGAACGACTTCAGTGGCAGTTTGTCCCATCCATTCTATTATGGAGACCCAGATCAAACACTTCAATGTTCCCGCTGAAATGAAGAATCAGTAGACTCCTGTGGGAAAAGGTTTCATACCACACACAAAAGTCAAAGCTGTTGGAAAGGAGGCTTTTATTTTATTCTTCCCATGCCGTGGAAGGACACCATGTTCCCCAGCTCCGTTTCCTCCCCCAAGGAGAAAAAGGACACCAGTTCTCGGGGTCTCAGGGCTAAGCTGCTTCTACATGGAGCTAACCAAGACAGGACAGAAAGAATGGTGACTGGTTCCAAATCTGCCAGCCAAACATACCAACCGCTACTGAAGAGCAGGCAAGTGACTGGAAGACAAGTTATGGACTTGGCGTCGGACCAAGAATTTAAAGACTACAAGGTGATTGAAATGAAAAGGTAAACAGCACACTGTGTCCATTAACTCCAGAACCCCCGTGTCTGGCACTTTGGCCACTTAAGAGTCATCAGTGTCTAAAAGGGCAACAGCCTCACAGCTCTAGTCCTACGCATCTCTTTGGCCTTGAGCTTCAGCAGGAAGGGCAGAGTTCTAACAAATCCTGTTACAGCAGACGTTCTCAGCCAGGGTCACAGTCTCACAGAGATGGACCGCAGCAGAGGGCTCAGGATACGGGCAGGGACCCCTACTTACAGAAACCCCTTGGGGCTTCTCCAGGGCCTTTGGATCCTGAGGCTGATTCCCATCAAAACCATTTGCGCTCTACAGTTCGGTGGAGTACAAGGGAGCAAACTCAGGTAATCTGGAATGTCCACCAGTGGACCACCAGGGGCCGAGACCCAGGAAGAAAGACTAGGCCTCAACACTGCTTTTCCAAACATGAGCTTCAATCATTTATTTGAGAAAAAAAAAAAAGTCACAACCAAGTGTATAAAGAAAAACACTGTTGTCCTAAACTCATTTTTTTAAGGAAGGAAAACAAAAATACACTTTGGAATTGATTCGAATGTCAAGATGGAGTGTATTTTTTAAGCGTTGGGCTGTGTGGTTTGCTAACCTAGATGGTATGAAAAAAAACTCTCAGATGGAGAAGTAGGACCAGATGCTATGACGACAGAAAAGGCGGGAGCTACCGAGTAGAAACACAGAATGGCAGGAAAGGCACCACATCTTTCCCCAAAGATTAAAGGTGGAGGGGGCAGGACGTTCCCTCTTCCTCCCAAGAATCTGAAAGACCTCGACTGTCCTCCATGTTTTACGGTGAGGCTTGCTGAGTTGGTCAGCAGAGACACTGCTTCCAGTTCTGAGGACTTCTAGGAGGTTCTTGTTTGTGAAATGCCAAAGTTATGAATTTTGGTTTTGTGAAACATAGTTAAGAGGCAAAGATGCCCTTAGGAGATAAACTCAAACACAATCACACTTAGCTTTGATAATCTGGGGCTTGATCTTTAAAATCTTTTTCGAGCTTGGGAAAATTGTTGGTTTTATACAAGACCAGGAAAACCAAACCCGTCATCTCTATGAATAACCCGCGCTTTGGCAATGCCTTCTCAGCCCGCCCGTCCCCTGGACGCCAAGCCAGGCACTCACCCAGGGCAGCTCCTGGGCAGAGTTTCTAAAACTCCAGTTTGATTCTGATGAACAGCTAGGCTGGATAATCTTTTTTCGGGTTCTGGGCTTTATACTTCTCATTCTCTCCCGAGAGAGAATGCCTCATACAAACGAAACAACTAAACCACTTTAAGGAACCCTTACATACATATAAGAGGCAGGAAGATTCTCCAAATATAGCCAGGGTTAACCCCGGTTCTCAACCCCCTAATCCATGACAGAAAGGGGACAGGAATCTCTACCCTAAACTCAGAGGGTAGCTGAGGTTGCAATGCTATTCTTAGAGCCATTTCATGTTGCTGTCCCTGGGAAGGAATGAGACAGCTGCAGAGAGCTTCCCCAGAATCACTGATTGGAGAGGTAGTAAGAATAAAAAGAAAACACCACCACTTCATGGGAGTGGAACAAAATACTGGGTGCACAGATCAGAAACAGAATTATCAGGCTCTTGTCATAAACAGGAAAAAACACGCAAAACAAGCAGCACTGGCATTGTGTATTAATTACTCCTCTCCCCACTCAGGACACTTTTTACATTGTGATAAATACTGCGACTTTAGCAGCCGGAAACAAAGAGCATAGGAAGTCCCTACCTCCCTCTCATGTGTGTTTTATCCATGTGCACTCTTCCTAGGTAGCACCAATCTCCCCAGGTGCTGGGTAGAGACAGGACTGGGGGTGGGGGGAGAGGTCTGAGCACGTTTGCTGGCCCTTTGGCTCTGGAGGTACCTGGAGAGCTCCGCAAACAGCCCTCTCTCATGCCTACAGCAGGCGGTCAAGTCTGTTCTTGCTCTTGCTCTAAGGCAACATCCTAGAGAGGCAGAGCCTGATGGGGGAGAAACGTGGTCACTGAGTATCAACTGGTGACAGGATCTTCCAGCCGACCTTGTGCTGCCTGTCAAGCTCCCTTCAACCTCTACAGCTAAGGCTATGTTCTTGAAGGCCTCATCCTGATTGGCAATCAGGGAGGAAGGGGGTGAACAAGCGTACTCGTGCACAGGCACTGCCCTTGCAGCTCCTTCCCTCCCTTGTCTGCGCCTGACTCCTGCACACAGTGGCATTGGTCTGGACCAGGAGGAGGCGTAGACATCAGGCACACAGACCCTCTCCCAGGCTGCCTCCAGCTCTCCTACTCTGCACCCTCACTGATGGCACCAAGAAACACAATCTCCAAACAACCTGGCATCCAGTTTTTCTTGGGCCCTCACTCCTGTGTGAGTCACTAACAGTGTTCCCACGAGAGACCTCAGCACCACAGATGTGAGCAGGTCAGGAGACTGGGAGAATGGGCTTCTTTCCCAGGAACCCAGGTCAAAGGCCAGGTCTTGCACCACCTCACCGCCAGGTACCCTAAATACTGCTTGAGCACTCTCTGCAGTAGAGTTCAGCTTGGAAACGTGCAATCATAACTTTGGTGACATTCAACTAAAGGCAACATCTGGATCAGGCAGGTGTGCTCCAGGGAAGGAACAGAAGGTGCAAACAAGAGGAAAAGGGAAAGGCAGAGGAGACACTGAAGAGAGACAGGCCAAAGGGCAGGGCAGCCAGGAGCACAACACCTGGGCCGCGTGCAGAACACCAAGCGGTTTCAACAGCTCGGAACGGTGCTCCACCTTCTGAATTCATTCCAGAAAATCAGCCTGGAGCAAGGGGGCATGGAGGAGTAGGGAGCACAGTGTTTGGTAACAAAAATAGAAAGGGCTGGGTTTGAGAAAATAGGAAATTAAGCGATGTCATTCTAATCAGCATCAAGTGACCAGGGCAAGACAGGAGGCACCTAGGGACCCCAAGAGGCACCGACTGCATGGCCAAGCATTTCCTGACAGCGGATCCAGAGCCTGCCTGCCCCACACCCACTCTGGCCTTCACCTGCCCTACGTCTGCAGCAGCACCTCCGGCTCAGACAACGAGCAATAGAGAGTGTATCCCAATTCATCTATTTCTTCCGGGGTAAGCTCTGCAAATAAGTTCACCTTGGGGTTGAGGGCACTGGGCAGGACCCCGGCCTCTAGGTACCTAATGAGTCCCCGCAAGGCCTGCAGAAATCGATCGGCCAGCATATCAGGACACCAGTCAGCCTCCTCCTGAGCCAAGTGGAGGATGACGTTCGTGAGCTGGCTGGCAGTGAGGTGGCCCAGAGCTGGAGTGGACTTGCATATGGCCTTGAGGATCTTGAGGCACAGAGAGCGGCAGCCCGAGTCAGCCTGGTCCAAAGCCCGCAGGCGTGCCGTCTCAGCAGGACGCAGGCTCAGCCGCCACAGGTTGTCATACTGGGCTAGCCGGTGCGGTCTGGCCACCAAGACAGTGTCACCAAGGGTCACTGATGGCAGGAAGTCAATGACAAGATGTTTGTCTCGCTCATACTGCACTTCCAGGGTCAGGGCCTCTGGGGGCGGTGCTGGTCGGATCACGTAGTCCAAGAGGGAGCCGATGGCCGGCCAGTTGATGGAGCCAGCCACGACCTTCTCAAACGTGTCTGCCACCGTCTTTGGGGAGAGGTAGCCCCCGACCACACAGCGGTCCCAGTAACTGCTGCCACGAGGAAAGTACTCCGGATTCTCACGGCGGACCAGGAAGAAGCCAGGGACGTTCATGATGGTGTCCTCGCCAGGAATGCACGACCACAGGTTCTGCTCTAGCACGAGGGGCACAATGAGCTGGATGTGGTCGGCTGTCACCACCTGTTGGAAAATTACATAGGTTTTGAGGGACTGAATCTGCTCAAGACAGCAGCTTCCCCCAAACACAGATCTCCATAGGAATCCATCTTGCATTCCCCCGATAGTAAAGGAAATCAGCAATTCTTCCCTGTCAGCCCTTCAGTTCAGACAGAGAAATAGTGAGGACCAAAACCCAGGCCAATCAGACTACAGAGCCCACACTCAAACCACATCATCTTGGGGCACAGAAATACCAGGACACCCCCTAATAAGAGGGAAAACTAGAAAGGAGAGGCAGGGCAGGAACGGAGGATGGAGGAGGCCTCTTACGGTTTCCTACAAGTTGTGAGTATGACCAAAAAACAAGAAAGGGTTAAAGAAGACCAAGATGGATTCAATAAAAAAACTAAATAAATAAGTGAGATCTGTATCTAAAAAAACAAATAAAGACTCTAACCATGATCTCCAAATGCTCCCAGTGAGCAGAGTTCAGAGGCAGTGAGACTTCAGCCTTCCTGGCAAGCCCAGGACACTGACCCTTTATACCAACAGCACCGCTGAGAAGCATCATGGTCAGGACCCAACCCCCCGCTTTGTGAGAACCGCCTTGTTACCTGCAGGTCATCATAGAGGCTGCCACTCAGGTACATGTCCCGAAGCGGCATGTCAGGCAGCTTGGCCCGCAGGAAGCCCCGGAGCTCAGCACATATGTCCACAGCAGCTTGCTTGGCCCGAGCCTGCTCGCCGGCAGGGATGGCAGCCCGGTTCCGGTAGTAAGTGAGAAGTTTCTCCTGCAGGGACATGCGGAGTCGTGACTTCTTCAAGTCTACCTGGCCCTTCCTGGCCAATGGCTTGGGCCGGGGTGGGCAGAATGTATCTGCTAAGGCAAGAGAGAGAAGCATGTCAGCCCTTCCCAGGCTTGCTCTGCCCATGGCTGCCTCAACCCTGGAAAGAAGGGCTTGGCACAAAAGGCAAATGCTAGCATGGTGCCTGGCACCTATGTGCTCAAGAAACATTTGCTGAATGCAGGAGTAGGGCCAAGAGCCCCCAGGAAAGGCCCAGGAGGGGCGACAGGCCTCTCACCGGTGTCAAAGGCCGAGGAGTCCGTGGGCAGGGTCTGCAGGGAGCGGCTGAGGCCCGTCTTCATGTCCTTGTTCAGCAGTCGGGGGGAGCCCATCCAGTTTGGTTCCTCCCAGCTTCTCTTCCCTAAATGGCTCAGGCGGGTGGGGCTGGTAGGAGCACTGATGGCCCGGTCGTACATCTGAAACAGCAGAGAAGACCCCACACATGCACCTTCCCTTTGCCCCAATGAGTTCTAAACTACTACTTTTCAATACCTTTGTTTTATTCTAGATTACAGAATACTTTTCTCCATGTAGGGAATGTCAGGAAATACGAAATGGTATAAGCAACAGATTTATTCGTAACGTCAAAACCCAGAAATAAATGTTAATACTGTAGTATATTTCTTTCTGGAAAAAAAAAAAGATTTAAGGAAATATCCTACTCTACATGTACTTTTGAAACTTCACTTTTTTCACTTACAACTTTAATTATTTCCCCATATTACTGAAAATACATTGATGTTCAACGTCCCAGTACACTTTGCCATGAATGTAACGGTGAACACTGATTCACTTCTTCACCAAATGCTCACTGAGTGGCTAATGTGTGCCAAGCACTGTTCTGGGCACACAAAGTAGAGCACCAGACAAGAGACCCCCTGCCCTCATGGGGCTTTCGGTCCAGGAGAGGAGTGCGGC
Source organism: Anoura caudifer (assembly GCA_004027475.1). NCBI lineage: Eukaryota > Metazoa > Chordata > Mammalia > Chiroptera > Phyllostomidae > Anoura > Anoura caudifer. The sequence goes on along the minus strand of PVKU01000832.1, from coordinate 132,944 downwards.
CAGCACACAAACAAGTTAAACACAAAGTATGCAGAGAGAGAAACGTTGATGAAAGTGAAGTAGGAAAGGGAACTAGGAAGCATGTTATGTGATGGGGGTGTTGCTATTTAAAATAAGGTAGTCAAGGAAGGAGGTTTTGGTTATTTACAATTTTTTACTCACTGGGATAAACTTCTTTACTTGTATCTCCAATGATTTCTTCAGAGCAGAGACCTAGCAGCAGACTGAACTGACTTCTCTCAAGGTCTCATCTAACTATGCCAAATGACCGCACTGTGTTCCAGGCTAGCTCCACTCTGCAGGGGCAGCCCCCCACCTCTCCCGCTCCTGGCCTGGCGGCAGGCACTTACCCGCTTAACCGCCAGTGTAGCGATGCCCAGCATGGCTGCCCCACCCACCCCCAGCACCAGCCGGGCATTGGAGAGCACAAAATCAATGGCCGTGCCGATGCCGTTGTCATCCTTCTTGCCTTTGCGCTCACCAGCGCCCGCCATTGCTCACCTGAGAAAGAAGGCAGAACGCAGCCATCACCACCTGGGACCTCAGGAACTGTCCCTCCTATCTCCCCCATCAGGCCAGTCCCCGGGCAATTTAGCAAATCCTCCTGCCTCTAACACTACATGCTCTAGAGTCAAGAGAGAGATACCACGTCCCAAGATGTACCTGGATGTAAGAGGGGAGCCAGTCACACTTACTGTGGGAGAACTGCTCCACTAATCTACTGAGATTACAGAGAGCATCAAGCCTATTTCAGCCTTTTCCCACATTAGAATGCCCCACCACACAATACAAGTCCCTCCCTACCCCTGCCTAATGTTACAATGCAGACTGTGTTTTGATCCTTTGGCCACAGCTTCATGGAAGGTTAGATCTGGGAAGGTATAATCTTAACAGATTAGAGGAGGCTCATCTTATCCCATTGTATCACTTCACACATACGGAGGTGACTTGCTAGAAGTCCCAGAGAAAGGAAACGGCAGAGCCACCTCCAGAACTCTGGATTCCCAACTCCTACTACAATGCTTTTTCTACTGGATCATATTTACCCTAACCCAAATCAAACTCTTCCTATTCTATGTACTGTCTGCAAAATAAAAGCAAAAACCCCACAAAGTAACACGGACCAAACACCCTGCACGTGCACACACACACAACTATAAGTCTACCCGTGACAAAGGTCCAAAGAAGAAAATAACCCTCATGGACACTCCCACTTAGCAAATGCTGTTTCCCGGGGCAAGTGTGCAGGGCAACTACCCCAGGCTCGGATGAGGCTGGCTCTGTGAGAATGAGAATAAACACAGAGGACACTGCAGACTCAGCTGTTAACTGAAAAACAAGCAAACAAGAACCCCACCTGCCCACGTGCACTTGGGACATGGAAGTAAAAATGTGGACGCCTAAAAGGAGTCCTTGGGTGGCACGCAGGAGAGGCAGGTCTCCCATTCCTAGCCCAAGAGGCCAGGACACACTTGCTCCCCGGCAACAATGGAGTCATCCTGACTGAAGCTCCCTGAGTCCCCAAACAAGCCAATTTCCCATGGAGTTAGAAGCCTGGCCCAACCCAGCAGAGGATGGCAACATGGTTTAGATCTGAATACTGCTCTCAGCACCACTGCTCTCTTCTATCCCGTGTCCCGTACACTAGGATTGTGTGGGGACAGAGCTGTGGCCATTCAGGATCCCAGTACACCTGGAATGGGCAGCCACAGAGAGACAAGGCTCTGGTGCACCTTCCAGTGTAAAGTAACATTCTTTCAACACCTTGTCACAACTGAGATTGCCAGTTTCACAACTCACACTTTGCCTATAGCTCTGCACGCCCCCAAAAGGAAAAGAAACACTTCTGCCTCTACTTATTCCAGCAATTGCCTAAGAGTCGCTGTCAAGTCCAAAGACATTTGTTCCCTAACTAGCATTCACAACCTTGGTGGCACTTTTCTTTCCTCCACCTTTTACAGCCAACAGAAACTTCACATTAGGGACATACAAGACCACTTGGCCAAATGAAAAATATTCCCACTTTGCATGCACAGAGCAAGCAAGGCCAAGAAGAACTCAACTTTGTATTTACAGGTGGGGGTCAGGCAAGAATGCCTGTCATCCTTTTTCCAGTGGCCACTGAGACAGAGACGGGACACATCAAACTCACTCAGCTGAGGCAGAGTAATCCAATCAGGACTGCAGTTCCCACACACAACAATGACCACCATTTTATTTTTAAGAAAACGAAAACACCCTCTACTGGTCTATTTACAACAGGGAGAACTACTGGACGGAGGCGCCCTCCAGGTGGTCCTCGGATGCCATGCAGCAGACCAGAAGAGCGTGTCCTCCTCCCAAGCAGAAGCCAGAACAAGCCTCCCTGGGCCACTTCGTCCTTGGCCCATGTGATGTGGTGACTAGTAAGAGCAAGGCTCTTACTCTGTGATATGGCAGAACAGAAAAGACCTGAGCTTCTGAGTTGGAAATCCTGAAATCAAGAACTTGCCCTGGAGCCCTAATTAACTGGGTGACCTCAAAGGAGTCACTTAACCCCTCGCTCCAAAAAGGGGATAATGACACCAGTGTGGCCTACATCATATGGGTGTGGCAAGGAAAACACATCTACTAAAATACTGTATGCGAACACTTTATAAACTGTAAACATACCCCAGAAATTTGGGTTTATGATTAAGTCTTTTAAGATTTCCACCTACAGGACAAAAGGTCAGCTTCCAGAAAGCAGTCAGGAATCCAGACTGTCCCCTAAGTTACATCTGACCTTCTGAGAGAGAGGTAAGAATGGCCTCTAAGCCCTGGTTGGTGTGGCTTAGTGGACTGAGTGATACCTGTGAACCAAAGGATCACTGGTTCGATCCTCGGTCAGGGCACATGCCTGGGTTGCGGCCCAGGTCTCCAGTTGGGGGCATGTAAGAGGCAACCACACATCGATGTTTCTCTCCCTCTCTTTCTCTCTCTTCCCCTCTTTCTAAAAATAAATAAACAAATAAAATCTAAAAAAACAAAGGCTTCTAAAACTCATACTGATGCTATCCTGGGCTTGAGATCAAAACTGTGTATTTGAGCGGCTTGTAAGAAGGCTTTCCTACTCTGCTGCAGTGTGCTCCTCCCATCTGAGGACCGGCCACCTAGACAAGGAGAGTACCTATGACCTCCAACAAGAAGACATGAGCCCTTATTTTAAAATGTAACTTGTTCCAGTTGAAAGTGCTTATTGACTGTACCTCCTCCACTCAGGTTCTGCTGCACTAGCCGGTAGCCTCCTAGGAGACAGGAACTCCACCCACCTGGCGAGGGGCAAGGAGCCTGGCTCCCCGGTGCACCCAAGAAGGAGCAGTGTTGTTTAATGGGTATAGAGTGTCAGTTTTGCAAGACGAATTCTGGAGATATTACACAACAATGTGACTACTCTTGTTTTGGGGAGGGTTTTCGCCATTTTTAAAATATAACGCTTACTGCTTAGATGATTTGATACAGAACGGCTTTTCCTCTCATTCTGAATCTGGAAGTACTATACAACTGAATACAAAGAGGAACAAATGGCACCAAAACCAAATTTGTGATTCTGTTCATGTGGCATAAACAATGCATTCTTTTTTTAAATTTTAATAATGCATTTTTAACACTAATGAACTGACTGTACGCTAAAAAATGGCTAAAATATTTAAAAGAAAGAACGCCACCCTGGCAGGAAAGGCGGGGATGGAGAATCTGAGCACTGCCAGCACTCAGGGAAGTTATTTAACGGGCCTCCCTGGATCCAAAAATGGGGATAGGGACACCCATCACCCAACATTGTGGTGATGAGTAATGTGGGCCCTGCAGCTTCCTGGGGTGGCAGCACAGAACTATGAAAACTCCAACTTATTTTTCTTGAAAAAGTCACGTGACTCAAACATGTCATGAGGTCAGTCATATTGTTGTCTCCAATTTTCAGAGGAAGAAACTGAGGCAAAGGTTAAGTAACTAGCCCAGGGTCACCATGGCAACAAGTTGTGTGGAGATTTGAACCTAGACCTCATGCTGCAGGGCAGTAGTAGTTTACAGGGGCCTCAAGTGACTTGTTCACATTTCCTCTGTATTACCCTCTAGACCACAAGCTTCTTAGGGGAATTTTGGCTCCTTCATTGCTACCACCCAGGGCCAGCAGTGTTTGACACAGAAAGTATTTGTTACATAAATGAGCTATAACCCTTGGCTTCTTTTTTTTTGGCAGGAGTGATTGCAACCTGTAACCCAACTCACAGTCAGAATAGATCAGGAGCATAAAGACTCAGTAACTCACTGTTTCACTCCAGGCCCCCACGGGCATCCACCCATCCCTACAACGTGAAAGGCTGGCCTGCCAATCAACTTAAGTGGCTTGAGCAGAAACAAAAGCCATTTCATAAGGTTCCTCCTCCTGCTTTCCCTCTCAAATTTGGAAACAGTACCCTCCACCCAGCTGGAAAGCCTTACAACTCAGCCTTCACTTTCTCCTTCTCCTGCCTCAGCCAACTGGTCACCAAGCCCTGCTGCAGTACATGTTGCATTTCCATGCGGCCACTCCACCCCTCAGTCTCATCTGGCCAGATTTGCTGCCTCTAAACCTCTCACCAATTTATTCTCCAGGCTGCCGCTGCCGCTGCCACGACCCCTCCCCCACAGCATTCTGCCTGCTTACAAAGCTGTGATGGTCCCCTACTGTCAGATGTCACAATCTCCTCAACAGAGGATTCAGTGTCCTTCCGGACCTGGCCCAGCCTCAACTCCAGCCACCTGCCTTACAGGTGCACCATTCTCACCATGCCAGACTCAAGTTTCCAGACTACAGAGTACAGTGTCCACCTCCACACTTGCTTCTTCTTGCCCATCTACTCAGCAACCTTCTATTTCTCACGAGGCAGACCTCAAATGTCCTCTTGTCAACAGCTACCTGTGATTCCCTCTCCCATCTCCCACCCAGAGCAGTTATGTTTCTACCCTTTCTGTAAGCTTAGCACCCAACCCTCTAGCACAGAGCCGCTTGCACTGGGATTACTTCCTGTTGATCCCACGTTAGACAGAGTCCCTCAATGGACTGTATCATTCATCTCCATCTCAGAGCCTAGAGAACTAGGCCCTGAGCCTGTGCCACAGAAGGCCCTCGGGGAAAGTCGCTGAATCGAATATAATCATTAGGTTATTTTTAGTGGGACTTCTTAGTAACACCGGTATCGGGAGTACGCAGAGGTAAAACTACTCACAAAGTAATTCTAAGTGCTGTGTGAGCACTGTCTCACTGAACTCTCATGATAACCCTAGGAGGGTGATACCGTTCTGTCCATTTTACAAATGAGGAAACAGAGGCCTGGCAGTGATTTGCTCTGAATCCCACAGCTGTTAGCAGCAGTTCCAGCAGGGGAACCCAGGCACGGTCCTCTAGCATCTGTACACTGTGTTTTGCTTTGTATTACAGACAGTTGTAACAAAATATAGTTATGTCTGGAGAACATGGTCAGACCCACAAGATAACTGAGTGCACTGAAGAATGAGCCAGCCTGCAACTGAACCCTAATAGTTTTAACCAATGTCTCTTCTAACATTTTATGTGTAAACTGTCCTATTTGAAATGGTGAACAATCCTATTCTGGTGAGGCTTAAAACTCAGGGCCTAATTTTGCTTAATAAGGAAACAGACTTCTGTTAATACATCTACAGTTTCTCCATTGACTTTGAATGATTAAACCTATGAAATGATTAAGCAATGAAACCTATAGTGCCAAGGGTCCACCTACCTGAAGTTTCTTACTGCATCTGTGAGGTGGGGGTACGAGGGAGCCGGGGTGTCTACAGAAGGCACCTCTGCCCTCCTCCCCCTTGGAATTCGGATGGGAAAGGAAAGGATTCTAAATAATCCCCCCCAGTTTGCTGTGGAGGAAGACCAGGCCCTTTTCCAGCTGCCTCTCCCAGGCCTCAGGATCCTCTAGCTTCTGATTTTTCCGGAATTCACGGCGGATGGAGGCAAGGTAGAAGTCCCGATCAGTGTAGCGAAGCTCTCGGCCCTGGCGTAGCAGAGCCCGGTAGAGACTCAACACCGCCTCTCGGCTCCATGGGGCCATGGGGGACTGGCAGGGGCTGGGCGTCGAGCTATAAGCAAAAGGGAAAAAATCAGAGATTTTTTTCTCTCTGAGAGCCTAGAATCAGAATTAATAACAGAAGAACCTATAGAGACTAGCCAAAATTCAAGAGTTCTTAATCTAGATCTCAGAGACCCCCAAGGCCACGCTACAGCTGAATGACAGGGCTAGGGCTAGACCCCAACCTCTCAATCCCCACTTTATGCTGAAAGTGTAGGGTGTGCTGTAGGGCCAGGGCCTGGAAGCCGAACTGCCCGGGCTTGAAACCTGGCTCTGCCACTTACCACGTGACTTTGGGCAAAGTACTTAACCCCTCTAAGCATTATGTTAAAAGTACCTACAACACAGTTTTGAGAACTGTGAGATAATACCTGTAAAGAACCTGTCACTGAACTTCACTACAGGGGTCTAGATAGGTTGAAGACAAGGACTCTCAGCCATACTTGAACCTGGGCATCACCACTAGAGAGCTGATCACCTTGGGCAAGTTTCCTAACCCCTCTGTGCTTATTTCAGCTCATCTGTAAGATAAGGATTAAAACTGTGTTCTGCCCATATGGTTTGTATGAAGACAGAATGAGTTAAGGCATGTAAACGCATGTAAAACAGCACCTGGCACATACTAAGCACTCTAACAAGGTCAGCTATTACTACTGCCACTGAACCTGGTGTGTAAGGGCTCAACGAATCCTAGATTTAGTTCCATGTAAGCTGCCACCATCCTCCTTCAGTGACAATAAACCCTTTCACAAGTACAGAGTGTTACCATTTGTAAAGTGCTTTGTCATCCATTATCATATTTAAATTAAGGAACCTAGGAAGTGGCCAGGGCTCACAGTAATAATAGTGAACACTCACTGTTTACATACCACGCAGGTTCTAAGCACATCCTGCATCTCACTCTACCAACAAACCATCATCCCCATTTTAAGTGGAGACTGAAGCTCCCGGAGGGAAGTAATTTGCCCGCGGACACAGCTGTAAAGGCGGGCTGCACTCCTGACCCCAATTCTGCCTGCCTCTGGAAGGACAGTTAGCACCGCGCTGGGGCCTTACCACGCGGTGCGGCACTTCTGGGTGCTCCACAAACTTTCCCAGCACAGCGCCTGGCACCTAGCAGGAACTCAAAAACGAAGCTAAACGAAAAAGGGAATCCTCGCAACGTCCCTACGTAGAAAAAATGCTCACCCCCTTTTCATTAATAATGAGACTGAACGGGGGAAGTATTTGGTAAGAAGATCTGGACTGTGGCCCCAAAGTCAGCTAGCCATCATTCTCTGGCACTTCCTGCGCGAGCCTGAGCAAGCCACTGTCCCTGTCCCTTTTTCCTTGATTAGAAAGGAGCCGCCTTCAGCCCCAAGGGCCTCTCGGAGAAGGTGAAATGAATCCAGAAAATCAACAGGACAAGTGTTTTATAAGGTGGGAAGTGACCGTCAAGCAAGGGCTGTCTGTACAGGGTCTCTCGGCGAGCGGATGGTTGAGTCCCGGCAGGTCCCCAAGTCCTCTCCCGACCGTGGGGAGGATCGGGCCGAGTCGGGGTGGGAGACTCTGAGTTTGGGGTAGGCCGACAAGGGGCACCGGGACACCTGAGCGGCTTCGCAGGGAATGCTCAAGGAGGGCTGGGGTGAGACCCTCGGCGTCCAGGCCCGTAGCCCCGGCCCAGGCCGGGTGCGGGGCACCGGCCACCGCCCTGAAAGGAGACTCGGCGGGTCCCGGCCGCCGGGCCTCACTCCTCCCCGCACTCACCCGCGGGCCGCGCGCGCTACCACTCCTCGGGATTCGCCTCTCGCCCGGTACCTCTCCCCGGGTCACCCACCAACATGGCCCCTTCACTTCCGGGACACGACCTTGTGCGCGGAGCCGAGGGGAGGGACTGAAGGGAGTTTGGAAGTAGACGGAGGCGGGAGGGCTTCCGGTCTCCGGTGCAGCAGCCTCTCGTCGGGCGGGGCCAGGAGCTTCGTCGGACCAAGCTCTCCCAATCGGACCCTTCCCACAAACCTCAGCCCCTCCTCCTTCGTGACGTCACACGGGCACGGCCGGTTTGGAGCGTTCAGGCCCCGCCTCCCGGAGCCGCGGGGCGTGGCGTGCACTCCGTAGAGAGGGAGCGCGCGAGTGCGTGGGGCGTTGGATATGCCTCCAGCTGGCGGCCAGCCCCCTCAAGTCGTTTTTTCAGGGGGTCAGGCCAGACTGTATCAACTTCTGGGAGGGACCATGGGGGTACCTGCGGGAATTCACATATTAGTAACATTCCCAGCCATAGGTTTCAAAGTCTTCCAAGTCCATTTTCTCGGATCGATTTCGAATCTTTACTTTCCTTCGTGCTGTTCCAGCTTCCCAGCCCCCTGGCTCCTGGTAAACTCCTACCAAAGTCCACCTCGGATGTCACCTCTGGAAGTTTCCAGCCTCTTCCTTGCCCCTCATCCAACACACCTAGGTGCCTCCTTTGGGCCCCTCAGAAGTGTCTGCGCACTAGTAGGTACCTAAGCTGGTCAACAACAAAGCACAGTTATTTATTGGCACCTGTTATTTGCCCAGGCACTGTTTTTTAATATGCACTGGCTTCTGTGTCTCTCACCAGTTTCAAGGGCAGGAGCCATGTTTTAGGGAATCTATAAACCCCCTCCTCCAGTGCCTCACTGGGTGCCCAGCCCTGAGTGAAGCCAAGGAATGTTGGGTTTTGGAGTCAGGCCCAGCTGGCTCCCAATTCCAGCTCCACCACTTAAGGACAGCTGCCCTCTGGCAAGTTGCCTAATCTCTCTCAGCCTGGGGCTGTTGTGAGAATTGAAAAGTATCTAGCATTCAAGGAATAGTGGCAAGAGGCAGGAAACCCTGGCTGAGGGTCTCTAACGTGCACAGCACTGCCACAGGTCTTGCAGGGAACAGAGATCAAGCCCTGGTGTTCTGGTGTCTCAGCCTCCAACTCCTCCCAGGATCTGGACAACTCCCTTGCTCACTGCCACCTCCCTGGTCTGAGCCCCTGTCTGATTTTGTAGATGGGAAAACCAAGACCCAGAGAGTTTCGGTAATTTCTCTAAGGCACTGAGCTAGTCAGCTGAGAAGCTTGCAATGGAACCCAAGACTGTCTGACTCCGAAACATATTCTTTTCACTCTTCCAGGATGCCCTACTTTGCTCTCTAAACAAATAATTTTGTGACCCAAATAAATCTAAATGGTGACATTTCTAGCTGGAAGACCAGATGACCTTTCATATCCCTCCTGACTCTGCTGTTCTATAGAGTATTATTTTTAGGAGGAAAGGAGGAGATCCCTTAAGGATCTGCCCTTCAGATCATTTCCCAGATTATTCTTGTTCTTCAGAGTTTTCTCTTTACTTCCAGATGCACAAGGCTCCTCCTGTTTTCAGTGCTCCCATGGCAACGTGCGAGAGGAGAGAAGACAGGGCAGCGAGATAGGTGTCTGGCCCCCACATGTGTTGGTGGTGACTTTGTAGGCTAGAGACCCTGGCGAGGGGCACTGACCCAAATCTCAGAGCTCTGCTGGGTTTAGTGGGACAAGGGGCCTTCCAGGATCTCTCTGACTAATAATGCAGTTTTGACATAACCTCAGGTCTCACATCTGGATGATGTCCAGATAGGGTCATGGTTAGAGGGTAACAGGGAAACTTACTCAACAAAACAGCGACTCTCACAGAGTAGGCGTTTAATTGTGGAATTAATTAATTAATTAACATTTTCCACAAAAGTAGAGGGTTTGGGAGAGATGGACCATTTCCCCTGAGTCAGGCCAGTCGAATCTAATTTGAAAGGGTCATATGGGGTGGTGATGAGCATGCGGCAAGTGATTTAGGCTTTGCATGCCTTGGTTTTCTCATCTGTCCATTGGACAAAACATTTTTGCTTAGTGGTCCACGAGAACCAACACTATTGCTCCCAATGTACTGACCATGTAGTCACCCATCCACCATTTCATGAGCACCTAATATGAGCCAGGAGTAGACGCAGGTATGCGAAATAAAACAGGCAGTTCCTGTCCTCAAGAAGTCCCAGGTCCAGGAAAGAGTCAGACAAGCACACAGACAGGAACCAGGAGAGAAGCCTTCATGGTGGGAAGCAGAAGAGCCTGTGACCCAGTGCAGAAGCAGAAGGGTGGGGATGACCTGGCTGGAGCACAAGGTAGGGAGATGAGGGGGTGAAGAGGCTGGACAGGTGAGCATCCTGAGCTAGCCCAGGGAGGAAGTGATGGCTTGCAAGGTGTGCTTCAGGCTGTTGCACCAGCACCATTAGTCTGGAGTCAGTCACGAGTTTGAATCCCAGCTCCTCCCCCAGATGGCTGGGTGACCTTCAACAAGGTTCTCAACCTTTCTGGGCCTTGGTTTCTACACTTGTCAATGGGGATAAATATAAGTACCTAAGCAATCAGAACTTGAAATTGACTCAAACTAACTAAAATATGAGGAAAGACAAGCAGGTCAAGCAGATTTCTGCAATGAGAATTATGACTATAGCTGAGGTTTTAGGGAGCTCACCAGGTGATGGAATAGAGAGCAGTCCAGGCAAGGGACAATCAGAGATTGTGGGCCATCAGAGAGCTCAAAGGACTGGAGCCCAGAGAATGCAGGAAAAGGGGTCCAAGATAAGACTGGTGAGGAAGGAAGGGCCCAGCAGGCCACGGCTGGAAACTCGGCCCTGACCAACTGCAGTGGGCAGTCTGTGCCATGATCAGACTTGTGTCTTGGAAAGAACAGCCTGGCTGCTTTGTGGTGGCTGGACTGGTGGGCTGAGACCTGCAGGAGCTCAGTCCACAGGCACAGTGGGACTCCTTGAGAGAGTCATCAGTGGGCAGTGAGAGTTTGTCCTCGCTGAGTTTTTCCTGTGTGCCGGTGCTTACACACACCAACCCGCTAGCTCTCCTCACAGCCCCGTGAGGACAAAGGCTGAAGAGTAAGTGGCAAGTGGGAAGGAGACAGGGGTTCTTCTGGGAGAGAAAAGGGCAGGAGGAGAGGACAGTTCAAGGAGGAGGTTGTTAGAGGGACTGTGTTGGGTTGGAGTGACAGCACAGAGGAGACGGAGGGGAGAGTAAAAGAGCAGGCCAGGAGCCCCTTTGCCTGCGGGGGAGCAGGGCAGGGCGGCCCCAGGCTTCCCTACCAAGGCAGGAGGCTGAGTATTCTGAGGCCCACATCTCACCAGTCCCCTTCCCTTCACTTTGCCCAGTAGGATGCCTTACAAAATCAAGCCTCTCTGGAAATGCTGGCTGCTCTGAATTGGAGGGAAATTGCTACTGAATGACAAGACAGAAAGCTGGGTCCAGCCCACCTCCACCTCCCTAACTCTCCCAGGGGCAGACCCAGGAAGGAGTGAAGGTCTGGCACTATCATTATGTGGCTGATGGAGGAGTTGGCTGTAACCCGAACATCAAAGCTCTGGGATTGCGAGCTTGCTAGGGACCTGGAAATCACTCTCAGAAAGAGCCGCCTCCTTCATAATGGGCTTTGCTGTAATCAGTGCCATCGATCCTGTATTCACCAGACTAAAATCGGATATCCCTGGGCAGGAGTGAGGTTTCAAGTGAGTGAAATATTTACTGCCCATGTTGTGCCAGGTGGTGTTGGGAAGGACGCAGGGAATGGAAGCTTATTTGCTGAATACCCTCCTTTACCAGGCTGCAGGAGATGGGGGACCAGGGGCTGGCAGATGTGCAGGCTTGGAGCCTAGATCCCAGCATCTCTGCTTCCCACCTGTGCAACCGCTGTGAGTTCCAGGATCTCGGAGAAAGCGGGCAAGGCTGAGTACAGCGCCCAGCCCAGAGCAGTTGCTGGGTGAGTGTTACTTGGATTCCTTTCACATCCTTTGTCTCCGTTGACCTCTACTACAGCCCTGTGAGGGCCAGGTATTGATGTACCCATTTTACAGATGAGGCAGCACCATTCAGGCTGGCTGTAGCCTCCACCTCCACCTCCTCATCCTCAAGGGACAAGCTGGAAGTCTACATGCTGGAATGGACCAAGAAGTGTATTCCTTGCTACGCTAAGAGCTTTGTAAGTCCCAGACAGTTATACAAGACAGCTTTCCAGGTTTGCTCAAATGTTTAGAAGATCTGGCAACACCAGCCTCCCCACCTGTGCTGGGGAGTAGTCCTCACCTTTGGGCAGAGTATGAACTCCCTGGTTCACCCTGATCCCCATCACTCCTTATTGTCTTATCCATGAGAGCTCACTCCTTTACCTGTTGGGCTCCTTTGGTTTTCTGGGTCTGCCAGGCCTCATGAGGGTCTCTCATCCTACCTGGGAAGGAAAAGGAATCGAAGACAAAATCTGACTGCCCTCTAGGGTCACGATGAGTACACTCCCTGACATAGCTTCCCAGTTCCCATCACAAAACACTGAACCTTAACATATAGAAAGAGAAAACAGCCCTGGCTGGTGCAGCTCAATGGATTGAGTGCCGGCCTACAAACCAAAAGTTCATTGGTTCAATTCCCAGTCAAAGCACATGCCTGGGTTGCGAACCAGGTCCCCAGTTGGGGACACGTGAGAGGCAATCAATTGATGCTTCTCTCATGCATAGATGTTTCTCTCTCCTTTTCTTTCTCCCTCCCTTGCCCTCTCTCTGAAAATAAATATAAATAATCTAAAAAAAAACAAACAAACAAAACTGAAATGGCATAGGTCATTTTGAACTTGGACTCAAGTCCAAGGTAAAAGCCTCCAAAGTCCAGGAAAGGAACTGCTAGGAGTTCCAGAAGAGAATGCAGGGATGAAGAGGTGAGCATTGAGGACATTCCAGTCAGGGGGAAAGTGTTACAGGAGGCAGATGGGGATGGTGGGCTTAGGGCCACTGGGCTTAGGGTCAGGGTATAATGAATGGCAGCTGTCATGGCTGTTAGAGACCTGAGAGTTTACCTACTCTACCCCTCCCTGCTGCATCCCAGAGGGAGAAAAGACTGGTCAAATTGCACTTTTTAATCCTGGCTGCTGTGGCTCAGTGGAATGAGTGCCGGCCTGTGAACTGGAAGGTCACAGGTTCAATTCCTAGCCAGAGCACATGCCTAGGTTGCAGGCTAGGTCTCCAGTTGGGGGCATGTGAGAGGCAACCAATAGATGTTTCCCTCACTTTCTCCCTCCCTTCCCCTTTCTCTTAAATAAATAGTGCTGGCTGGTGTAGCTCAGTGGATTGAGCACCAGACTTTGGTTTGCCGGTTCAATTCCCAGTCAGGGCACATGCCTGGGTTGCAGGCGCTTGAGAGGCAACCACTCTCTCCCTCTGTTCCTCTCTCTAAAAATAAATAAATAAAGCCCTTAAAAAGTAAATAAAATCTTTTTTTAAATTGTAGTTTTTAAACTTCTTATATCTTTGGTAAATTCATCTGGGATTCATCTGGGTTTAAGGACTGAGGGAGGGATTGTAATTAGTCTTTTTTTTAAATGACTGTCAGATATTTATGAACTAATCCTTTTTTCTCCCAATGTCATGAGAAACCACTTTAATCAAATACTATGTGTATTTGAGAACCCCATCTTCAGGTCTTCAGAATTTTGTGACAACTTCAAGTTTGCTGACTCCTGGGTAAGTGACTTCCCCCAGGTCACACAGCTCTGATAGGGTGACTGTGGGTTCACAGGTCAGAGCACCACTGAGGCAGACAGGTTTGTCCTGAGGATGCACCAGGACCGCTTATTGGAAAGGTTACTGGTCTCCATGGCTGCTTCTCTCTGCATCTGCTCCATGTGCCCCCTCCCTGACCCTGGCCCTGGCCCAGCTCACCTCTTCAAACCCAGCCACGTCACAGGCAGTACTGCCCAGCCTGTAGGTGGATTGGCTGCCTTTGAGTCAGGTGTCTACTCTGGCTCAAGGGGATGGCACAAAGTACCCAGCATGACAGGGCAGCAGGGTTACGTAGCACTGCAAGTGACAGGGAGCCAGAGACTATGTTCAGGTCATGATGGGGGCAGATCTGGGATGGAGGCAGGGCTGCTGGGGGCGGTTGTTCATGTCGAGCACTGAACAAGGTTGCCATATCCACGGGCACCTTCCCCGGGGTGGGCCTTGTGGAGTTGTGTGTTTCTTCTGACATTTCTCTGGCAGAGGCAGTGAATCGTCTTGTTCTAATGAAACCAGTACATTATGGCAATTTTTTTAATTTTTATTTATTGACTTTTAGAGAAAGGGGGAGAGAGAGATCAGTTTGTTGTTCCACTTATTTATGCATTCATTGGTTGATTTTTGTTCATGCCCTGACTGGGGACTGAACCTGCAACATTGGTGTGTCAGGACAATGTTCTAACCAACTGAGCTACATGGTCAGGGCCCGTTATGGCAATTTTTCAATAGATGGAAGTAAAATATCTTGAGGAACGGGAGCCCTTCCCAATTTGCGCAAAGGCCTTGATGGACTGGGGTGGCCCTGTGTGGAGAATGGGTTGGTTGGGGGAGACTGGAAGAGGGAGAAGGAAAAGCAAGAGATAATTTCTGCATTTCCAGGTCAGGGTGTATCCCAGAGGATGAGCAGAGCTGGGAAAGACCCTAACTGTAGTTCAGATGACGAGCTGTGATGTTTGCACATGTTCTCCATCCTTTGAGTCTTAGGACGTGACCCACCGACACCCTTCTGCTTGGTTGGTGACAAACAGCCTTTCCTTCCCTGGGTGTCCAGCTATCCACAGGCCAGGTACAGGCTGGAGAATGGGAGGAGCCCTCTCCAAATACAGCTCCTCAGCGGGAAAGCCGCTCCTACATGTGGGCCTCTGTCCTCCGTGAGCCAGAGGGGATGAGTGAACCCCAACTGAGGAAGGTAGCTAGCTACCCTGGCCTGCCAGGGCGCAGGGGTCCTTGGGGTCCAACTGTTTGGGGACATGCTGGCAGGGTCGATGCCAACATCTGCACTGACCGCTAATAGCACAAATCAGAGGCCTGGGAGTGGGTTGCCTGAAGGATAGGATGAGTTATTACATGCACATCACGAGAGTACAATTCAGCAGGATTTAGCGGGCACTGTCGGGCCCTGGGCAGAGTGCTGGGGACGTAAAAGCGAGGAAGACACACCCACTAAACAAGAGAGATGCTCCAGAGGTGCCCACCATTAGAGTTCATCCCAAAGCTCCACCATCTCCCATGCAAGTTCTGGAAGCTTCACTTCCTCACCTGTAAAAGCGAAGAGGACGTGCCCCTCTCCTCTGCATGCCTTCAACACTCTGACGTTCCCCTAGCGCTGCCTTCATCATTTGGTGGTGTTTCCCAGGCTTGGTTTCCTTTTCTCATTACACTTTTCCATGGTTCTAATTTTTATATTTGCTTTTCCATTTTTTGTGGCATGCAGTGTGGCCGCGTCCAGTGAGGAGAAAAAGGCAAGAGCAGGGAAGTCTGAGCCGCCGGTAGCGGACATGCCTCTCCCTCCCACTAGGAGGCAGTGCAGCACCGTGAGAAGGGTGGTGGAGACCCTGCTGCCTGGGAGCTGAGTGCCTTTGAGCGGTTTCTACCCTTAACCTCCCTAAATCCTAACCTACCCACCTCCAATCTCCCAGGCTGGAAAATGGGAGGAGCCCCGGCCCCAATACCATTAAATCTTACAAGAGCTGACCCTCCAATGGCCCTGTGAGTGAACGTTATGCCGTCTTTTCATCCACTGTCTTTTCATCCACCGCCTGTGAACTGCTTGGCACCTTGTGAGTGCTCCAGAAGACACTGCCCTGGCCACCCACACTGCAGTCACTCCTTCCTGTCTCCAGCCTCAGTCTCCCCATCTAACATGGAGGCTGCACAGCCACCCCACAGGGGACCAAGGCAGAGTTCAAAGTGTGTCCCCTCCCACCATCTCTGAGACTCTCCTTAGAAAACACCCAGAGGGCCCTCTTCTCAGGACAACGCCAGTATGAGTCCTGGAGGAAGCCTCCAGGAAGCACCCCACACACACACATTCCTCAGCACCAGGCTCCATCATGGCCCAAGTCCAAGGTCAGGTTCATGGGGGAGAAGTGACTAACCCCAGAGGCTGCCTTCCTCACCTGCCCGAGGGTTGAGGACCGGTGTTGTAAGTCCAGGCCTAGCCCTGCTCTGCCATCAGGTGGCTGTATGACTTTAGGACCCCACAGGCATGGGGAGGTAACAGCTGAGGATGCCTCAACAGCCCAGCTGTAGGGGAGCTGCTGTCCTCTCAGTACAGGCACCAAAGTCTTTATCCAGATCCCCAGAGATCCCCCTGCCTTGGGAGGGTGGGTGTTGCCAGGCCCAGGCCCACTTCTCCTTCCTTCTGGGGGCCCCTGTCCAGCACTTTCCCTTCTTCAGCCCATTTCTACCTGTGGGAGGGAAGGATGCCCCTTGGTGCTGGTGGAGGTAACTGCATCTCTCCTCACCAGCCGTGGGGTCCTGGGAAGGCTCTCAGCCCACAGACCCAGCACTCCATAGCAAAAGTGGCTTCAGCAAGACCAGAGCCACCCCCTTGCAGCCCTCCCTGCCCCAGAGCACCCCAAAACCAGACACACAAACACACACACACGCTGCATACTTCGTAGCTGTTTTTATTATTAATATTACCATAAGCATCCCTTTAAGGGTGAAATGAAATCCAACCATTTACAGAGAAAATGATTTCAGAATGTACATATCAATTTTCCCTTCCAAAAAAAATAATGGTGTCCTTAAATTATACATTTCCCAGGGCCCTGCTATCTGTGCAAGTCCTATCTCCCCACCCCAACTGTCATCTTTGCCCCCCAAAGCTCTCCCACACCTGACCCTGGGACCCAGCATGGCCTGTGAGTGGGCTGGGCCTCCTTCAGCCTACAGGTCTAGGGCAGGTGTCCCAGGGAAAGGAAATCTGGGTGTGTTGTCAGGGCCAGTGGTACATCAGCACTCACGTTCAGTTTGGCTTCTCTTCACGTTGGGTGAGTGGCCCAGGGCTCCCCTGCCCCCCAAATTCCCAGTGTGTGATGTGATTATATGTGAAATTCTTCAACCCTGTGCCTTGGCTCCCCACCCCTCTGACAGCTGTCATCTCCATCCAATGGCTAGGCCTCACTCAACAGTGGCCATGAACATGGCCTCCTGGGTCTGAGAGCAAAGGTGGGGCCTGGCAGGTCTGAGCTCCACCCTTCTTCCCTTGCCCAAGCTGGCAAACTGGAGGCCAGCCTGGGAGGGGGTGCCTGGCAGTAGCAGGAAGGGGCGTGGAGTGAGAAAGCTGGCAAGCAGGGAGGTATCTGGGCTGGGGCTCAGGCATGATTCCGGAGCCCTGAGGCTGCCTGTCCAGGGGTGAGCAGGGGTGGTGGCTGACCTCTTGAGCCACTTCTCAACCCCAAGAGGGATCAGAGAGGGGGGCTGCTCCAACTCCAAGAGAGGGGTTCCCTCATGGTCCTTCTAGACAGGAGGGAGAGTGGGGGCAGTCAATAGAGCCCCCTCAGCCTTCTTCATTCCTGCCCCAGAGACTGTTTCTCAGCCAGCTGCCACACCACACCCACACCAGGAACTTCCCCAGACAGAGCTGTGGTAAAAGGGACACCCTCCTCATCTGGCCCATCAAGGAACACCCAGAGAAGGTCCCTGCTAGAGGCCAGAGGGCAGAGGGTGGAAGGATGTGGGCCAACAGGGGCTGGAGATCATGGGTGTGCAGCTGTGCAGCCCTCAGGTCAGGAGGATTCTCATCCCTTGGACTGAAAGACAGACAGACAGATGGACCCTGCATCCCCTTCAGCCTTGCTTTCCAGGCTCCCCAAGGGCTCCTCAGTCATTTTGGGGAGCTGCAGGAGGTGTGGTCACAGGCTCCAGATTCCGGGGAATGGGGGCCATCCACACACAAATATTATGTATAGGGACACAGAGACACAGACACATACGAGTACACACAAGCATGCACCCATGCCCATAAATATACACACACACACACACACACACACACACACACACACACACACACGTACCATTCCACAGGCAGCCTCTGCATCCTGGAGTCATCGGGTGAGCATCTACTGGGGCCTCAGAGAGAGTGGCCCACCCTTCCCATAACTTCAGGCTCTCAGTGCACCCCAGCCCTGGGCTGGCAGGGAGGGGGCAGGTTGTTCCAAGAGCTCCAAGCAAGGCAGGATGATCTTATCACTGCAACAATCGTTTCTACCCTCTCTCCCCTTACCCCCATATTCACCTTCTCCGCCTTCTTGTAATGTAAGAACTAAGCTGATGCTGAGCTCCTGGCAGCCCAGCTTCCCTTGTAAGCTACCTGTGGCCAGCAAGATGCTGTCAGAAGTGACTTTACCATCTCTGGCTCACGCCACTAACAGGAAAGGCTCTGCATTTCCCTTGCCTTTCTCTGCCGGCCCCAGGCTTGGGTGCGCATGTGCCAGCGGGAACTGGGGCGAGCACTCTATCCAGAACTGGAAGGTGTGCATGAGGAAAGCAGAGCTGCCCTCCTTGATCCAGACCACTTCCCTCCAGAGGGTTAAATCTGAAACAAGCTTCTGTCTTGCTTAAACCACTCACTGTATTTCTTAGCAGCTTAGAATCTACTTCAGTGAGTCCATCTCCTGCCTCCATGAGGCATACTAAGAGGAATGAAATAACATACAACTGGCCATAATGTCCCTCATGGCCCCTTCCTGGCCCCTGGCCAGCACCAAAGGGGGCACAGGGACAACTCCACCTGAGATGGTGGAGAGCCAGGGCTGTGGAATCCAGTGGGAAGGGGTGATGGGGCGCCCCAGGGGCTAACCTACTAGGCTGGCTGATGTCCTGTGCCGCCTTGAGAACTTCACTCCTGGCCTTGCAAGGACTAACAGGTAGCCCACAAGACAGCGATGTAGAAAGTAAAAAAGAACATCAAAGCCAGGCCCAGACCCCCCAGGCCCCACCCCTATGTCAGCTCGGGACAGGCTGGGGGACACAGCTGGCACCCACCACAGTGGTGTCCCTGTGGGGCAGGCAGGTGGCGTTCTGGGCTCCTTCTGGCCCAGCACTTCTGAGGACACTGTGCTACTTCCCAGCTGGATGTTGTTTCTTTACCTCCTCCTTTCTTGGTGTCCCCTCTTTCTCTTGGGCCCAAGTGCAATTATTTACAGAGCCTGGGGACCTCCTGGCACATACCCTTCCAAGTGCAGGTCCAAAGCACCAGGAAGCCAAATGGCGGGCTTCTCCCCAGTGGGGCCTCAGTTCCCAAGTGAGCATGGCAGGGAGCTCCTCCCGCGCCCTTCCCCACCCTCCCCTGCCACCCAGTAACATTCATGCACTCTCCACCGGCACCTCCTGGCCACAGCCCTCTTGGAGGGTGGAAGGGTTGGGCTCCCTCTCCTGACAAGGAATGATGCTTTTTGAGCTCGCAGGCCTCACCCCTGATTCACGAGGGCTTGAACAGGGAAGATTCCCCCACCTATCCACTCCTGGTCCTCTCAAGAACCCCTCCGAGGGCAGAGATAACAGAAGTCGCCACCCCCTGCCCTGCCACTGGCCCTGTAAGATTGCGCAACCCTAGCCTTCCATCACTTCCGATTTGGCCCTGGCGGGCGGCCGTCCGTCAGAACCCCCGTTCCGCGGCGCACCTTCTGCCGTGCTCTTGGGCTCCTGGTAGGGGTTGTCCAGCAGGTAGCGGAACTGGTTGTAGTTCTGGAGCAGGTACTTGGGGGCATACATGTGTTCGCTGGGGTCGGCCGGCGGGTACTCCTGCTGCGTGCCGTCAAACCAGCCCCCCGTGCGGATCAAGCTCCGAATGTAATTGAGGTCCCGCTTGTCCTCGTAGTCTCCCCAGCGGGGGAAGTCACCGTTCTGGGCCGACACGAGCTTGAAGTAGATGCCCTCGGGCGTGAAGCACCAGGAGCAGTGCCAGCCCGCGAAGTGCAGGGGGCTGCCCAGCGACCACTGCACCAGGATGTGGCCCGTGCGGTTCTCGTACTGCCGGAAGTTGGGCATGGTGTAGTACTGGCGGCGGCGCAGGCGGATGCCGTCCAGCCCGTACACCGACTGCAGCATGTCCACCGTGCAGCCCGACACCACCTCCAGGGTGCCCGGCTGCTTCCAGAAGAAACCGTAGAGCGACTTGCGCATGTGGAAGGCGAACGGCTCGGTCCAGCCGTCGTAGAGCTTGAGGAAGAGCACGCCGTCGCGCGCCGGGATCTCGTCGGCGTCGTCGATGATGAAGACGTCGTCGGGCCGCAGGTTGCGCAGCCGCGCCACGCCGTCCTGGGTCAGGAAGGTGCGCAGGTAGTCGTCGGCGATCCAGCCGTCCTGCCGCCCGCCCAGCGGGAAGTGGTCCAGGAAGACGTAGAGCACCTTGTGCCGGATGTACTCGAACGTGCCGTTGGTCAGCATCTCCCGGAACTTCAGCGGCCGCG
The DNA here is from genome assembly GCA_004027475.1 of Anoura caudifer. Classification (NCBI taxonomy): domain Eukaryota; kingdom Metazoa; phylum Chordata; class Mammalia; order Chiroptera; family Phyllostomidae; genus Anoura; species Anoura caudifer. The sequence goes on along the minus strand of PVKU01000832.1, from coordinate 112,579 downwards.
GCTCCCCGTAGGCTGTGAAGTTGGACTCGCACACCACAAAGGCGTCCACCACGTCGCCCAGCTCATGGAAGCGCACGTCCAGCAGGTCGAACTCGTGGTTGATGTTGATGGCGTTGATGACGCGCCGCGGCACCTCCCTGGGCACCAGGCGCTCCTTGGTGGGCAGATTGGAGTACTGCACCACGGTGGGCACACCGCAGCTGGGCCCGTGCCAGCCCGGGAGGCACACACACTCCACCCACTTGCGCCGCGCGCCGCGACTCCCCGCGCGCTCCTGGGCGCTCAGCAGGTGCCGGACTGGGCCCCGGGCAGATGAGCCATCGCCCCCCTCCACCTTCTCCTCTGGCCGCCCCGGTGGGGGCTTCTCCAGCGTCTTGGTACCTGGTTTGAAGCAAACACCTCCGGCTTTGGTGCGCACGAAATACTCAGTGGTGTCCTCAGGCAACACAAAGTCCATCCGGTGGAGTTCCTCGGTGGCTCTGCTTGGTGACAGTGGCTGGAGCAGGGGCGAATGGGAATATAGCGGGGTACGCAGCAGGTCGGGGCTCCCCGGCTCTGGGCTGGCCTGGGGTGTGACGGGGGCATTGTTCCAGAAGAAGCTGGACACGAGGTTAGGGCTGAGAGAGGCCAGTTCTCGGGGGAAGGTGACATAGGACAGGGTCTTGAAGAAGTGCAGGAAGGAGATGAGGCACAGGCCAGCCATACAGAACATGAGAAAGAGCTTGTAGCGTCTCATCTTCATCCTACAGGAAAGAGGGAGAGAGCAGACGGGTCAGGGATCTGGGTTCCTGGGTGAGGGGAGCGTGGGGCCCTTCTGGGAACCGGACTTGAGAGGCCCTTGCTACCACCATGTTTGTGAATGTCCTAGCCAGTTGGCGGTGACACCGTATGAAGGCACCTGCTGCTGCCCAGGCATCAAACCTGCTAGTCCAGCTTGCTGTACCTAGTGCCCCTGAAAGCCTATGTGTCAAAGAAGCTCCCGTCCTGGTTCAAGGACCCCTGCCCCTTGCTCACCAGCCCTACCCCCAAGGACCACCAGCTCACCACACATCCAAACTCTGCAGTGGGCTCCTCCACCTGGTTCACTGCTGCCCCCGCCCCCCTCCCCATACCAGCTGACACGAGCTCCAGGTACAAAGTATATCCTGGGAGAAACTCAACCCTGCCCTGCAGAATCTGCCCAGGGACTTACAGGCCCCAAAGGAGGGGAAGAGCCGGCCCCTCTCTGCACGGACCGGAGTTACGTTCTTTCTTCCTATCTACCTTCTTATTGCGTGTGGGACATTGACAAGCCTTTCCAATACCTTGTCACTGAAAAAATTCACAGGTCTCAAGAGATGACATTTAATTCTAACATTTAAAGAATAAAATTAAGTGAAAGTTCCCCTCATTAACCCATGCCTTGTACTATACTGCTCCCAGGCATGCACAATTGGTCCTATTAGAGGTGTATCACTTGTTTTAGGTGCGATTTTCTGTTCTTGGTTTAATAGTTTTCCTAACTATCACATTGGACACCAAGTCAAATCAAATTTTATCTAAATGAATAATAGAGATTTTCAGATCAGTGGAAAAAAACCTGCCATTTTCTTTTAAATTCTACATAATATTCCATGGTCACTTTGAATCAATCACTCTCTATTCATGAGTGACTCATGAATATAACCACTCTCTCTTCACATAGTCTGTTATCAATTCGAGATAACTATGGAGACATATGTATTACAATTTAAAGAGACTTTCCATTTTAGATTATCTGTAGTTTATCAGAAAGGTTGCAAAGATAGTACAGAGAGTTCTCTCACACTCCTCCTGCAGCCTCCCCTGGGGTTAACAGCTACATCAGCACGGTACCTTTGTCACAACTAGGAAACTGAAACAGGCACCTCGTCGTTGACCGAACTCCACACTTTTATCTGGATGTTCAACACTGTATCTCGTGCATGACCCTAACCATCCAGCTCGTGCTGTCCTTGAGCCCAGGGAGGTGGGCAGGTAGGCTGGGAGGTTACACCCTTTTGGGAGGTGGGACAAGTGACATGCTTGCAGTGACCCACCAAGTCATAGGAGGGGTTGAGACAGGCATCTGGTGCCTTCATTTCCCCCTCCACAGATCCTGGTGAGTGGGACACTGTCCTTCCACCTAGAACATTCTTTTCCCTAAAGTGTTCCTTTCTGTGGCTTCTCCTCTGGGTCGTTCGGGTATCCTCCTGCCATACTGTCCCTTTCACCTCCTGACACTGAGGGTGGTGGGCACTTGGCTTTCAACTGCTGTGACACTACACAAGGCTCCTTGCTGTTCTGAACCCCAGTTGCTACCTCTGTGAGATGGATCCCGAGTTCTCAGCACGTAATTTTCTCTGAAAAGTTCCATGGTCGGAGGGCACAGAACCATGAATGTTTGATCTAGAACTAAGTTTAAAAACCATTTCCTCCAACTCTTGCCTTTTTAAAATTTATTTGCTTATTTTCAGAGAGAGAGGAGAAGGGAGAGAGAGGGAGAGAAACATCAACGTGTGGTTGCCTCTCGCATGCCCCCTACTGGGGACCTCACCGGCAACCCAGGCATGTGCATGGACAGGGAATTGAACCAGCAGCCACCTTTTGGTTCGCAGGCCTGTGCTCAGTCCATTGAGCCACACCTGCCAGGGTGCTTTCGTTTCTATAAAGGAGGAAACCGAAGGACTTCAGGGACCTGCTCAAAGTTATGAAGCTGGGGTGTGAACCTGGGTGGCTTGACTCCCCTGTTACGCACCCTCCCTGGCCTTACCTTGCTGAGAAGTTCTGAGCAAGCCAGTCCAGAACAATGGAGTTGCTAATCCCCTGGCCAGGGTGGCACCTCCTTCAGCTTAAATGCTTGACCTTCCTGGAACCTGCCCCACAGGTGGCTAGCCCAGCCTCCCCAAAGGCAGGCAGGACAATTGGGGGCGGGGGCCTAACCTCTGCTGAATGTCAGCTGTCCCAGGACAGAAGTGGGGCTGGTCTCCTCTAGTGTTTCAGATGGCAGAAGGGAGAGGCTGCCCCTCCGCAGCATGTTCAAGAGGGTCTTCTGGGCTTCACAATGGATTCTAGCCCTGCTCTGCAAAGTGAGACCAGGCAGAGCAGGCCAGCAGGGTGAGTGGAGGGGCAATGGGTGAGGCCCAATAAAGGCAGGCGGGGAGGACGGTTGCCATGGCAGTGACCAGGTATAAGGCAACTGTGGAGGGAGGTCAGCACTGCAGAAGCCTCCAGAGTGACCTACCTGAGGATTTCAGGGCTTGCCAAGGGAACCCCATCCTTCTTGCAGGCTGTTTTCCCTTACTTGGGACCTGTCTCTGTAAGGCACACCCCCACCCTCACCCCGGCCCACCCTGGTTGGACTGAACAGCCCTGTGGGCTGTGGAGGGGCGGGGCAGGGCCAGGAGACTGAATCCCCTGGCAGCAGCCAACAAAGGCCTTAGCAGGTAAGAAACTCAAGGTGGAAGTGAACACCCTACTTTATGCAAAGGGGGGCCCTTGGATCCCACTGAGGTCACAATGACCCCATACCCCTGGCCAAGCTGGCTCTCAGGATCTGGTTACACCTGGCCCACTCTGCCCTAGGGAGGACAGACTCACCAACGCCTGGGACCTCCCTCTGACTCGCTGGGCCCCAGCCCAGCTTGCTGCCAAGAATCATGGAACTGAGCATGTCTCTCTCATCACTTAGGCTACCAGGAAGCTCTAAAGGGCACAGGGGTCAGCCCAGAGTCAGTGCCTCATAAACTGCATTTTCTGGGACACCTTCACTTCCCTCATAGCTGCTTGTATTTTTTTCAACTTTTACTCTTCTTGGTCAGATTCCTTTTTAGCTTATCTTCATGTATTTTGATAAATGCTTCAAATACATCTTTTGACCGAGAGGCACGTAAGTAGGAAACAATAAATAAATAAGCATTTGGGAGCCGGGGTCTCACTTACGTCTCAGTCACCCTGGGAGGTCTTTGTACTGTCATTGTCTTTATAGATGGGAAAGTAAGACTCCGAAAGCTGACGAGGCTTTCCCCAGGGACATTGAGTAGGTGGCCGAGTGAAGACTTGAACATGAGTTTTGTTCCCGAGCCAGCAGCTACACCCCCCCTTACAGCTGCAACCGTGCCCCTCCCCAGTGCAGGTGGCCTGGCTGCGAGCTACAGCCAGGGAGCATCTCTGAGTCCACGGTCCAGCTTCTTGGAGAAACCAGGTGTGACCACAGAGCTGATGGCCACTGACACAGCCCAGCTGCTGTCCTGAGCGCATGACACGCACGACCTCCCTGAACCCTTCCAACACACAGCAGCAACTGCTGTTGCCCCCGTTTCACAGATGAGGAGACTGAGGCCAGAGAAATGAAGTGACTTGCTCAGTGCCACACACTCTGGAAGGAATCCAGTAGTAAAGTTGTCCTGAGCACCTTCCATCTGCCAAGTTCAACCCAAGTGGACAACAAGGTCCCATGAAGTGTCCCCCAGTGACCCAGGAAGACAACCCAGTGGATGGAACTGCCACCATCACATTTGACCCACACAATACCCCACAGGGTGCTCACCGCACCTGTATCATCCATTCATTCAGCAGCGACTTCCAGGGAGCATGCCAGGTGCTCAGCACTGTGAGAGGGCCCTGGAGCACGGGAGACTAGGCAGCAAGGACCCCTGGCCCCGAGGAGCGAGGTGCGTGCTTGGGGTGCATGGGAGAAGGGTTGGTTATAAAGTAGATAAATGAGTCAAGTAATGTTGTGCATTAGGAAGAGTCGTGCTCTAAAGAACAAAGCAGGGTGAAGGGGAGGAAGGGGGTGGGGGTGGAGCAGGTCTCACAGGGAGTGAGACCTGAAGATGAGGCCACAGGGGAGGAAGGGACAGCCAGTACTCAGGGGAACTGCAAGGGCAGCAGACCAGAGGGGGACGGACCAGCCTGGATCATGCAGGGCCCAGGATCACAGCAGGAAATGTGGCCATCCCAAGAGGGCTCTGAGAAGAGGGACAGGATCTGCCTTCTGTATGAACAGCTCACCTGGGCTGCTCTGCTGAGACTGTCACCCCCAGGGCTGAGCAGGGGAGCTCTCTTACCCCACTTCCCGGCTGCCCACAGGGCGCACTGGCCAGCCTCTGCGGAGTCCATGGGACCGCTGTGAGCGCCGAGTCTTCTCAGAGGCCAACCCCCTCTGCGAAATGGGATGTATCCGGGCCTGCTCTGCCCACCTTCGATGAGACACTGGATCAGGGAGGCCAGCCCAGTCCATCCTTTTCCTGATGCCTGCTGTGGTGGCCTCATCTCCCCGGCAGCGGGACCACAGGCTCACAGGGCAGAACCTGGACCCAGTGGGTGCTCAACAAGAGCATCCTGCATTGCCCTGGGCTTCCTCAAAACACCCACCTGTGGCACTTCCATGCACACCCAGACTGCCCGGTTCCAGCCCCAGCTCTGCCACTTCCTGGGTAGCCTTGGGCAGGCCACTAAACTTTCTGAGCCTCCCTTTTCTTATCTACACAAGTATTCAGTAATAACCCATGTAAGGTGCTAGCACATACCAAGCGCTCAGTGAGCTTGAGATCTTCTTACTGCTATTGCTGTTCCCCAGCCTGGCAGAGTAGAGAGAACCTGGGCTTAGGGAGGAGCAAGGGCAAAGGCTTGGAGATGAGTCCTGGCAGGGCCTGGGCTCCGGCCAGCACTGTCTTGTCTCAGAGCCGCACTGAGCAGGATGAAGGCCTCAGCAAGTGAAGCATGGGCAGCCTGAGCCTGACTGGGGAGTGGGGTGGGAAAGGTGGGAAGTACTGAAAGGCTCTCTGGGAGCCTCTCTGCCAGGACCCCCACATGTTCTACGAGTCACACCCAGCCCCAGGGGCTGGGTCCACCCTCTGAGTGCGTGAAGGAGGTGGTAGGTGGGCCAGGTGCTTCCTGGTAGCTGGATAATCACAGACAAGGGAGGCTGAGGCTGACCCTGGCCCAGGATGGCCACAGGATCAGCCTGACGTGGGCCTCCTCCTCACAATCAGGAGGTCCCAGCTGGGCGGGTGTCCTTTCTCCCCCACCCTCCCCCCACGTCCCCCCTCAGGCTCTGCTCGGACAGCTGAAAGAGTGAGCGGGGAGCAGCTGAGCCCCAATCCCATGATGCAGCCATGACCTCAGGCTGAGTTTCAGGGGGCCTGGCCAGAGAGAAGAGGGGTGTTCTCTGGAGGCTGCCAGTTGTGCCTGTGGGGCTGGCCAGACAGGCAGCAGCCTCCCAGGTGCAGACAACCCCGACAGCTGTCACTGGGGTGACCGAGCGCCCACGGAGCTCTCCGTGGTCCTGAGCTTGCCTGCGCTAGCCAGGGCCCTAGCTCAGCCCAGGGGGTGCCCTCAGGCAGCCTCTAGCAGGCCCCTGACAGCCTCCTCTATTCAGAGCTTGAGTCCTAAGGGCTACTTCTTCCTCGCCTGCCTCACAGCCCTGATTCCTGGCGTCCTCCACTCTGGGGTAGCTGGGGTCACTCAACTCTTCCAACTGGGAGAGGAGGCCAGCTGCGGTCTGTGTCCAGGAGTGAGCAGGACCAACCCTTAGTAGGTGCTCGGGGCACTCTGTCAATGGAGTTAATCTCAGAGGTCAGCCCATCCTCCCTCAGTCTCCACTCCCAGGCAGGAATCTGCCCATCTAAGCCCCCCAGCCTGGGAGCACCTTCGAATGGACCCTCCCCACCTCTCCAAGAGTTCATCTGCTTGAAGAACATCTTGATTTTTCAGCTGAAGTCCACCTCCCTGTGCTCACCTTCCTGCCCACCCCAGCCCTGCCGCACTGGCCTGAGGGCTCTGCCCATCTCCATGAGGAAAGCAGGAGGTGCATCTTTGCAGCCAACCACAAAGATCTGAACACTGGGTCTTAGCATGGCAAGCTACTCCACCTCCCTGTCCCTCAGTTCCCCCTCTAAATAAAAGGGAGATATAACACTCCATTTCATAGGGTGATTGTGAGAATCAAATTAGCTGATCCATGTCAAGAACTAGGAACCCAGCCTAAGCACGCAGGAAGTGCTCAGTAAATATTTGCTGCCAGTTTTACTGGAAGTCAGGAGGATCTGGTTTGAATCCCAGCACTAGAACTTACTAGCTGTGTGTCCTTCAGCAATTTACTTAGCCTCTCTGAGCCTGTCCTCACATGAAGAAGGACAACGTCATCCTCTCCCTTACAGTCCTGTGGGAGATCTCAATGAGCCTGTGGGAGATCTCAATGACCCGCCTGCACAGAGCCTGGCACTTGGTCTATGCTATAAAAGTGCCTGTTTCTTTCCTTGAGTTTGGGTTTCCTGTCAGATGAGCAAACGCAGACGATCCGACTGAACTTGCCAGGCCTGGTTCCCGGCCAGCTTCGTGCAAGGGCGGGGCCAGGGCAGGGCTGCTCACCGTCTTCCGGGGCATTTCTCAGTGACTCCATGGGCTTTCCTAACCTGGGGCCAGAACCTGGGAGATCCGGAGCCCCAGGAAGTGTGCAGAATCCTCTTCCAGTGTCTGAAGGACACCTGAAGTAAGAATACTGCCCAAACCTTCACCCCAGGCAGGTATCCCTGCCAAGCGCCCACCTGGCTTCCTCCTGTCCAATTCTTAGAGCTGCCCATTCCAAGCCCTCGGGCTGCTCAAAATTCTTCTGTTGGCCTGAATCAGCCTCTTTGGAGCTTCTGCTATTGTTTCCAGGTCCTTTCTTAGGGTTAAGCAAGCAAGTCAGTGTCTGAGATCAGAAGACAGCGACCATGACTTCTGTATTTCCTCTGTCCCTGGGACTCAGTAAGGGTCCTTCCAACATGAGGTTCCATGATCCAACATGGAAGATAGGTAGAAAAGGTGGTGAAGAACAGGACAGATTGCAGGGTTCTGGCAGGATGCACAAAACTGACATTATTTATTTCTTCATATCTCATTGTTTTATTCATTCCTTCAGTTCCTCTCTACCAGGTAGGACTCCGAAGGTCAATCCTACACTAGGGGTCACTCTACAGCCAGCACATTATCCAGGCTACTGGTGAACCTGCACTGAGCCCTTGCTGTATGCCAGGTGCTGCGGCTATGAGGGCTGGAGAGGAGTGGGGCCCCGATTCTGGGGCCAACACTGGAGGGACATGAACGTACGCATGCCTCCATCTTGTTGAGGAAACAGAGGTTTGAGGAAGTTAGGGTACTTGCTTAGCCACACAACACCAGTGGGAAGGGAACAGATGGAAACAGACACCACTTCCCTCAGGCACCCTGCGCTTGCTGACAGAGACTGGGGGCCCAGCGGGACTGCAGACTTTGGGTCCTGCCCTTGCCCTGGATTAACCTCGAACGCTGACGGAGGGACTGTCTAGTGTGCCAGGACCCCAGTCCCCAGGAATTCTGCTCCCCTGGCACTCCACAGAGTGAGAGTTGGCTCGTGGGGCCAGCCCTGGCCAAGGACACCATCTGTTCCAGGTGACCAGAGTCCTGGCAAACACTGTTCACCACAAGGCAGCAGCTGTCACAGCCACAGATAAGGAAACCAGGCCCCCGTGGGGAGAGGAAGCACTACACTGGGAACCAGTTCTTGGACCAGCTAGGCAGTGTTGGAGGAGGACCGGGCACCCGTACTACCCAAATACCCAACTTGCCTGGCACAAGGGTCTTGGCCCTACTTCCTCTGCTGGCTCAGCTCCAGGTTGGGGCTGGCTGCTCAGTTCAATGCCCATACCCAGAAGCGCTTTACATGATGAACCCCACCCCTCCCCCTGCTCCACAGCCAGCCCCTGTGCTCCCTGTCCTTCCTCCTTCTTCCAAACCTCTCCGATCAATCCCAGCTCCTGCCTGCTGCCACAGAGGGCAAGCACGTGCCTGGGAAAGTTGATTCCCAAGGCTGGGACCTGCCTGCCCTTGCTCCCTGGGGCCCCCTCTCCTTTCTACACCGGTCATTGGCCTGCCTGAGACATCAGCTTCTGGTCCCCAGAGGCCAGTGGGCATACAGAACATTTCTACCACCCCAGAATGTCCTGTGGACAGCACTGTGGGCTAAACAGGTTAGTCATCCTCGGGTACCAGCCAACGGGGGGGCGGCTGTGCCCAGAAGCCTGTGGTGGCCCACAGCTGCTCTGACCTTGCCTCCCCCAATCTGGCCCCTTTGCCTCATTCATGTTGATGCAATGGGCACCCCTTACCACACGCTGCAATATGGGCCAGCCATTGGCTGGGTTTTACATATACCTGACCTTCACAGTCACCCTTGGAGGTAGGAATTATTATTATCCACATTCGACAGATGAGGAAACCGAGGTTGAGAGGGTGAAGTGACTTGGAGCGCGCTGCAGGTCTGCGCAGCGTCTGCCCAGAGGGGCCAGGCAGGGTGGCCTCAGCCTGAGGCCACTGAAGGCTCTGAGCACAGCAGCAGCGTCAACCTATGCCTGAAGATACTAATCTGTTGGCTTTCCAACTGTCCTATGACATGCTCTTTGATGGTGAAAACATCGAGGTCTATGCTCGCTCAAGCACCAGCCACTACCCACATGTGGCTACTGAGCACTTGAAACTGACTGGGGGCAGGGCAACAGAGGAACTTGTCATTTAAAGACGATGTCAATTTTAATAGCCACATGCAGCTAGTGGCTACCGGTTTAGACCGCACTGGGGAGAAGGCAACCAGGGGGCCGAGTCCACTGCTCCAGGCCAGAGGGAGTGGTGGGGCAGCACAATGGGGGAGACAGTGGGAGGGATGGGGAGGACACTGTGGGGCACAGCTGTGGTGCTGGGGGGCAGGAAGTAGCCCAGGGCATCCAGCTTGGGACACACGGAAGGGTGAGGGACAGTGGTGAGCTGTTGCTAAGGTGCCTCAGATCCTGGATGGTGGAGGGAAGGAATGGGAGAAGGGACGCACCCCTGGGGGGACTGCCTAACATCCCAGATCAGCAGGAGGAGGGCTAGAGTGGGGGACTGATAGGGTTCTGCGGTAGGTGCAGAGAGCAGGTCAGCTCTGAGCTCGGAGCTAGGGAGCAGTAGGGAGCGAGGTGGGCAGATGAGCTCATCACAGAGCTCAGCCCAGTGGAAGGACAGGGGACACATAAGAAAACAGGTCAACGGAAAAGGCCAGGTGTCAGGGAGGGCCTCCAAGAGGATGTCTCAGCCCAGGCCCCAGGTCCCGCAGGAGCCCTTGCAGAGTGAGGGGGCAGCAGCCCAGACACTGGACTGGGGGCACAGAGGCCTGTGTGTTGGGAATCCCCAGTGCCATGCAGCTAAGTGGGAGTTCCTGAGTCTGGCAAGGAGCATACAGGATGGCAAGGATACTCCCCTCACCTTGGGCTGCTTGGTGGCCCCCCCCATTGGGTCTGCAATCCTGATGCAGGTAAACCCTGCAGCTGGGCAGGGCTGTGGAGCAGGGGGCCTGGAACATTCCTCCCAGGAGATGGTGCCTCCATCATCATCACCTTCTTCTTGGCAGCTGGCACCTCCCGAATGCCCTCGGGTGCCTGACGCTGCGTGCATTCGCCTTGCTCCATGCATCCTCACAGTGACCACATGATGAGGTGGGCATGGGGAGTGGAGGGACCTTCCTGAGACTCAGCTCACACCCACATGCCACTGCTGGGGGTCCTCAGTCAGGATTTCAGCACAAGGGGGTCTGCTGCCTTCAGCCTGGCCTCTCACCTCTGCCCAGGTCTTCATCAGGTGCCGGGGGTGCCTCCCTTTTGCAGGTGGCCTGAAAAGTTGCACCTGAGCAACAGCCCCACTCCCTGTGCCCAAGGCTCCCCTCTCCACCCAGGCCACACTCCATGAGGCTGTGCCACAGTGATTCACAGCCACATCTCACAAAGCCCAGGGCTCCTGAAAGGCCGAGGGGTCCCAGGGCCCTGCCCCATCCCCCCACGGACTCCAACAGGAGCAAATCTCCCCAGACAGGGGCCTGTGTTGGGTCTCCAGTAGCTTGAAGAGGGTTGGGTGCTCTAGAAAGTCAAGAAACCTGAGATGAGGCCTGGCCTTCAGGAGGCTCGGGGGGACTGAAGCCCCGGAGGGGACAGGGCTCCTGCTCTGCATTGTAGACCCCTGCCCACAGCCTCCTGGAGGGTTGCAGACTGGCTGCACCCAACACCCTGGAGGTTTCTTTTGGCCTCCTGCTTGATGCTGGCCTCCAGCTGGCGGGACCTGGCTGCATGGCCTGGGGACACCCCAACCCGGTCCGAGGCCCATCCTTGAGCCACCCACTGCAGCATGCTCCAAGACAGGGGTGTCCGACCTTTTGGCGTCTCTGGGCCACACTGGAAGAAGAGTTGTCTTGGGCCACACATTAAATACATTGTGACACGTAATCACAAAAAAACTCATAACGTTTTAGGTAAGGTAATGTTTAGGTTTACATAAGGTAAACTTGCGGTTTTGTGTTGGGCCACATTCACAGCCATCCTGTGAATGCCACAGGCTGCAGGTTGGAAGCCCCTGCAAGGGCTTCAGCTCCCTTCTCTAATTTCACCGTCACGTCAGCCCCTGTCACTATGACAGAGTCCAAGCAACAACCCTGGCTTGCTCCCTGCTCACCCTGTAAGTGGCAGGGCGTGTCGGTCCCGACCCTAGGTCTTCCTGCTCCCCACCACTCCACCTTGCCTCAGGCCTGCCCGGTTCCTCCCTGGGCCCCTCCAAGCTCACCTACCCTCCCCTTGCTTAACCAGGTACCTGCCTCAGGAGGGTCACAGGCCACAGGTGGGGTGCTGCCCCATCCCAGCTACTGCAACAAACTCTTCAACCCCGCACCTGGTCTTCACGGCTCCACAGCAGCTGTTTCTTCCCGAGGGCTGTCCCCTGCGCCCCAGGCCCAATGCAGGCCGAAATTAGGTGGCTGCATGAGGAACTGACTTTGTCCAGGCCTGGTGCCAGCTCTGCCCTTTCCTGGGCTGCTTTCCTGGCCCCACCTCTTCCCAGCCAAGTCGCCTAACCTCTCTAGGCTTCAGTCTTCTCGTCTGTACAAACGGGTAACCAAGCAGCCCTGACTGGGTGGCTCAGCTGGTTGGAGAACGGTCCCATACCCAAAGCTTGTGGGTTTGATCCCGGTCAGGGCAAGCACAGGAGGAAACCAATCGATGTTTCTCTTTCTCTCAAATTAAGATCAGTAAACATACCCTTGGGTGAAGGTTAGAAAAGGAAAGGGAGACCAAGCAGCAGGGAGAGGTGCCCCACCCCAGTGGAGCCGCTCCCCAAGGCCAGGGTCCAGGAGCTGGGTGCCCTCCAGGTTTCCGTGTGTAGGTGAGAGCCCGTCAGTGCCCGGTGAACTGCACACCCAACTCCCCTTGGAGCCTCTCTGCCCGCTTCCCTCTGGGCAGGTCACCCTGAACTGCGTCCTCCCTCTCAAGGGGCTCCTGGGCATTTTCAGCAGGACACAGGTGGGAAGCAGAGGAGTGAGGTGCACATGCAAGAGCTTGAAGGAAAGCCCACGGGTGGGGTGGGCCAGTGTCTCAAACACAGAGGGGGCCGGGGGGCCTGGGTCCGAGTCCTGACCGCCCTCAGAGAACACGAGCTGCTGTCCTGTGTGGGGGCCACATGGGGTGGGTGCCATCGGGGGAGGAGTCTCAGTGAGCAGCCACACAGGACTGTGTGTGGCTGACCACGGGTGAGAAACTGGGGCCCCAGAGGAGACCCCCAAACAACTCCTGCCCTGCCCGTGAAGGTTCAATGCCCAAGCGCACCGTTAGCAGGGCCCACGGGCCCTCTGTTCAGAGTCACCCTCTCCAGGCTGCCCCAGGAAGGTAAAGACATGAATCTGTCTCAGAAGAGGGCTGGGTGGTGGGGCAGCGATCATTCATGCTGCTGGCGGACGTGTGAAGGGGGTGCACTGAGGGCCTGTAAAGATGCTGTCGCATAATCCAGGGTCCCCTTCTCCCCTCTTTTACAGCCCAGCTTAGCTCTTGCCTCCCTGGCGGGGGTTGCCCTTGACCCCAACCTGCTCAGAGACCCCCCCATCAGCTTGGAGAGAAGCTTCCCACTGGCTCATCTGCCCGCCCTGAAGGCAGGGAGTGCCACGTACTGCTCTGGAGCCGGCCATGCAGAGGACGCCAGTGAACGTCTGGGGAACGAGTGAAGGACATCATTTTGGGCAGGCCCCACTGCTCTCTGTGCCTCAGTGGCTCCATCTGTGAGAGGGAACAACACCCACCAGGGTAGGGTGCTGGAGGCCCAAGTGAGAAGGACAGTCGAGAGGACTCCCCAAGGGCACAGGGGCCTGGGCATCTCTGCAGGGAGAGCCAGGCTGGTATGGATGGCTGGAGGGCAGGGGCAGGCACGGAGCCCTGGGAGGAAGGAGGAAGAAGAAGGAAGAGAGAGACCAGGGTCTCTCAAGGCGGTTGTGGGGGGTGGCCCTAGCCCGTAATAACTAACCGAACGAACGAGAGTAATCATTAACTGAGCTTCTGATTAGAGAAAGGAGAACACGGCCTTTTCTGATTCATAGAGAGGAGCGTCTTTGGACAGATGTTGACCAAGCCAAGCCCCAGGCAGGCTTATCACTCACACCCTACGGAACCCGGAGGCCCTGAACCCCTGAACCCAGGAAGAACTCATTCCTGGGCCCAGCTGTGCAAGTTGCCCCGGCGCCCAATGTCTCAGGAGGCAGGGGAGGTTGGGGGTGGGGTGTCTAGATTCAAACCCTGCCCCTGCCTCTCCTCAACCCCCCCGTGTGATCAGGTCACTTCATAGCCCTGGGGCTCCATGTAGAACCAGCCCGGCCCCTCACTCCGTGAGGATTAAAAGGGGTAACATCCAAAAAGCCTTAACCTCGACCAGGCCTCTGGATCCCTGAGCTGAGGCTTGGGCGCCTCTGTCCATAGCACCTCACCACGTGCCTGGCTGGGGCGCTCACTGCAAGGCCTGTGGACACCTCCCTCCAGAAAGGTTCCCAGGACAAAACCCCAATCCTCCTCCTCACCGGCCTCCCTCCTGCCTCCCCCTTTCTAAAAATTCTGACTTGAAATTCTTAATCGTTGAACAAGAGGCCCTGCATTTTCATCCGGCACCAGGCCATGCAAACTCTTTCTCGGCAGAGTTCCGTTCTATCAGGCCACAGCCCCTTCAAAACAGCCTCCCAGGACCCTCCTTCCCCCAACTCCTGCACATTCAGAATGAAATCCAAACTTCTGCATCCATATGCCCTGTCGGTTGGTCCCTGCCTCTTTGCTGACCTCGCCTCCCTTGTCCACTCAGCCCCACCCACAGTCCCTGCCTTTCTGTCCCTCCCATACCGAAGGTCCCCTGTCTCAGGGTCCTTGTCACCTAGAATGCCCTTCCCTCAGATCTCCACGTGCCAGCTACCTCCTCCCTTCCTGACCCGCCAGCCAGAGCAGCTGCCCCTCCTGGGCTATCTGCCCCACAGCACCCCTCGCTGCGGAAGCCTGAGGAAGCCATCTCCTTGTTTATGTGTTAGTGGTCTGCCTCCCCCACCCACACCCTGCTCACTCGGAATGTCAACAACAGGAGAGCAGGGTCACCGCTGCTCTTTCCCGCCCCACCCGACACAGCCTGGCCTGGACACAGCGCACTACAAACAGCTGTTGAATGACAGCGGAACTCTGATGAGAGCCGGCGACAGACTGAGCGAAAAGTATCGCCTGGTTCGGGGGTGCATGGGCAGCAGGCCTGGCCAGTGCGTGCCCACCCCAAGCAGGGGGCCCTCCCCTGCTCCGGAGGCCCAGAGAAAGCTCCACCCTCTCAGCCCCGTCCTGCCCAGGCAGCCCCGGCAGTGCCAGCCCCTCCCGCCAGGCTTGCCTGTCCTCCGGGGACAATATACAAAGGGCCACTTCAGTGTGGAGCCTCGTCTCCAACCCAGAAGGCACCCCCACCCCTCCTCTGTCCTCACGGGGCCTTCCCCAGCACAGGGCCCTGGAGCCAAGCTAAGCTGGAGAGGCTTTGTTCCATGCACGGCACCTGGGGACATGGGGGTGGTGGGGGCCCCCACACAGTGTGGAGGCAAAATTGGCCACCATATACCCAGGCAGTAGGAGTGGGAGGCACTCCCGTGGGCACCTCCCCATGAGTACAGGATGGCAGGTGGCGGAGATCCCTGTGTCCTGAGAGGCCTGGGTGCCAGTGGGGTCAGGGACACAGAGGAGCAGAACCAGGGGGCCGGGGCCAGGGCCGGGCCACAGGGAGAGCTGGAGCCTGCGACCAGTTTCCATCCTGCCTGGGACCTTCTGCTGCAAAACTGGGTGCAAAGGACTCGGTCTGATGGCGGCTGCAGTGACCTGAGCCGATGACCTGGGGTCTGAGCCTGACCCCAAAGACGCCTGGACAACTTCGGGAATCCCTGGCATTCCTCCTCCTGGGCATCAGTGAGGTGCCTGGTGCCCAGCCACCCAGGCCAGGAATTCCCCTTCTCACCGACCCCACACACCTGTCACCAAGCCCGGTCTGCTCCGTGTCCTGCGCTAGCGGCACCACCATCAGTGATCACCTGGACAACAGCGGCAGCCTCCCTGAAGGGCTCCCAGGCTGGCCACCATGAGCCAAGTACAAGCCACATCTGACGCTGCCTGGCCCTCGCACCTTGGAACCGCTGACCTCGGGATAAAGTCCAAACCCTCCAGGAGGCTCCAAGTCGGTGCACAGCCTTGCACCCCCAGCCCCACCCCTGTCTCAGGTGGGGTCCGCTGACCTGCGTGCCCTCCAGGGCTCCCTGGCCCTCCGCTTTGGAAAGACCCTGGCTTGCCGCCCCCGCCATCCCTCATCCCAAACCGAGTTGTGCTGCCCGGGTCTTCTGGGCTTTCGCAGCCCCCGCCTGACACAAAGAAGGTGTGTGTCAACATCAGTTTGTTGAAAGAATAAATGACCCTCTACCAAATCCCACACCTGTACCTTTCAGTAAATGCTGCTGGGCTCTCAGGCCTGGTCTGGGACTTGGGAAAGTGGCCTCAGGTCCTTTTCCAAGTCCTGCCTGCAGCACGCCCAGGGCTCACACCCTGCCATGAGCTGGCTCACCTCCACAAGCTGCCAGGGTCCCTTCCATGGAGGGTAGGGGTGGAGAGGGGAGACAGGAAATGACTGCAGCTGTCGGAGCCACATGATAGCAGATGGCCGGGAGGGGGTTCGGAAAAGAAGGGGTGGCACATGAAGCCACGGCTCTGAGTGGGTTAGGGTCCTCCCCATAGCAGCTCATGGCCATGCGCCTGGCACACAGGAGGTACTCAACAAGTCACTGCTGAGTGCAGGAATGAGCTTGAACTCTGGCTCTGCCACCCCAGTTCGGGGACCCCAGGCATGAACTTGACCCTCCTCCAGCCTGTTTGCTGAGACATAACAGCAGAGGCTGGTCCTCAGAGGGATTTGGGAAAGTGACGAGGCTGCCCTGGCCCAGAGCCTGCAGCTCCTGGATGTGAGAACCTGAGCACCACAAGCAACCTCCTGCTGGGAGCGGTCTAGATAGGGCAGGTGCACAGCTGGTTGGCTCTGTGCTCTGGGCACCTGGCGGGCCTCCACAGAGCTGGAACAACAGCCCCTTTCTCCTCCCCAGCCCCCCAGCTCCTCTCCATTCGCCCCTGCCTTCGAGGACACCAGCTCCCATGGGTCAGGACCTAGCTGTCTCCACTGGGGAAGTTCAGGAGGCCCTCACCAGGTGGTAGGGACCCCATGCAGGGCTACAGGCAGTGGGCCTCCATTCCTTAATATCAAGGGAGCTGCCCATCTGTCCTGGCTCTGTTGGCTACTCAGCCCTTCCCACCTGCTGCATCCGGTGTCCTACCACTGGCCCAAGCGCTCCAGTACTGCTGCAAGGAGAGAGGACACGGGACGGCTGCGACAAACCCGTCCCCACAGGGAGAGGCTGGTCTAGGGGTTGGGTGGTCAGGGTCCCAGTCTCGGCAAGGCCATCCACCTCCTGAGAGGCCCTGGGCACCAAGAGCAGCGCCCCTCCCTATGTGCTGTGTGCTCCAGCTCAGCTCATCCTCACAGCCCCACTTCACAGATGAAACCGAGGCTGAGAGGGGACACGACTTGCAAGGTCAAGCACCAGGGGGCTGCAGGGAGGGCTCTCAGCCCAGCTACTGCTCGCCAAGGCCCAGGAGCGCCCCCTCCCCCTGGACCTCAGCGGATACCAGTGCTCCGTGTTCCCGAAGGCCCCCAGTTGAGGCCTGCTGCTCCACATGCCCCTTGAAGTCCCATATTCTGAGCACTGTGTTCAAATGACTGGTCCCCATGAAGTTCTGCAGCCTGGAGTCTCCAGCCTGCCCCCGGGTTCTGTATCTGTGTTCTCCAGCCAACACACTTCCTCTATAGGGCACCGCATTCTCCTCCCAGCCTCCCGCCACGGGGCTCACAGCCGCTGCTCCATCAGCCTTCAGGGGTGTTTTCAAGCAGCAAGGAGGGCGAGTTGGGCCGGTGTGGTGGGGGGTGGCCTTTAGCAATGGCAGAGCACACAGAATGCTCTTCCCCGCCTCGTCTCTGCAGGATGCCCTGCTGACTACTCCCACCCCTGATGGCCCCAACCCCACCAGTCCGCACTGCAGCAGCCTCACGAGACAGGCATTCCCCCAAGGACGGAGGGCGCTTCCTTCGTGGGCACTCGATTAACACTTGCTGGATTAATTCACCAGGCACCCCCGAGGTACTAGCAATGTCGCACAGGGGCTCAGCCTGAGGGACACACATTCACATGTGATGAAGATGCTCAGCAGTGTGCATGTGCAGGTGATGCTCACAAAACGTCCACAGGGAAACAAAGACATGCTACACCGTGAGGTGGGCAGGTCTGTCTACGCTCCTGGCACCTAGCTCAGCCCCTGGCACACAGTAGGCCCTCAGTGAGTAACTGCTGAATGAATCATGAGTGCCCTGTACCAGGTAGAGTCAGGGCCCATGGGAGAGACAGAGATGGAGTCCCCACCCAGGATCAGGGCTCAGCTGTGATTACAAACACCTTTACCACAAGGGAGAGCTGGACCATGTTGTCGGAGGGCCACCTCAAGGCAGGGTCTGTCAGGAAGGCAGTCGAAGGCGATGCAGCACACCCACTGGGCAGCGGGGATGGAGGTGATGCCCACAGCCCTGGAGCCACCGCTGGCTGGGAGAAGGGGCAGGAATGGCTTCCTGGGCGGACAGCAGCACCTGTGAGGGGGTGGTCTGGCCCTCCAGATGGGGGGCCTGGCACATCGAAGGTTGGAAGGAGAAGAGGACCGTGTGCAGAGAACAACAAGGCTCCCAAGCTGGAATGCAGGGTGCATGGGGTGCATGGGGAGAGAGGAGCGAAGGTAGATCCTCACCATAGGAAGGAGGTCAGAGGTTTGGACCGAATGCGAGCAGAACTGCATCCCAGTAGCCCCAGGTCTGGACACTTACGGATGCAATTTCCAGGAAGGAGAGATGAGCAATCAACAGGTAAGCTGTTTGCCACTGATGCACCTGTTCTGGGGGTGGGAGTGTGCCGGGGGCTCGACAACCCCACTGGTGCGACCCCACAGCGGGCGCCTCCATAGACCCTGCACAAGCTGCAACCCCAGGAGCAGACGCATGGTGAGCAGGCTGTTCTCAGGGCACCTCTTCTTACCTCTCTCCAAAATATAACTTTGTCCTTTTGGCTATAAAAGTTTGCCACATTCTAGAAAATCTGGGAATTGCAGTGGAAGAGGCAGGACAGTAGCACGCACCGTCCCGCCACCTCTCGGGCTGACGCTGTGGTCAGGGCGCTCACAGACTTTCCCTGCGCACCTCTGCGAAGGGATGATTCACCAACATGGATTTCCTGCCAGCTCTGGGGCAACACGCACTTTCTCTGCAGAGCACTGCCCTCCACACTGGAAAACCTAAGCACCAACCTGAGCCCTGGGGACTTTGCCCTTTTCGGTTCCTTCCCATCCCCCCACAGACCTGACCCGGATCCTGCCGAGAAAGGCTCCAACTTGGGACAGGCTGGGGGGCGGGGACAGAGTGCAGCCCCACGGCCCCGGACTCCCCCCCTCCACACCACGAAGGGGACCCACGGCCACTCTCCACAGCACTCTGGGTCAGTCCCAAGGCCTGGGCCTCAAGGTTTCCTTTGTGAAATGGGAGGCTTCAGCCGGCCACATGGAGTCTAGGCTCCCCAGCCTGGCCCCTCCTCTGGGCTGAGGTGACAGTCACCTGCACCATGCTGCACCTTACAGTTGCTTCTAGGAGCCTCACCAGGAGGCCCCTCGGTCTCTCCCAGAACTACACGGCTTGTCATCCAGACAGAAGAGCCAGCACAGTGAGCTCCACCGCTGGCCCAGGGGACCTCGCCGCGTCCTCCTGGCCCAGTCCTCTCTCTCCATGCCACCAGCACATCCCACCAGGCCCTCAACAGACTTGCCCTGCCCACAAAGTTCCCACATCCCACAGGGACAGACAGAAATCCCCTTGGGGTGGGCATCAGGAATAGCTGCCTGGAGGGGCTTTAAGGGATGCCCAGGAGAGGAGGGGAAGGGCATCCTGGGCAGAGAACAGCACCTGCAAAGGCCCAAGGGGAAAGCCAGTGCCTGGATCTCCGGTCTGGGTGCGGGTGCTGGTGCATTGCCGTCCCCACCTGCCAGGGCCTGGAAGTGGCAACTGGGGTTTCTGCCACATTCCCCTCAGCAGTGGCCATAAGGCCGTGGCCCATGCTCACATGTGGCCCCAAACACTTCGGACAGCAGTGACCTGCCAGGCCCCAGAACCAGCCTGAGGAGGCCTGGCCTCTGGACACCCCTAGGAGGGAATCTGCCTGGATGTCCTCCAGAGCCAGCCCCTGCTGGCTAATGACTCTACAGTAGCCATTCTGTGTGGCCCACACCTACCTGCCAGGCTCCCCTGACCCTCCCAGCCATGGCAGAGCTTCACGCTCTCTGGTCTTCATTTTGGGAAAGCAGGCTGTGATCCTGGACCAGCCACCCCCATGCCGGGGGCCTCAGCTTAGAGACCGAAGACTGTCCTGGGCTGTCCGAGGAGCAGATGTGGCAACCCATGTGCCAGCCTACGCTCAGGCCTGGCTCTGCCCCGACTGGCCACGTGGGCCCCCACGCTGGCTGCACAGGTTATGTCTCCCACCAGCCTGGGCAGAGGCCCTCCCCTCACCGCCCCCCACCCTGCGCCTGCAGGACGCCCACGGTGCGGGTCTTCTGACCTGGGCCGCAGGCACAGGTGAGGAGAGCCACGCCCCTGAGACCCGTGAAAAACAAGGGAGCTGGTGGGCATGGAAGTGCTTTTTAACTGCAGGTGCCAGAGGCCTATTCACGCTTCTGGTAGTTGGGGATGCTCTGCCCCGAGGAGCCACCTCCTGGCTGCGTGACCCTGGCAAGTCACTTCTCCTGTCTCGGACTCAGTTTCCACACAGTGGGACGGTGCCTTCGCAAGCTTTTGCCCGCACCAGCCGCAATGCCATGTGCTCACACTCACCATTCAACAAAGAGTTAAGAAACATTTAGTGAACGCTTCTGCCATGGTGCCGGCTCCCAGCACACACCCATGTGCCAGCCCAGGAGCCCAAGCCTCCTGTTTCCCTTCGCCAGCCACCATCAGCCACCAGCCATGACTCACCCAGGTGGTGGTGAGAGCAGGAGCAGCCACCAGAGGCTGACCCAGAGCCCTGAGCAAGCTCTGGGGGGTTCCACAGCCAGCAGCAACCTATTTCCCAGGGGAGACCGCAGCAGCGGGTGCTCCTGTGAAAAAGCAATGGGGGTACAGCGTGGGGGCCATCATGGTGTGTGCAGAGCTGGGGGACAGGGGTGGCATGGAGCAGAGGCATGAGTCACAGGGACTGTCATCCCAGGGGACAGGGGTTCTCCTAAGGCAGCCTGGACCCCATGGTGCCGGACAGTGGGTCTTGGAGTCCACAGGCCTCTAAATCCCCAAGGCAGCATTTTAAAAATTGGGTTTGCACCTTCCCTCCCCTGTTGGATTTCTAACTCAGCAGGGGAGGAAGGGCCCGGGAATTAGGGACTCTCCTCAAGCCTCCCAGGTGAGACTGAGCGAGGCTTCCAGCAGCCCCAGGAAATACAGGGGGACTGGAGAGACACAGAGTCCAGAGGTGGGCGGCCTGTAGGCCACCAGGACACGGGTGAGGCAGCTGTTTCAGGCATTCCAGCCTCAGACAGCGGTCCCCTCTGGGTGACCAAGGGGAACTAGGTAGGAAGCCCTGTCTGGGGTCCTACAGTCCCAGCCATACCACTTACCAGCCCTGAGCCCTGAGTCCTGGGCTCCCTCAAACTGCTGAACAGGGAGAAACAGCAGCACCTACCTCTTGGGAAGTTAGGCTTTCACGGGATAATGCAGACAAAGCGCTTGGCCCAGGGCCTGGCACCCAGCAAGCACTCAATAAATAGCAGCAAATTATGATGACTGGGAGGCTGAAGTGGGGAGAGCAGCCTGGAAAATCATCTATCACAGGCCTCTGTCAACCAGAACCCAGGAGCCTGCCGCTGCCTCTGCACCCCCACCCACACTGCTCAGACCGGGTCTGCACTGCTCCTTCGGGGACTTCCGGGCGGGCAGTTGGCCCAAGAAGGTGGCTGGAGGACAGGCCCGAGGAGGTCCCAGCTCCCAGCCTGCACCCCGCCCCGCCTGCACCCCCACAGACTCCCCTTCAGTGGGAACCAGTCTTGAGCCAAATAAGCTCTGAATTCCTAAAATAACAAAGTAATTAGGTATATAAATAATTTCTATTGTTTCAATTTTATTTTTAGAAAAAAAAAATGAAAACAAGTGAGGAATTTCCATTCCAACAGGGAAATTTCCATTCGAGGAACCCCGTTAACCTCCTGTGTTTCGGGCAAGCCTTGGGCCCCCCTGTGCACCCCCTTCTAGACCACAGGGGGCATTTTTCAGCATCCTTCCACCTGGCTGCTTCTTGCCACCGGCAGGCTCTCAGCCCTCCTGCAGCCTCACTGTCCGGTTCCCAGAGATGGGGACAAGCAGCGTCCATGTGACCGCCCCGCCGTAGCCTGAGGCTCCCCTCTGGAGGGCCAGTCTCCACTAGGGATGAAGAATGGGGCGGGATGGCCAGAACAGCAGGGATGCACCCTCGGGCTAAAAATCATTCACCCACTCACTCGAGCTCCTGCAGGTCTGCGGCACTCAGGCCAGTGAGACCCCCATGGTGAGGACACAGGGACACGGTGCTCTGTGGGCCCACAGCCAGGAGACCAGGACTCACACAGGCCTCCCTACATAAGTGATGCTCAAGCTAAGATGTACAGGACGGGTCAGCGGTAACAAGACACGGTACCTTGATGTCCCCATCTGCAGAGGGCATTGCCGTGGTACTCTTGCCACGGGTTGCTGTAGAGATGCAACAAATGTCAGCCGCTGACAGTTTTATGGGCAGGCCCATGTGAAGGGTTGTAAGGCTGGGGACGACAGTAGAAAGGGCAGAAGGGTCTGCATGATTTGGGGTGGATGGCTGGCATCATGAAGGAGGCTTTTACTGGGTGACAGAGTTTCAGGGGGCAAAAGTGGGTAGAAGAAACATTCAGGCAGAGGGAACAGCAAAAGCAAAGGAGCAGAATTTGAGGCTTGAGACCACTTTGGGTCACATCTCAGAGCTCTCTTAAGCTAAAGCTTGGGATCCAGAAAGGCCACTCTGTGCAGAGGCCCAAGGCCAGGCCAAGGTCAAGGGGAGAGACCCTGGGAGAAGGGCCTCAAGTGAGAGTGAGGCAGGGTCAGAGGTGTGGAGCCCCAAGAAAGGAAGACACCAGCCTTCCATTTCCTCTGCTATCGGTCCCACTGAGGGTGCTCACTCAGGGTGGCCTCCGGCCCCACCCTCAGCCTGCCCAACACCTGCCCCCAAAGGCCCTCTTCCAGACAGTATGGCCGGGCAGCTCCCCGGATCCAGCTGACTGACAGTCTCCAGGGCCTTTCCTTCTTGTTCCACCATCACTTATGAACCACCTACTAAATGCCTGGGTGCTGAAGTTTCCATGTACCTGCTTCCATTAGGAGATCGTTAAGCTGTTGGCAATTTGAAATGGGCCCTGCTGGGAAGATTTACACCACAGAAATGGGCCAACACTGCTCATCGCAGAGCCAGATGCCAGCATGCCACAGCCCTCTGCCCAAGCGTGGACACAGAAAGGCAGGCCCCTGCCCATGGGGACTGCCAGACAGAAGAGGACAACAGGGATGTGGAATGCACCAGGGCAGGCTGTGTGTTCTCTGAGGGGGCAGGGGTGGGAATAGGGAGACTCACTCTGCAAGGAGGGTGTGAACGTTCACCAGAAACTGAACCAAAACCAAACCGTTGAAACCATCAGCGATCATGTGCGCTTTCCCACTTTAGGAACTGAAGCACAGCCCAAGTCACCTAGTAAGAAGTGACAGGGCTAGGATTGGAACCTGGGCCATCGGGTGCAAGATCCTTGCTTTCCCACCCCATGATGCAGCAACTGCTTCTCCTTCCTCCCTGAAGCACAGCACTGGAGAGCTCTTGAGTGCCCAGTGGTATCTGCTGCCCAGCTACATTCTAACCTCCTGAGCGCAAGGCCTGCTTCCTCTCTGCCTGGCTGCCTGGCACAGCGCCCCTCACAGGAGGGCATCGTGTTTGTTGACCTGCATGTCTGAAGAAACTTCTGGAAAATAGCCCTGGTCCCCATGTGGTGGATTAGAGCTGGCTGGCCGGGGGTGCACCATGCAGTATGGGGGACAAAGAGGCTTTGGCCTTGGAGTGCACAGCAGGGGCCCCTGAATGACAGACATGGCTTGGGGTCAGAAGGTGGTGGGGACCCAGAGGGGCAAGGAGAGGATGTCTGTGAGGACAACCCGGGCCCCTAGCCATTCCTGCTTCTCTCCTCTCCTCGAAGGAGGACAGGATGCTCGGTACCCGCCCCCCCCCCCACAGCCTTTGGCTCCCTCCCAGTCATATCCAGCCCGCACATGATCCTCACCACCACCCGGTGAAGTGAGCCCTGCCAGCTGGCATCGATGTCCCCGTTTTACAGGTAAAAATACCAACGCAGCAGCCAGTATTTCTCAGGTGCCAGGCACCCTACGCACATTGTTTTCTTATGCAGTCCTCTTTGCACCGGTGGGGAAGACTCTCCCATTGGACAGATACGGAAACTGAGACTCAGAAAGCTCACTGCTTGAGGTAGTCCAACTATCCCAGAAAAGGGATCCCAGCACCGGCCAAGCAGCCCTGACCACAGCAGGGGCACTGGGCATACCCTTGGAAGGACAGAGTGCCAGCTCACTGGGGGTGTGGCCCACCACCTGCTCCCCGCCTGGCCCTCCCTCCCTGGGGCCGTGGCTCCCTCCCCTCTCCTCATCTGGCTTCTCACTTGGGCCATTTGCAGTGCTTGACAACCTCCCACCACCATCTCTCAACACAGACCCAGCACTGGCATCTCTAAGCTTTTGCTCTTACCATTCCCTTGACCAAATGCCCTTCCCACGTTTTCTACCAAATGAACAAACTCTTCCTGCTTCCAGTTATCACCTCGTCCAGCAAGTTCTCTCCCCTCCTTGGGCTGGCAGCCCTTCTTTCAACTTCTCTAGGACCCTGTGCCTCTCCCCCTAGCATTTTCAAGCATTTATGTCTCCACAGAATGGCCAGCTCCCAGGTGGAATTCCAGGTGGATTGTCTTGCTCTTCCCTCCATCCTTAGGTTTGGCCCCATGCCCAGATCTTTAGCAACTGCCCCGGGGAGGTGGCACACCAGTGGCCATAACTCCCCCATCAGGGCAGATCCTGAGTAGTGTCCCAGGAGAGAGAAGGAGTAGTGCTATGGGGACTCAGAGAGTGCCAGTTCTGGGGGACCATGCAGGGATCTCACTGGGGTAGTGTGCCTGCCCACACCCTTTCTGGGATATCTTGCAGGGCTAAGAGAGTCCCCCGACCTTAGGCCACCAAGGCTGGCTTCCCCTGGAACCCGAGCTCAGGCACCCCCTTACCCGGGTATTCACCCAGACTCGCTCCCTTCTCCTCCCCACCCCAGGTTCCAGAACTCACTGTTTGCAGATATTTATAGCGCCCTCCCCCAGCCAGGTTCCCTCCCCTGCCCTGAGCAGTGCAATTGCGGTTCTCTTCCCATTTCCCTCTGCTTGGTCCCCAGCGGCAGCCACAGTCCTGCCCCCGCCCAGCACCCCGACTGCGCCTGGGCCTCCACCGCCGCCGCCGCAGCCCCAGATCGGGGGCGGGGGATTGGGGAAGGCGGGCGCTAAGGCCTCCCACTCCCCGCCCCGCGCCGGAGGTTTGTTGGGGCGCAAGGCACAAAGCACTGCTCAAGCCGGGTGCCTCTGGGACGGCCCCCGCCGGGGCCAGGAAAAGAAAGGTCGAAAGGATGAGGCTCTGCCCTCCGGGGCCAGGGAAAGCTCCATTGAGCAGCCGGTTGGGGGAGGGGGCGTCAGAGCCCCAGCATCCTGCCCCTATCCCAGCCCCCCCCACCAAGCCCCCCAGCCTAATGCTCTCGCCCCCAGCCCCAGAGGTCACGCTGCGGGAGGGGGCGTTGGGAGCCATGACTGGGGGCGCCGCCAGCAAGCAGGAGGCGGCGCGGAGATGGAAGCGGAGGGCCGGGAGTGCGGGATGAAGTGGCTGCGGCGCGGGCCCCCAGAACACCAGGGTCAACTCACCCATCGCCTGCTGGGTCTCAGCAGCAGCGGCGGCGGCGGCTCCGCGGCCCCCGGGGCCCCCGGCGGGGAGATGCTGGCGTCCGCCGCAGCCTCTCGCCCCATCCCGGGCTCCGGCGGCGGCGGCTGCGGCGGGCGCCCGGCATCGCAGGCAGCGCGGCCCCAGCCCGGCCCGGATCCCCGCCCCTTGCCCCCACCTCCACCCCGTCCCGCGGTCCCCGCGCGGCCGCCTGGCTGCACCCCGGGGCCGCGGCGGGGACCCGGCGAGCGGACGGCGCGGGGGAGGGCTCCGCGGGAGGCGCGCTGGGGGTGCTGAGGCGAGGCCCGAGCGCGGCGCGCTGAGGTGCCCGCTCCCGCCGGGTTCCGGCGGCTCCGGTCCCCGCCCCGCCCCCACCGCGCCCCCTCCCCTACACTGCCGGCGGGGCTCTGTTAGCCGCGCCGGCCCCGGGGCGTCTCGGAAGGGTCTCGGCCGCCGCTGCTCCGCGCCTCCCGCGTGTGCTATTAGAAGTGTGTGTGTGTGTGTGTGTGTGTGTGTGTGTGTGTGTGTGTGCGCGCGCGCGCGCGCCCCTGCCTGTGACCGTGCGTGCGCCGGCCCACGGCCCGGTGCGTCCTGTGCGGTGGTGTGTGTGCGATGGGAGGCGGGGCGGGTCAGGGAGTGTGCGCGTCCAGCGTGTGCACGGGTCTGCGTGTCCGTGGATGTGTGCGTCTGTGTTTTACAGTGTGCACGGGTCTATGTGGCCTACCGTGTGTCCCTGGGACTGTTTCTGTGTGCATGGCGGTGTACATCTGCTTGTACCTGGGCCGCGATTGTGTGCACACTATGACGGTGTGCAGAGAGGCCTCTAGGTCTCTATCGTGTGCTCGCCTGGCCCCCGGCGGCTGTCAGGAGGTATACACCTATCTGTGATGTGTAGAGAGGCCTAGTCTTACTGTGTTTTGAGCATATTGCCAGGCCTGTTATCTTGTCTACACCGGTCTGTGAGCCCTTGGGGGTGGCCGGGGTACACCTGCCTGTGCTCCACAGGACTTCGGATGGCTGTATCCTTCTGCCTCCCTCCATCCACGCATGTGCCCTGTGTGCTCACTCTCTCCTGGGCCTCGAAGGGCTCCCAATCGCAAATCTTCCCACCCCATTCGCCTTAAGGGTGAGTGGGAAGCCAGCCTGCCCTGCTCACCTCTTGAGCCTTGTCTCCACCTGCAGCTGTTCTCCCAGCACCCACTATTTCACACTCTGGCCCGTCAGGCTCTCGTGGGGCTCCAAGGTGGCCTCCTCAAGCTTCTCTCACTTCCCACCCTTCCTGTAGTTCCTTCCCATTTGGAGGCTCCATCAGACAGTGACTTCTGCCCACGTGTGCAAGGCATCCTGGGTATGCACCAAGAACCACTGTTGGCCAGGCCATCAGCAAACGTGCAGAGCGTAGGATACAGAGGCCCCTCAAGGCTAGGTCTCAGCAAGTATCCTCAAGGGCAGTCTGGGCCTTTGCTGGGCTTTTGGAGCTGGAGCTGGTCTCCCTGCTTCAGGTGCCCACCGCTCACCTCCACCCCTCCTTGCCAAGCAGCCAGAGTGATCCCTCTCCAACATTCTTCTGAACAGGTCCTTCTCCCAGAACTCCCACTTTCTTAATTACACTCTGTGCCTAGGCAGGGCAGAAGGCCCCTCTCCCATTCTCCAGCCTCACCACCCACCGCTCCCCTCTCCTTGCAGGTTCCCTCTCAGCCAAGGATGGGCAGATTATTGTCTGGAAGGACCAGACTGTTAATGTTTTAGGCTTTGCTGCCCATCGGGTCTCTATCTCAATGACTCAACTCTGCCACCTTAGCACAAAATCAAGACAATATGTAAAGGAATGATCATGGTTGTGTTCCAATAAAACTTTATTTATGGACATGAAGATGGGAATTTCGTATAATTTTCATATGTCATAAAACATCATTGTCTTGCTTTCCCTCAACCATTTGAAACTGTAAAAACCGTTCCCAGCCAGCATTGCTCTAAGCCCGCCTCCAAAGTCTTGGTACCATCCCGGAGACTCACCTGCTCGAAGGTATCCCCACCAACGCAGACAATCCCCAAGTCCCATCCACTCTACCCACACAGTGTCAGCCACCTCTTTTCCCCCACCTCCTCCTCCAGCTGACTCTCACTCAGTCCTTCTCTTTCCACCTCCCACGGATCCCTCGCCACTGCTCATACATGTTCTCCTCCAATGTTCCCTGACTTTGCCTGGGAGCCCCTGCCAGCTGGAAGGGCCGGCTCAGAGACACTCTGCTGGCCCCTGACCTCGGTGGGAGAACCTGCTCTCCCTCCCCCAGCCTCCTGCAGCAGCTGGGGCATCCCTCAGACTACATGACAAAAGCACTGTTCAAGGGCTGGCTCCCCCAGTGGGTTTGTTCTGGGCATCTCAGAAACATTGAGGTTGGCCCCTGAAGGGGTTCAGAATGGGCCCCACCAACATGTGCCACTTTGGCATGTGGACAATATTGAGCTGAAGGCAATCAAGACCCAGCAGACTCAAGAAAAATGTTTACCCCTCCCTTAATTACCTAGGAAAAAATGTAGATGGGGGCCTGGCCCAGAAAGAGAGATGACTTTTTATTTGAGGGATCTCTCTGTAAGGCGGTGCAAATACCTAAATGCCATACATCTGCTCTTCTCTTCCTGGGCCTGGGGAAGCCTCTGTCCCTTAGCTCGGAACGGCAGGCAAGCCCCAACTGCCCAACCCCTTCCTGGCTCTCACAGTCTTATGCGGGCCCCAGTATGTACGTAATTAAATTTGTTTTTCTTCTGTTAATCTGGTTTGTGTTCATTTGACCAGCAAAAGAAGCTAAAAGAGTAGAATAAACTGTTTTCCTGCCCTACACCCCCTAGCCCTAAGCTGGGCACAAATTATCACAGCCCTTAATTTTCACAGCTCCCAGCAAAGGAGAAGAGGCGAAGGGACGTGCCCAAGGTAACAAGACTGGGGAGCCTGGAAGCAGGGCTTCATCCCAGGTGTAGGGCTTTCCCTCCTTTACTGTCTTTGCTAGGATGCCCGGGGGCAGTCCAGCTTTCATCTGTCTTCTAGGGGGTGCTCTTTCTGTCCATGGCAACCTCTCTTCCCCTGAAAATGATGGGCCCTGCGGTCTGGAGCAAGGCCGGAGCCACAGATACGCATTTTTGTCCTTTGAAAGTTGTTGATTGATTTGGGTACATAAATAATAGCCATGCTGTGCAAATTTGAAAATTATTGAAGGGTGTCCAAGTAAGACCAGAAAGTAAACACCCCAACCCCCACCTCGCTCGGCCTTTGTCCTTTGAAAGTTGTTAAGTGATTTGGGTGAATAGATAACAGCCATGCTGTGCAAATGTGAAAATTACTGAAGGGTGTCCAAGTAAGACCAGAAAGGAAGAAGACAGACTTCCCCCAGTTTCCCTCTAAGGAAGGATTTCACCCTCATGACATTTTTAGTTGCAGCTTGTTCGATATGAAGACATTTTGTTGTGACCTAAAAACCAGTCCCAGGACTTGACTCCCAAGCTGAGGGCTTGACTCCACTTTGCTTTGTTTTCTTTTTTAAATAAAGTATAAAAACAGACACGCCCACCTGTCCTGGACCGCACTGCCCTGCCCAGGGGGCAGAGCAAGAGATAAGGATTGGTGGGGAGGGCCCTCTCGCACAGCGGTAATAGGTTTCAATCCGGGGTATTGCACAAATTGCTTAATTCTCAGTTTTCTTATCTGTGAAATGGAAATAAGGAGGGTTCCCTCCCAAGGCTGCCCCCGGGGGTGAAATGGACCCCTATATGGGAGGTGCCCTCCCTGGGCCTGTCATCCAGTCCGTCTTAGTTGGCACTGTGACTGCAGGGCCACTGTCTCCTGAGCCCAGAGTCCAGGCCTGGGCATGCAGAAGACACTCAATAAATTTTGCTGGGAAAAATGAATAAATTAATGCCGCCTGTGTGCATACTACCAGTTACTAAAAAACCATGGTGATTGTCCATTTTGATCTGTCTAAAAATGGCCACTTTGGGAAAGCTGTGTCCCCAAGTCTGCTTTGGGGAGCTACACCCTGCACCCCTCCCCAGGGCACCCCCACCACATGCTGGTGCTTCTGATAGGGGACTTAAGAGTTAGAAAATTTTAGTTCAATGGCTTATACACTTAGTAATCAATGCATGTAAAAGCTTTTGTTCCAGGAACTGAAGGGATGACCCACCTTGACTCCAGAAGACCATAAGCAAGATGGTCTGTTAGGGTATGAGCCTGCCATCTTCTCAGATCACTGGCCATCTGAATAAAGTGCCCATAAAGATTCAATCCCTGTCTCTGCTTATTGGGTCTGGTAGTGACAGGCAGCCCGAACTCTGGTATCTTTTCTGGTTTCACTTTTAGGCCCATGCAGGGGGAGGAACCTAAAGACAAGCACCCCTCCTCCACCCCAGGGCAGTTATGTGGAGGAGCCAGAGTGGAATTGCCCTGCCCCACCCACACTCCCCCTACTCTGGCCTTTGTTGTCCTGACCTGTTCCAGATTCCCAAGCTTCTTGGGAGGCCACAGGAGAGGCGGCCCTTGGTTGGGGTCATATCAAAGTCTGCTTGTCTGCCCATTGAGCTCTCACAGTGTCTAGGGAGCTGTGTGTGAGGAGTGCCTGCTCTCCCAGCCAGACAGAGATGACAAGAGGCTTGCTCAGTCACCTGAAACCTGCCCAGGCCCTGCAGCACCAGGAGCCCACCTCTGACAGAGCTGGCCAGGGCTGGGGACAACCCCTGCAGGCTTCCCTCTCAATCTCTTTCTTCCCTTGCAGCATTTTAGAGGTCTGGCAAACAGGTATTGTCAGGTGGAGAAGCTAAAATGATCCTATTTAAGACCTGGGTTTGAGACCCTGGCCGGGTAGCTCAGCTGGTTAGAGTATCACCCAGATTCACCAAGCATGGAGGTTCAACTTCCAGTCAGGGCACATACAAGAATCGACCAGTGAACGCATGGATAAGTGGAACAAAAATCAATGTTTCTTGCTCTCTCAAATCAATTTTTCAGAAGACCTGGGTTCAAATTCATCTCCGCTGCATGTTCCAGTCATTCCTGTGCCCTAAGCTCGGTTTCTTCATCTGGAAAATGGGGATAATCATCACCCAGACATGACAGTGCTGTCGGTGGAATCTGGAGCCTGCCGGCTTCTCCCTGCCTTCTGTCCAGTCCCCTGATCCGCAGACGGAGTGTGGGAGCAGGCTGGGGCTCAGTAGGTGGTCCTCCCTCCCCAGCCCCTCCTCTGGGGCCAGGCTGCCCATCGCGGAGGCTGTGTGAGCCTGGAGCTCAGAGGAGATACAAGATTAGCCGGCCTGAGGTGTTGTCGGTGGTGTCGCCTTACAGCTCTGCCGTCCCCTTTCACCCAGACCTGTTTGGGCTCTGGGAACAATTGCAAGGTCTGTTATCTCTTTCAAGAGCCGCTGCTGGGCCACAGGGAGCCACATTCACATTCCACCCTCCCTGAGTCATCTCTCAGGCCCAGCTCTGGGTCTGCAGGTGAGGAGTCCCGACCCTGTGCTGCAGGCAGAGCCAGCCGGCTCAAAGCTTTGGCTTTTCATCTGCAGAATAGGCATGAGTGTGGTGGCTTCCTGACAGCCAGCAGTAGAGGTTTTCAGTTAATGTTCGGTCCCCTTCCTTCCTCATCACCTGCTGGATAAAGTCACTAGACTTGGCATCCTCTCCTACCCTCCACCACAGGCACTCCATTCACTCATTCATTCACTCATTCATTTATTCATTCCTGAGCCCCTCCCCAAAGCACGCAGCGTGCAGCCCTCTGAAATGCTTGAAGTTTCTTCAACTTCCCTGCTCTCTGCATCTTCTGCTCAGAGAGCCTTTCTGGAAAAACTCCTACTCAACCTTCAAGACCCAACCCAGTGTTCCCTCCCTTAGAAGGCTGCTCTGACTTCTGGTGCCCAGAGGCCCTGCTGGTGCCCATTTGGAGAGCTCCCACCTCAGTGCCTTTGCTGCTGCTGCTGGACTCGGCCTGCCAGGCCTTCCCAGCCCCACCCTCAGTACTGTGGAAGAAAAGGGGCCACATCCTAACCTGACAAACTCAGGGGAGGCCTTTGAGGTGGCCTCACAGACACAGAGACCTCAAGTAACCACCAAGGATGGTCTAAAGTTAAAGCTTATTAACTAAAAGCATTCCAGTCCTAGGCCAGTACTTTTCCCTAACAAAGGCCAATCTTTACCTTAACTAAACTGCCTATTGTCTTTTTGCATCTATTATAGACCTTTGGAATGTCAAGGTAACGTCCCATTTTCCCAAACCCCTGGGGGCACAAGCTGAGACCACAAATCCCCTCATTGCTATTGTTATCATGTTAATTGTTGTCTGTGAACTGTTCCTGACCCACCTGTATGAAAGGAGGATGTGTCCATCATTTTACCTTTCATCCAATCCCAGAGGTTTCCCCACTTTGCTTTCTCCCGCCTCCCTAACCTGTCACCAGCGGACTTCACGTAACCGCCTTACAGCCCCTCCTTTGATGCCAGTGTGTAAATGGAGGTGCTAGCTGCCATTTTCCAGAGCATTTCCCAATCCGTTCAGATGTTGCTTCCTGGCAGTTGCCGTCAGTTTGGCTCAAATAAACTCGCCAAAGATTTTCCACAAGTTTGAATGTTCCCTGCGTTGCCGGCCGGTGTGCGTTGCACCACCTCAACCTCCCAGGCCAGGCCCAGACACCTCATCTGAGAGCACCCCCCTGCCCCCCCCCCACTGCTGCCCGACTTCCTCCTCCCAAGTTTCACCAGTGTGGCCCACCACAGGGTCAGGGGCCCTCTCAGGACCCTGAGCACTTCCTTTCTGATATCCTGGCCTCCCTGCAAGCTCTTGGGGCACAAGGATGAGAGGGGCACAAGGATGAGAGGACAAAGGCCCTAAGGCAGGGGTCCCCTGACATGCCAGGTTCCAGCCAAGTCCTGCGGGTTAGACCCTCTCTGCATGACCTTGGACAAGTCCCTCTCAGCTAGTCTGTTTCCACATTTGTCAAGTAGGGGCAATGGATTAGACAGGGGCTCATTACCTGGGGGACGGGGTCCAGGAATCTTCTAAAATTCCTTGTAGCATGGTGTGTCTGTGAGCGTGTAAGTGTGCATGCCCATGTGGAAACGAGAGAATGAGTATACTCCTGTATGGATGTGTGTGCATGTACATGCAAATGTGTGTGCACGCGTGTGAATGTTTTTCTGGGAGAGTGCCCACGGCTGCTACCGGATTCTCAAAGCGTTCAGGAGCCAAGTGGAGAGCGCCTGGCTCCCCAGCCCTTTCAGAGGCCCCTCCCCCATTCCTCCTGGCTCCTCCCACAGCAGGGAATCCTGGAAGCTCCAGAACTGCACTCTCGCAATGAGACAGGACAGTAAGAAGCTGGGAAAATGTCTGGGCAAGTGGACTGGGGAAACTGAGATAAGAATATTAAATCAGGTCAAACAGTTTCAGCAATTTACAGCCAGCTAGTGAATCGCCAGACCTAATCTTCCCTACCCAGAAAATCGGTAACTCCTTGGCTGTAAACCACTGGCTGGCGTCCGGGGAAAGAGAGGAATTCTGATGCAAATGGAGAAATAACACTAGAACAAAGGAGGCAGCTCGGGAAGAAGCTGCTGACTTCCCTTTCAGCTCCCTCTCCCAAGAGAGGCCGCAAGTCTGCGCTCCCCCCAGGAATTTCCCCCTCCCGAATTCCCACTTTTACCCTATATAAACTTGCTTCTGAAAGCTCAAAGTAAAGGGGATGTTAGGGTTTTAACCCGCCACCTTCTCAGACTGCTGGTCTCTGATAGTAATAAAAGCGCAGTTATAACCCAATCCCTGTCTCGGCTTTTCAGCTGAGTGGTGACAGGCGGCAGGAGGCCTGGACTCAGCTGTCCTCCAGGTTTAGTTCTGGTGACTCTGGTAGGACTTGAACCCACAAGCTTTGATTAGAAGTCCAATGCGCCGAATTCCTCTCTCCCCCGGTACACCTGAGGTTTATAGCCAGGGAAGTTACGGATTCTCCAATCCGGGTAGGGAAGATAAGGTCTTCCGATTCACCAGCTGGCTGTAAATTGCTTGAACTGTTTGGCCTTGTTTAATTTTCTTGTCTTGAGTTTCCCCATTCTGATGGGTGATTTGGAAAATGTTAGTTTAGGTAACAGCTAATAAGCTTGTAAAAAGCTATTGTTCCAGGAACTGAATGTATGACCCACCCCAACTCCAGGAGACCACAAGCAGTTCCACCTCGGTGCCCCAGGAGGACTGCAAGAGGTCAGGATGGTATCTGAGCCACTGTGCTCCAGGGGGAGATGCCCACCACCCCTGACACAGATAAAGACCTGCCCAGGACACAGATGAAAGAACGCTGCAGCTTTTATCTGATTACCTTTGCCCTGAATTCCAAACCCCTTACCTACACTTTTCTTCTCTTTATAAAAAGGGATGGTTTAAAATGGAGTTTAAGATGGTCTGTTAGGGTGCATAACCCATGGCCTTCTCAGATTGCCGGCCATCTGAATCAAGTGCCCACAAAGATTCAATCCCTGCCTCTGCTTACTGGGTCAGGTAGTGACAGGCTTTTCCAATTTCAATTCCACTTGTCCAGGCATTTTCCTAGCTTCGTACGATCCTGTTGCAATCCCTCCCTTGGTTCTCAACTGCCTTCTTGCCAGAACTTCCCCTCTGGTGTTTTTGTTCCTGCTCCTGCCCCACCGAGCAGCCAGGATAATCCTGGAATGCACACATCAGGTCACCTCCCTCCTCTGCTCAGAGCCTGCTGTGGCTCCCATCCTCCACACAGTGAAGCCGGAGTCCTTCAGGGGCCATAGGGGCCCTTGTGGCCTGGCCTGGCCTGGCCTGTCGCCTCCATTCACACCTCCTGCACTCACCGACCTCCTCTACACTGGCCTTTTCCTGTCTAGACCTCTCTTCCCCAGGGATCACATGGCTCAAGGCCTCCCCTTTCCTGATCCCTCGGCCTGCTGTCCTTCCTTCCATAGTACTTTTCATCTTCTATCACACTAGGTACTTCCCATGTTTTTGTTCTTTTGCTTGTCTCCCCTGTAAAGCAAAACCACTACCAGGGCAGGGATTTTTGATCCAACTTTGCTTGGTGGCTCCTGGATCCTAGCACAGCCTGGCACACAGAGCTGCCCGGGAAATGCTGTCGCCCAGGAAGGAGGCCTCAGTAACCCCCTGTGTCGGCCTCTGTGAGCGTGTCTGGGGGGACACCCCCATCTGTAAGTTCTTCTGTGGAGGGTGGGAGGGCTGGTGGGAGTGTAGAGAGAAAAAATTGCCAGCCTTCCAGGCAAGGGAGACCTTTGGACCAGAGAAGTCCTCCCATTAGGTCCGGAGCTGCTGTGGAGTGGCAGATGGACGTGACAGAGGAGGCAAACGCAGCAGTACACTTAATTGGGCCCTGGTGACCGCCCCGAGGAACGCAGAGCCTGCTCTGTCTCCAGGCCTCTGCCTTCCCCAGGCCACCCGCACAGCCTCACACACCCAGTCCCCATGGGAGCAGCTGAGGCACTGCAGCTCGAAGAGACGGGCCCCCTCCATGGCTGGCTCTTCAGTCAGAAAGGAAGCAGCAGCACGGAGGGAGCGATTCGTCCTGAGGACCCCACAAGCTCCGAGGATGCCACAGATGCTAAGAGTTAGCCTGGGTCACGAGGTGGAAGCTGAGCAAGTGACACCCACTGCAGCCTGTGGCCAGCCCAGGAATGCGGCCTGCTGGAGTGAGGCTCGGGGCCTGGACCCCCAGGGGACCAGGCTGGGTCACACCAGAGGTCACGCTAGCAGAGAAGAGGAGAAACACCCAGACCTGTGTGCACATGCCTGGTACGCCTACGGAGTGAGCTCCCGTCTGCCTTCAGGGACACCCACTGGGAGACTCCCCACCCCACACACACACTCTCACATTCACACATTCACACCAAACCTCGTACACACTGGCCTGCAGACACACCCCACGTGCATGCACACAGGAACACCACCCTGCACCCACAAAGCCCGGCTGGCACTCCCCACAAGTTCATAAGGCAACATTCCACGGGGCCACCACAGGGAGGGTAGGGCAGGGCACGGCACCCCAGAGACCCCTCTCCTGACGCCCACCCCCTGCCTTCACCCCACAGCCAGCACCCACTTTGGCAAAGATGCCAAAAACAGAGGTGGGGGCACAGCCCAGTGACACCAGCTCACAGCCTGTCCTTCTACAGCCGCTTCAGCTCCTGGGGCCCATCAGCAAGATTCCATCCTCACGGCTGCTCCATCCTTCCCCGCAGCCCCGCGGCCACATCTCCTCAGCCTGGAGGGCAGTCTTTGGGACGTCCGGTCTGTTTCACTTGTCTGAGCCCAAAAGCCACGGGCCCAGAGAGGACCCACTAGGGATCTTCGAGGTCCTTTGGGTTAGGTTCTTAGGACCGAGGTTCTCTGGTCCTTTTGATGACCAGAAATTTAATAAACAAATCCTGGCTGGTGTACCTCAGTGGACTGAGCACTGGCCTGCAAACGAAAGGGTTACGGGTTCAATTCCCAGTCAGAGCATA
Source organism: Anoura caudifer (assembly GCA_004027475.1). Taxonomy (NCBI): domain Eukaryota; kingdom Metazoa; phylum Chordata; class Mammalia; order Chiroptera; family Phyllostomidae; genus Anoura; species Anoura caudifer. The sequence goes on along the minus strand of PVKU01000832.1, from coordinate 76,572 downwards.
TGCCTGGGTCCCCAGTAGGGGGCACATGAGAGGCAACCACACATTGATGTTTCTCTCCCTCTCTTTCTCCTTCTCTTCCCCTCTCTCTAAAAATAAATAAATAAAGTATTTTTTTAAAGAAAGAAATTTAATGAACTGCTGGGAGCCCCAGTCAGGGGGCTGGGCTGTTCAGCTGGAGCCAGGCTGATGGGTGGAACTAGAAGAAGAGAGAGTCACCCACAAAATGTGCCGTGAGTTGAGAAAAGGCTGCTGGGCTGGCTTTCTGACTGCAGGCTGCAGCGGGCAGTAGGAGACCCAGCCGCTGACCTTTAACTCATGCACACACACACCCTGAGGCTTTTGGGACTGTCTAAACGTGGCTCTATTGAACCTCATTCACACCTGCAAACTTGGGGGAGGGGGTTGCTGCTCAAAATCATCTCCAGTCCCGCTGTCCCACACAGCTCTGAAGTGATACTCACTGTCCCCCATGGCAGCTCTTTATTATGGGTCAGATTTGGATGCTAGAAATCCTAGACCCCGCCACCTGGAACTGGTCAAAGCAACTCTGTTTCTGTGTTGGCACCACAGTCCCTCAGAAATTTGGTGAGAGTCCCTCCACCAGGTCTCCTCCAGGTTCTTTACTGGCTCCTCCTCTGACAGGGTTTCCAGACTTTTCCATCCCAGCCACTGTCCCCTGCGCCACCACCCTCCCCCAGGCCCAGCTGGACTAGCGCAGACACACGCAGAGGGCCCCTCAGCTCCCTACCTGGCCCATCCTCCAGTTCCCACAGCCTGCTGCACCCGTAAAAGGTTCTGGCCACTGTTGCCTGCTTCCTGCAAGCTGCTACATGAAGGACAGGAACTTGGCACTTGGAAAAGCTCAGGGACTCAGAAAAACTCTGGTTCAAAACACCTCATCCACAGGATGGTAGAGGACTCTGGCTGAGAACACGGATGAAGAAGGCAGGAGTCAAATTCTGCCCTCAGTGGGGCTTTGGGCTGGTCATTGAACCTCTCTGCTCCTCGGTTTCCTCTTCAGTGTGGTGGGAATCAGAACCATACCTACTGCATTGGGTTGTTGCCAGGAGTAAGTCAGTCTGGACGGCTTAGAACACAGTGAGTGCTGTCGATACTGCAACTTCTATTCGGGGGTCATTGCCTAGATGCTCGTCTGCCCAGTCCTTCTCAGTGACTTCTCCTCCCCTTCTAGAAGGTCAGGGTCATGGAAATCTTCTAGGTAGGAGGGACTTTGAAGGCCACTGAGTTCCAGCCTACCCCCATTGCACCAGTGAGGAAGCCAGGCTCAGAAGGAAGCTGGGGCTTGCCCAGGGCCATAAGAAGCTACTAGGACAAGACCCCATAACCTTGGCCTTCAACCCATAGCAGTGCTTGTGGCCTCGAGGCCAAGGCCAGACCACTGCCCCAGCTTCTGCACTGTCCCCCTGCAGAATGTTTGACCCCTGCCCCCAGCCAGGACCAGGGTGGCGGAGGTCAGGGCCCTAGGACCGAGGGTGCAATGAGAGGCAGAGGGGCACTGAGCTCCGGCCGTGCCGTCCCCGAGGTCTTCGGAGGGTAGAGGTGGGGGGAGACTTTGCACCGTCTCCTCCTCACTGACCCGTGAATGTCACGATCGGGGGGCACTATTTTCTCAGAACCTGAGAGCCTGGGGTGGGGTAAGATAGAGCTGTTGGCAGAGCATTTCTCAGATCTGGGAGGCACAGGGCAGGGCAGGGCTTCCTGCCAGCGTGACGTCCCCAGCAAAGCCGTGGCTGGGCCCACAGAATGTCATCACCAGCAGGAAGGGCAGGCCTGGCCTCATTCCCCACTGGGGCTCGGCCACCTCACTCTCCGAGGGCAGGGCAGGGGGCACGGTGGGAGAGGCCCAGGGGGTTAAGCCCAGGGCTTGAAGAGAAAGGGCTCTGAGGCCTCTGGTCCCCCTGGGCCTGGCCAGAGCCAGCCTGTTCTTCTCATCCCCCTATAGCTGAGCCTGGAGCTTCCTGGGCCCACCCCACTCCGTCTTCTCACGGGCCACCACCCACTCTCCACTCCTTGTTGATCAGGAGCCTGCCAGCAGGCAACAATGTGAAGGCAGGATCCTTGGGTGGGACAATGTCTTCCAAGATGGCTGCTGTCACGTTCTCCCCAGCTGGTAACTTGGGGCCCACGACCCACTACCTCCCCACCCTTGGAGAGTGGGTGGCCTGTGTGCGACTTGCTTTGACCAACAGGATGAGGTGGCAGTGGCTGAGAGATTCCAGGCCTAGGCCTTAAGAGGCTTTGCAGCATCCATGTTCTCCAGCTTGGAAGCCAGAGGCTGTGAGGAAATCAGATCACCCTGCTAGAGGGAGGCCACCGGGGGAAGCAGACTCGGAGGGAGAACCGCTGGCTGTTCTCCACCGGGGCGTCAGAGTGGGGAGGCCAGTTGGCCCACCCAGCCTACCCTGCACAAGCGGTCCAGCAGTCCTACCCAGCTCTGTCTGGACTACAGAACTGTGAGCAAATCCACCGGTGGCTGCTTGTTACTCAGCAATGGATGCCTGCTACCCTTCCTGTCCTGAAACCTCAGGCTCACAGAAACATGGCCTGGGCAAGTGACATCAGCTCCCTGAGACTTGGTTTCCCCCCAAGCAGAGATGACAGCACCACATGGCTCGGGTGAGGGTGCACAGTGAGCCAGGCAGCGGAATGCAGGTGGCCCGGAGGCTGCGTTGGAGGAGTGGGAGCAAAGTGGGGAGGCCCAGTTGCTCCAGCTCCCCAGAGGGCGCTGGCCACAGCCCCGTCGCCACATCTCCTAGGCCTGGAAGGCACCTTCTGGAACACCCAGTCTGTTTTCTCTCTTCCTGACAGACAGTGCCTGCTGGGACCACCGCTCCCACCCACCCAGTGGACGTGGGTGGAGCAGGGGCACATGGGGGCTCTCCTTTCCCACCTCAGGGAGGTCATCAGGCTCCTGGAATTTGGGTTTTCAGAGTTTAAAGGTTCTCCAGGACTGAGTCAGATGGGCCGCCTGCCCTGGTGGCCAAAGTCTCTAGGGACCTGGAGGTTCCAGGATCCTGTGGAGGGCGTTTGCTGCAGGGTTGTCTGCACAGGGTCGACACCACTTCTGAGCCTCACACTCTCTGGTGAGGTGTACAACATGAGACAAAGCAACCTCCCCAGGGTCAAGGTGTTTGTGACTCAACCCAGACTGGCAGCTCCTCGCACGTCCTTCCTCCCCACCTGGTCCTTTCCTATTCTGAGAAAGCTAGAGGTGGCCAGTGGCCGCCAGCCAGTGGGAGGGTAGCACCCACCATACCTCCACCAGCGCACCAAGCCCAGCTGCCGACATGTCCCTAGGGGAGCCACTCCTGTGGGGCAAGGAGCAGTGCTGAGATGGTCCAGGCAGAGCTTTGAGTCCCAGAACCAAGAGGGGCAGAGGCCAGGCCACACAGCAGGAGGCGGTCACCAGCCCACCTGCTGTCCCCTTTCGCTGCATTCCTTCCCCTTCTCCCCCAGCTCATTTCCGCTCTCCTGCTTGAGAAGCCACAGGCAGAAGCAGGATGCTCACTGCTCCCCCACCCCCCTCCGCAGAGGGACTGTGGGACACGATTTCTACACAGGAAGGGCTTGTGCAATAGGTGTCTTGAGGAATGGAGGTGTCAGGAGCTGCTCTTGACAGGAAGCTGGACTTTTTATAAACCTGAGCTGTGTGTCTCCCCTGGGCTAGTGGAGCACCTCAACCCACATGCTCAGCTTTGCCCTCCCCATCCCCCACCCCTTTCCTGTTGGACTTGAACTGGATGCTCACTGCTCACTGCTGGCTGCCTTCTGACAGCCCTGTCCTCATACTAGGGGCCCCCAGGGAGGGAGGTGGTTCAAAGCATCTGGGTTCTGGGACTGGTCCCCCTGAGGCGCCAGTTCCTGAACTGTCTTCAAGACCAGACCCCAAAGAGAAACCAGAGGCCCAGAGAGGGGGAGCAGCCTGCGCATACCACACAGCAGGAGGGGGACCCCTGCTGAGCTGGGCCTGAAATCTCAGCCCCCCTCCTTCCCCACTTCCTGCTCACTTCTCAGCAGCTCACAGGAAATGGAAATGGCTCTTCTGGGGCTGAAGGGGGGACTTGAGGCGGCGGGCTCACCCCACACCATTTCCAGTGACCTCCACTCCTCGCTGCCAGGACAATCACCAAGTCAAACAAATGCTTGCTCCGTGCAGAGGGCGATTCGTCTCACCTGCACCTGCTCCTCCAGGTCAGGAGCCACCACCTCCAGGCAGGATGGCCCATCTCCACTTCACAGACGTGCAAACTGAGGCTGGGAGGGGTCCTGGAGCCCCAGAGCCTGTGGCCAGCCCTGCACCCAGGCCTGTTGGGCAGGCTTCAGAGCCCCTGCTCTCCCACCCCGTGTCCTCTGGTGCCCAGCACAAAGCAGGCAGGGCGAACTGCCTGCCCCCTTCACCCATTGTCCCAGGCCTGCTGGCACTTGGGCCCTGAGGGCAGAAGAGGCCTTGATGGTCGCATGGCAGACCCTGAGGCTGCAGGAGGGCACCTGCTACCTGGGCTCGCAGGCCAGGCCTCTTAGGTCTGTGCTTGCGAACCACCTGGAGATGCTGGCATGTCCGGCCCTGGGGCCAGCAGAGGGGCTGCTTCTGAATCATGTCGGGATGACAGCCAGTCCTCCCTCCCTGGGTTGCCCCCTCCAGCCTCCCAGCAGAAGTCCAGGCCCTGCTGATTCCTGTGTGCTCCTGCCCACTGACCCTGAGCCCATCCCAGGGTGGAGAAGCTGGTAGCTTTGGATGGTGACCTGCCCAAGATCACATAGCCATGCCATGTGATGTAATGGCTGAGTGGGGTCAGAGGCCTGGGCCCCTGCCCCAACCCGAGGAGCACCCCCACCTAGCCCTCACCCCATGTCCCCTGCTGTGTGACCTTGGGTGAGTGGCCCTCCCTGAGCCTCCCTCTTCCTGAGGGGTCAGTAAGTCTAGCTTTTTCACCCCTGTTGCTGGAGCCCTCCCTGGGTGGCTGGGGTGTAGCCCAGGGAAGGCATCACAAGGACCCCTCCCTCTGGCTCCCTTTGTTTTCGTCCTGCTTTGCTGCTGCTCACTGTCATATAACATTTGTATCATTTCCTTGTTCGTGGTACACCTCTCCGCTGAACAGGGCTTTTGCTTGGTCCTAGTCAGTGCTGCCCTAACTGGGGCACACTGGGTGCTGAGTGTATCCTCACTGCTGGATGGAGGGGTCAGACTGGCAGGCACAGGAGTGGAGGGCAGAGGCGATGGAGGCCGAGCCCCGTGGGGTAGGGCTGCAGAGGGGAGGCAAGACCAACAACAGGATAGGTGCTGTCTGAGGTGTGGGGGAGGAAGAGGGCCTGTGGGGCGGACTCCCCAGCAGGGTGTCTGCTATGAAAGGCTGGCCCCTTGGCCACCCACCCCGACAGCTGGGCTCAGGCTGGGTCCCCCGTGTGACATCGCAGGGCAGAATCTAGCTTGGTCTCCTTGCTCTAGGCAGGCACTGAAACCTTGCCCTAATAGGCCGACATGCCCTATCTCCTCAAACTCCCTCTTGCAGGCCGGAGATACACCCCACTCCCCGGAAGCCCTCCCTGATTCTTCCCCTCCACACCCAGTCCCACAATGAATCCTTCCCTCCTCTCCACTTGCATGCATGTGTCCACTCACTTACACACTCAGAAGACAATTCTGAGACTGGCTGTAGTGCCAACCCTGTGGGGACACAGATGACTGTGCCTCAAGGCAGACAGACCCAGAACCCAAAGCACAGCACTACTCAAAACCTACAATGCAGGATGTCTCTTTTAAAAAGAAAATTTCGCATAGACCCTGGGGTTGTTCCCAGTCATTTTTATTGCAGTTTCTTCTTTTTTTTTTTTTTAAATTACATACTGATTTGAGAGAGAGATCAATTTGTCCCACTTATCATGCCTTCGTTGGTTGAGTCTTATATGTGCCCTGACCAGGGACTGAACTCACAACCCTGGCATATTGGGGCAGCACTCTAACCAACCGAGCACCCTGGCCAGGGCCTATAGCTGATTTGTTTTTAATTCAGAGACTCAAAACCCAGACATTTTAAAAGCCTCATAAACTGCAAATGATGCCCTGAGGCTTCAATGTGAGACGTCCAGAGCAGACTGCAGCCCGGGGGCCTGTGGCTGGCATGGGCAAGTGTGCCCGTAGTTCAAAGACTCAGTAGGCAAGAGTGATCTCATTAGCAATTTTTAGATATTGATTAGTAATTAGCAATGCTGCCATGTTAAAATGATGATATTTTGGCTATATTGAGTTGAAGAAACTATAGCATGAACATTAATTACAAGTTGTTTCTTTTTACTTTTTAAAATGTAACCACTGGAGAATCCCACATGGAGTCTGTGGCTCACGTCATCTTCCCGTTGGAGTCTCACCTGGCGGTTTAACCCCGGTGTCCTCTGAGTCCGCAGGGGCCGCCCGGAACCTGGGAGCTGTGGCCGGCGCTGAGTGTGCTTATTTTGAATGGAGGTGAAGTTCCTCATAACATACAATTAACCATTTTGAATTGTGCAATTCTCAGTGGCTTTTAGGACATTCCCAGTGTTTGAGAACCATCACCTCTCTAGTTTCAGATCTTTTCATCACCCCAGAAAAACTCCCTGTATCCATTGAGTAATCACTCCACCGCTGGCCCCTGACAAGCGCTAATCTGCTTTCCATGTCTGTGGATTGGCCTGTTCCTGACATTTCTTTAAAAGGAATAACAGTTATGTGCCCTTGTGGGCCTGGCTTCTCTCACTGGGCAACATGGCCTCGAGACTCACCCACGTTGGGGGCAGGTGTCGGGACCGTTCCTTTTTGTGGCTGAGCACTATCCCAGTGCCTGGGCAGACCCCCGTTACCTTGCCCTCTCCTCTGCTGGTGGGCGTTTGGGGTGCCTCTGCCTCTGGGCTGTTAGGAGTAACGCTGCTCTGAATGTTTGCGTACACTTTCTGCACGGTATAGCGTTTCAGTTCCTGGGAGCAGAACTGCCGGGTCATAAGGTCACCCCAGTTCTGTTTGTCGTTTTTAACATTCACTTGACTTATGTACCAAAGTCAGAGATCCACACTGACAGAGTTGGTCTGCTCCTCAGGGTGTGGCCCTTAGGAAAGACCCTTGAACACCACTGAAGGGAAGCCTGGGGTTTCCCAAGCTGGTTGGGGTCCCCCCATGTCAGTATTTTTAGGACTTTATTCTTGGAAAGACCAGATTCTCCAGGGAAGATGCTTCAGTGTCTCGCCTGAGGGGCAGGGGAGAGTAAAGGCCCCACTGCCCCTGGAAGCAGGGCAGGGGGCCGGGCAGGGACTGCAGCACTCAGCAGCCCCAGGGAGTCGGCGCCCCGCTTTGGGTGTGACTCCCCTCTCCCCAGGCCGGGGAGCCCTGGTTTGCCATCACCACAGAAGGACCAGTATGCTGCCCGGGCTGGAGAGGGTGACTGCCCGGCAGTTCCGGGAGGGGATCTGACGGTCTGACTGACCGTTACTTTGCTCCTGCCCATTGCCCCCGCCTAGGTTTGCCAGCTGGGGGCAGCACCCTTGGCGATTCTGTGGGGGAACATCACGCTGGTGCTCAGCCCTCCTCACTCGGGATGTGGCTTTCCTGAGTCCCTTAGGCCAGTGGCACTCTACATCAACTTTCCAGCTCCAGAAATGGTGCGGACGTGCTGCTTGCCCACCCTAGGGGGCTGACACCTTCAAAAAAGAAAGAAATCCCCATCTGTAGTCTTCATAGGGCTTTAGAGGGGGAGAAATTTGGTGCACGGGTTTAATTTGCTATCTCTAGCCTGGCAGTCCCAGGATGCCCCTACCCTTCAGAAATACTCTGGGGCTCAGTGCCAAGCCCCTGCTCTGGGAAGCTTCCCAGAACCCATCAGGGAACCCGCCCCTCGGCCTGGGTCTCAGGGCCCACTCTGTCTGGAATCCCAGGTGCTGGCTTATCTCCCTGGGAGAATGGGAGCCCCTCCAGGGCAGGAAAGTTAATGACTAATTTATGACCCTCCTTTCTCTTTACCCTCCTAACCCATTCCCTCGAGTGGGCTGCACACAGAGGTACTCTCCCTGCTTTGCTGCCAGAGAAAGAACAAAAGGGAGGGGTACCACAGGAAGAAGAGACAGCCTGGGCAAAGAACATCACCTCAGGATGGGATGTTCTTTCACCTGCTCTTGAACCCTTCTCGGATCTGCTTCCTGGGTTTAGGACTGCAGGGCACTTGGAAGCTTGGGAAGCCTGGGGCTAGGACCTCAGCTGCACACCGCTCCACCGAGGAAGCTCACTGAGGCCCAGGTGGTCCCTGTGTGGCAGGCACAGCAGACGTGGAGCCCCAGGCCCACCGTACTTTTATGGGTCCATGGAAATAGTTTATTTTCCTTTAAATCAGAAAAAGAAATTCATTTTTAGTTTTAAAAAGTTTTAATAATAAATATGTCTTTATATCAATGCAGTCAAAATGTAATTTTTAACAGCTTTTAGTGGAAGAGGAGGCCGCAAAGGTCCCAATGCCTCCTTGCCCCTGCCCCGGGCCCAAGTGGGGTCCTAGTCCTTCCCTCAGTACAGCTGGGGCCAGCGGCCTTCAACACCACAGACACTGCTCCGTGCAGGGCTCTGGGAGCTGGACACCAAAGGTCCTCGGGTCCTCACCAGCAGCCCCAGGTCCACTGCAGCCGCACCCTGTGCGCACGGGAGCCAAGGAGCCTGGGAGAGGGGCTGGGCAGGGGAAGGTGTCCCTGGAGAGGGAGGTCACATTAGCCGGGTCTTGAAGGATGAAGTGACAAGTGTGGGGGCCTGATCGCAGAGGGTGTGGAAACAGCCAGGGGGCTCTGGCCTGGAGGCAGTGGGTGGGCTCGGGGACCCACCATGTCCCGCCCGGGCCACTCTGGGACCTGGGACAAGAAGGCAAAGGTGGCCTGCACGAGGAGACTGGTCCACACAACCTGGGGTCCTCTGACCCTTCCCAAGGCAGGGATGGAGTCTGGGAGCTGGCGCCAGTATTCCTGAAAGCCGGCTGCCAGACTGCGCCCCCAAGGCTGCCCAGGCCCATGGAAATGTCGAGTGCCTGTCTTTGCTCCGGGCTGACATCACCTCTGCGTGGGAACAAAGCGGGTGCTCATGCCCAGCCTGCCAGGAGTGGCAGTGATCTGTGTCCTTGTTTGGTTTCAAAATAAGGGGGGCCCGGAAGAATCATGAAAGGTGCCCTTGTTGAAGACACGTTTGGGGGCCCATCTGAGAGCCTCCCTCAGGGCTCTGGTGGAGAAGGGGCAAGCCCCACCGCAGCTCCTCAGAGTCTGGGCTGCAGAGGGCTGAGAGCAGGCATGCTTGCTACACTTCAGCCCCCAGGTACGGCCTTCCCTATTGGTGACTTCATGGTGCATACCGTGTGCGGTGGCACGGGCGCTGGTGGAGGGGTGGGAATCTCAGCTCATGCCCTTGCCATGTGTCCCTGTCCACAGCTGCATTTGCAGGACAGGACAACTCTTGCCTCTGTGGCTCAGACAGGTCAGCCCATGTTATGAAGATGAGGGTCAGGTCCTCTTTTTGCAGATGAAGAAATGGAGGCTCAGCACGGTCAAGAAGCTTGCCCAAGATCACATGGCCATTCACTTATACATTCAACACACATGTGAAGGGCTGCCACAGGGCTGACCCTGACCTTGGGGCCAAGACCCAGTGGATTAAGGTAGACAAAGACCCACTCTCGTGAGTGAACATCTTAGTGAGTTAGAGAGACAAACGAGCCAGAAATGTCAGACAGTGAGTTTCTGTGAAGCAAACAGGGAGATGGGCAGGAGTGGGTGGCATGGGACCAGGACAGGCCTCTCCGAGGAGGTGGCATTTGTACTGAGGCCAGAGTGACAGGAAGGAAGCTGACACGTAAAGAGCACAATCAGGTGTCGTTTCCTACGAGGTCCATGTCACAGGCCTGAGTGGCTCCTGATGGGGCTTGCTGCCAACAAGCTGGTAGTGGGAACAGGCCGCTGAGCCCAAGGGCAGGGCCGTGGGAAGTAGAGGACCAGACGAGGATGGAAGTACCAACACAAACCCTAGTGAAGATGCCCAAAGGCATCCACAGAGCTCCTGGCCCTGCCCGATGTCCCCGTTCTGCCCACCTGCCTCTGGCCTGGGACACACAGTGGCTTCCAAAGGCCTGGCCCCATCTGGTCTGACCCAGGCCAGGGCCTCAATCCAGGCTGTGACCAAGTCCTGTGCTGGGAAGAAACCAGGTGCCTTCAAGGGACCAGAGGACACAGGTGGCAGGTGGGGTTGGGTTCCTCTGGTTCTCCCTAACCCAGCCTCAGGGAAAATGGGCGCCCCCACCCCCAAAGGGATCAAAGGCTGGGTGGGCTCCAGCTGGCTCCTGGCTCAGTGTGTGTGGGGGGCAACCTGCCCACCTTGTGTTCCGGGAGGGGTGCTGACTGGCCCATGGCCATGCAGCCTCAGCTGGCTGCTTTGGTTCTTCTTGTCCTGGCCTTTGCCCCTTGTTAAATCTTAAAACAGACACCTCAGCTCCCCCTCACCCCAAGGCTGACACAGTGCCCCCCTCGCCCTCAGGAGGCAGGCTCAAGGGGACAGGGGACACAAAGCCAGCAGGGCAGTGCCCCGCCCCCACATGCCTAGGGCAAAGCAGCTGCTGGGAGAGGCCCTGAGGCCCCAGAGGCCTGACGGGCCATTTGTGCTGGGACCAGGCAGTCTGTGCCTCAGCTCCACCACACACCCACCACCTCCCCCCAAGGTGCTGGGCCCACATGCCCTCTAGGTGGTCAGGCCCCCTGGGGCTCGGCTGAGGAGGTCCAGGGGAGGGAGGTGACTGGGAGCCCACCGCCCACCGAGTTTGCTTTGTTCCTGAGCCACAGCAGGTTCCAGTTTTAGCCGCAGACACTCTGCTCTTGTGAGCGGATGAGTTTTTAAGTCTCAAAGGCAGGAAGAGGCACTTTATGGATTGGTATTTATAGAATATCCTCCACCCAAACAAAACCAAAATAACGCAAAGGAACCTCTTGAACACCCACTAACATCCACTGTCCTGGTGACCTGAAGCTCTGACAGCCACAGCCTCTGGCAGCCAGAGCAGTGGGGGCCGCACCACAGTTCCACCATGGCCCAAGGGGCCTGGAGGGCCTGGCCTGCAGAGGGGGTAGAACTGCCACCTTCTGCAACTGTGCAGGGGCCTGGAGGATGCCACAACCCAGCACTTTCCCCCCTGGGCTGTGAGGCAGCAGCCCGGGGGCCAGCCCCAGCCTGGGGAGCTGGAGGACAGGACGCATCAGCCCACCCTGACCCCGGACACTCGAGTTGCAGGGGACAGGAGTGAGAGCACTGCTAACACCATCACAATGATGCACAACACCACGGTTTATTACTTCTTCGCTGTGGTAAAAAAGTGATTCTGTTTCTGCTGTGGGGCTAGACAGCATCACTGAGACTTTCCTGGAAGAGAATTCCGTTTCCAAGCCTTTGTGACCAACTTTAAATCGCTTCCCCTGAACAACAGAGATGGTGTCCTAGTGGAGGGGCAGGGCTCTTTGGAGACCTGCATCTTCTCCGCTCAGGCCAGGCTCCCCTAGGGAACTGTATTCTGGGCCCACAGCCCGAGCAGGGCCTTGGAATGGGCCTCTGATGTTTCAGAGTCCAGGATGCTGGAGGCCACCCACAGCAGCCAGTCCCTGGTGAGTGGTGCCTGGGGGCTAGTGGGGCAGGAGGCTGGGCTCTGGGGAGGGGCTGGCAGAAGCGGAAGGCCTGAGCACTGCCCCACCTTGGACCCCGTGCCTCCGGCATGCTGAGTCTCCCGGGCTCGCTTCCCCTGTGCACAGGATACAGCCCCTCCCCACAGTGGGCAGGGAGCATCATGACTCGGTCTCCCTCGGGGCCTCGTGGCACGAGCCTGCCCGTGCCATCAGTAAAAGTGGTGCACATCTCAAGCCCGAGCCCTACCACAGAGCAGCGGGTACCAGAGAACCTATTCCCTTTCAGAACCACTTCCCGCTGTTCCCTCTCTCACACCACACGAGTCCGGCCCGACTCGAGGCTGGTGTGCTGCTGTGGGGCTAGCAGAAACCATTGTCGGTGTTGAAGATCGCACATCTGCGGGGCTCCCCAGCCCGCGGCCTTCCCCAGCTCCAGGGAGGGAACAGCCAAGCAGAGTCTGCTCGCCCTGCTCTGGGGCCTCCACTCCCTGGCAAGGGTGGCCACAGCCCCGGGCTGGGGCTGGGCACATCCTCACCTCTCCTGCACCCCCATCTCTGGGGAAGCCCACCAGCCCAGCCCACCCTCTCTGGGGGGCTCCAGGACCAGTTACCTCCAGCTCCTTTCCCCTTGACCTGGCCCCTCTGCAGCCATCCCAGGCCCTCAACACCCCTGTTCTTCCTGAATGTTTACCACTGAAAACAACCCAACTGGCCTAGGCAAGGAGCCCAGAGTCAGGTGCAGGCTTCGGAGGTGCAGCTGTCAACTGGGGTTCACTTTGGAGGCTGGAGAAGAAAGGGAGAGCCCCTGCCTAGTGGTGAGGGGCACTAGCACTGGCCATAGGCTCCTCCAGGGGGAGGCAGTGGCGGGAAACTGTGGGGTCACAGGAGAACTTCCTCACACTCTGCCCCACGGGGCGGGCTTGCAGGCCAGCGCAGCTTCTGCCCTTGCACCCTTTGTTCTGAGAAATAGGCACAGTCCTGATGGAGGCTGCCTGAGGGCGTGGCCTCCAGCTCCCTGGCATATCAGAGGGGTCTGTCTGCACTGGCACTCCTGAGAGGAAGTTCTCTACAGCACTGAGAGCTCAGGGGTGCAGGGTAAGGACCAGGCACCCACTGAGCCCCGTGGCATAAGACGCAACAGGATGAAGCCCTCCCTGCCCCAGCGGTAGCTCCCTCGTTCTCAGGTGAGACCCTGCTCAGGCTGCACTCCCTGGGCGGGGCTAGGGTGCCGTCATCACACTCTGCTCGCCGTGGTCCACGCTCCAGAGGCGGTAAAACTCAGCAAAGTCCACATAGGGCTCAACACGGCCGTCCTCGCCGGGCGGCAGCGAGTGGGCGGGCCGGGAGCGGAAAAGCCCCCCGTCCGAGCTGGAGCTGCTGCTCTGGGTGTGTGTGTTGGTGGACTGCAGGGTCAGGGTCGGGCTCTGGCTGTGAGGATGACAGGGGAGAGGGCCAGTCAGAGGCCTCAGGTCCCGGCGTCGGGGCAGATAGGCCCCTGCTTTAGGCCACAGGTCTCTCTAACAAAGAGCCAGCCGACCATGTGTTCTTAGGAGCAGATGAAAAGTCCGACGTGTTTTCTAAGCTCTAACTGCACGTGGCCATTTAAATGAACCAGATTTAAAACGGATCCCTCAGTTCTGGTGCTCAATAACCATGCATGGCTAGTGGCTACTGTACATGCCTCGGGACCCTCTAGGCAGCGCTGAGCTAGAGGTCATCCACGCCTGTTTCTCCGATCTGTCCCCATCCAAACCCCACTGATCGCAGGCCGGCAGAGGCTCTTCTCCAAGAAAACCTTCCTTACTCTCTCCTCATTCCCCTCACCGGCTGGCAAGACAGGTCCCCCACGTTCTCAGAGCTCCCTGGACACCCACCCTCTGTTCCAGAGCACACAGCTAGGCATTACCGGCTAGCCCACTGTCCCACAAACTCTCAGCACTGCCCAGCACCCGGCCAGCCCACAGTGGGGCCCGACTAATGCTCAGATGCAAAGCTGAGGAAAGGGGCTATTTAGGGGCCCAGGGAGCTGGAGGTGCAGAGAGAGAGCTATCTCTCCTGCCTGGTCTGGGGCCATAGCTATAATGCTCTGCCTTTGTGGACACAGCCAGTGGCTTCCTCTGGGCAGCCCTGCTAGGGTAGGGAAGCCACCTCAACTGACTTGGGGTGCCTCGCTTAGCTGCGTGGCAAGTCCCTCAGCTCTCAGTGAAGGTAGCAGCAGTAGCATGGGGGCAGGGAGGAGGGAAGGACCCCCTCCAGGCAGAGGGACTCAGCACCCACCATCCAGACACCACTCCCACACCACTCCCGTCCTGCCGGGCCCTCCAATTGGCTGCACCCTGAGTGGGCTGGGTGTGGCGTCTCTATTATTCTGGGCAGGGCTGGAATGTGGAAACCGGATCCTGGTCTCTGGGGTGGGGGGCACACATTCCACTGAAGTGAAGCGGGTGGGCTGGACACCAGACCTGTAGGCAGGTCCGCAGCTGGGAAGAGGCCTGCCCACCCTACTGCAGGCTCCAGACCTCCTGCAGCCTCTTCCCCTCCCCCCACTTTAAGCTGGAGAACTCACTTTAAAGCCAAATCAGACATCTGAGTCAGAGAGCACCGGCTCTGACAAGCCAGGACAGGCCAAACAACACCCCCCACGCACGGGTGCCATGGGGAGGCCACCCTACAACACACGCTTTGAGGCGGGAGAAGAGAACAAGAGGACAGCCTTCCCATTCAAAGAGCATGCACAGGACCCACAAGGAAGGCTGTCAGCATTAGCTGCCTGCTCCCTCCCAGTGGCCCCAGTCACTCCGCCCCTGGAAACCTGCCCCCTCACAGGCCCTGCTTCAACCGAGCTGTGGGGACCCACCACGCTGCCAATTCCTGCCTCCCAGGAAGGGAGATGGGGCATTAGAGAAGCAGGGGACTGTGGGGCCTCTCACCCAAGGTCACTCATCTGCAGGACTTGGCCCTGCCGCATTCCTGTTCAGACACCAAGGGCTGTCCCTGGAGGCAGGCCTGAGAGTGGTTGGGGGTGCGGGAGGGCTTACTTGGTGAGGGTGGGGGTGGCTTCATCCAGGGTGGAAGCGCTGTGGGCCCCGTTGACCAGCTGGCCCTGTGAGGGCATGACGAGGGAGAGGGTCACGCTGGTCTTGCTGGTGCTCTGGGCGCTAGAGTAAGGCACGGACACGGGGTACACACGTCCTCCTGCGGCTGTGGGGGGAAGAGAGGCGTGGGCCCCAGGGCCTGATGGGGCGGTGTCTGAGGGCTCAGAGAGGAAGGGGGTGACCCAGCCTGGCTCCCCAAGCTGAAGCTTGGCCTTGAGCCTCAAGGGACAGAGTGTCCCGCAGCAGAGACTTGCAGGGCCGGCAGGGGCCTGTGCTCGGCCGCACGGCATGGCTGGTGCTCCGAGCAGGAGGAGAACTCAGTGCTGAGCTGCTTGATGGAAGGGTTACTGCCTGCTCCCTCGATGATGCTTTAACCTGAGGGGATTCGTAGGCTCCTAGCGGAGGCTGGCCCAGCAAAAATATGGTCACAACAGCAACAAGCCAGAGAAATTTCAGTAACCCTGGTGTCCACGGCAGAACAAATCCATCCAGGCATGCCTGAGCCTTAAGGCTTGTTTGAAAAAAGAAAAAAGAAAAAAGTGAGGTCCCAAGAACTAAGCGGCATGGGCCGGAAGTGGAGAAAGAATAATCGCCTTGCTTCCTAAGCAACTCAATTCCAGAACAAAAAAAGGGCAAAGTCAAGTGTATCTCTCCCACCCCAACTCAGCCCAGGGACAGAGCTCAGCTTAGCTCAGCTTTGGGGGCCTTCTGTCTGGATGCCTACCCTCACTTAAGTCTCTATCTTCTTGAACCTCAGTTTCCCTTTCTGCAAAAGGGGGTGCTTTCTTCCTGAGGGTTGTCAACGAGGACTACAGGCAGTTGGTGCGAGCCATGGTCCCTACCACAGGGCCTGGCATCTCTGCAAGCACTTTGCAGGCAGGTCCCTAGGAGGGAGTAGGGCAGATGGTCCTTCCTCATTGCTCAGATGAAAAGGACAAACAAACAAAGGCAGTCAGAGCAGCCGGAAGTCAGAGCGCCCGGATCAGGACGAGGATGGCTCAGAGCCAAGCCTCCCTCTCCTTCTTTTGTTCTAGGCCACGAGGCCCAGCCCCGACGGCCCCCTGAAGGGGCTCCCTGCCCACACCACATGCTTACCTGGGGCCGGGGACGCTGTGGGCTGGCTCATCTCGCCCAGCGGGTAGCCGAAGTTCCTCACTAGCAGGGTCATGTCCTCGTGCCTCGAGCAGAACTTGGCACGCTCCCCACCACTGGCAAAGGTGTCGCTGTGGATACGCTTCACCCGGTCCACCACAGCCTGGGCCACCGCATCCAGGGAAGTCTGCTTGGCGAACTCGGTGTCGATCATGGCGGCGATCTCCTGGGGGCAGGGGGCAGACATCTGGTAAGAAACACGGAGGCCCAGGGACTGTGGGCTGTGACTCCAGAGCCCAATCAGGATGCTCAGGGGTCACTGGTTGAGCAGGTAAAGGAAGTCCCCACCAGCCACACCTGCAATCCGAGCTTTTCAGGGTATTCAAGAATAATCCTTCTCGAACTTTCTCTTTGGAAATGGTGTGACCTTGTGTTCCCTCTTATTGCTGGCTTTCTCACCAACGACATGGGGACAAGGCCCACCTCACTAGATTGTTATGAGGCTCAAATAACGTAAAGGATGTGAGGGAGCCCTGGGGACTGCTGAGAAGCCCTGTGGGAACTCTGGTCATTACTGAGCTTTCCTTCCTGGAACAGACTTACTGCCCGCTATGATAAACCAGTCCTGTTGGAAAATGGGGACACAGAATGAAGAAAGACAGGGGCTCTGCCCACAGAGAAGTCCACTGGCCGGTGCATTCCAGAACCTAGTAGAAGCCGCTGGGTAATTCTATTGTGAAAACCAAAGAAGAGAAAAGTGAAGGATTGTATTGATAAGATTAAATACACAAAACCCTCTAGGGGGTGGCTGGGCAGAGTCTCTCGGAGGCAGTGGGCAGGCACAGGTAATAGGAAGGGACCTGGGGCCAGCCAGGGCAGGCGCAACCCCCTCACTGACCAGCTCCAGCCTCACTCCAGACCCTGAACTCCAGAGCCTGGCTCCCTAACCAGGTGTGACGGTGGCTGCCCCTCTGTGCACAAGGCTGCCGGAAGGAGCGAGATAAAACAGGTGGAGAGCTTTGAACACAGTCATCAGCAGACTGGCACCGAAGACTTTCCCTCACAGGTTTTCATCAGAAAGGACAAAGCAGAAAAGGCCACTTTCCTACAAGACTCCCAGATGGAAGGAGGAACACGACCTGAACTTATCTGAACAATCCAGCAACCGAGGTCAGGTAGGGGCGGCCTCCCCTCAAAGTCACCCTTGAAGTGACCGCATTAGCGGCGACTGTCAGACACGCATATGCTCCAAGGAGCAGGGAAGGCGGCTCCCACCAGCGGGGGACCCACGCCAGTCACACCCGGCCCTCATCACAACCCCACGGTGTTATCATCCCCATTGCAAAGATAAGAACAAACTGTAAATTAGCCTCAACTTAGAAGGGAATGGGGAAATGGCAGAGTGGGGCACAGCCAGAGCCGGCACTTCTCCTGGGCCGGCGCTCTGCATGCCAGGTCACCCCACTTCTGAGCTCTCCTTGGCCAGGACCTTTCCCACAAGTTCACGTCCATCTCACCCTCTTCCCTTCAGGCTTTGCTTGGGGCCCAGGGAGCTGATGCTGCTTCAAGCCCAGAAGGAGAAAAGCTTTGGGCATGACAGGTGTTCGTGAAGCTCTGGGCTTTTTCTTCCCCAGCTCTGAACCCAGGGATGTCTGGCAAAGGCATTTCAGAACCAGAGCCACAGGTCCCTCGGCACTCTGGTGCCACGCAGGAGGGTTGGCCGGGTCCCCAGGGGAGCATGCCACCCTGCAGCTGGCCAGCCGTGCTCTGCTCAGGCCCAGCTCACCTGATTGGCCTGCCCAGGCCCATGGGCTGCCTCCAGGGCCTTGTACAGCCCCTCGGACATCAGCACCAGGAAGCCGGTCACCGCGTCCAGGGACTGTGCACCGTGGATTTCAGGCTCTGCGATGATCGGCTTGGACTTGGCGGCGCTGGGGGAAGAGAGAGTGGAGGGATCACTGTGCTTGGACTGGCCTCAGGGGACATGTATTCTGGTAAGGGGCAGAATCTACCCAGACAGACAACAAAACACACATATGACAAGAGGAAAAGAGAGAACAGAGAAAAGCAGAAAGACAGACCCGTCTTCTGAGGACAGCTACTAAAATCAAGTTCTGTGGGCCAGAAAAGCTGGAGGGCAGCTGGGGTCAGGGTGGCAAAGGTCAAATGTCCGGTCCTGGCCCTACATGGCATTTCCTGTCCACGGAACCTGGGCTATGGCAGGGGGAGGGTGGGACAGGCAAGAGAGTGGCATTCTCTTTGTAAAACCCTCTCCTCCTGGGCTCCTCCAGAGCAAGTGTCGAGCAAACGGGACCCCATGGACACTCGGTCTGCAACAGGGACCCTTCTGACACACTGTCAGGGCCAGCAAAGGTCCTGTTCTTGCACATGTACACGCATACAGGAACTCCGAGATGTTTCTGGAAAAGCAGAGTCTGAAAACACCCTGAGGGTCCATCAGTGGGGGCCAGTGGGCGAGTGCTGACACGGCCTCACACTGGATGCCCGGCAGCTGTTATGAGGAATGCTGCCAGCCCCACCCGCCAGTGTGCAGGAACGGGGGGATGGGCGCTGGATGGAAAAAGCGAGGTGCAGCACACCAGCAAGGGGAAGCCAGCACTTAGTGGGTGTTTGGAAAGGATGCCCACCCCAGCCCCACTCCCACCACACACACACACACACGCACACACACGACCATGTGCACGCACACAGGAACTCCGGGCAGGGCGCATAAGGAACAGCCGCTTCTGGGGAAGGAGTCCTGACTCAGGGTAGGAGGAAAACGTGCTTTGCATGGCACGTCCTTGGCACTGTTTGAATGATTTTAAACCACACTCGTACTTTCCAATAAAGCAAAAAAAACCCCCCATAAATTAGAAACACACAATTCTGAACTCAACTGCCTAACGCGTGAGAGCAGATTTCTAACTTGTGCCTCTGAGACAGGGAGCAGTCTGGTCTCTGACGGTGGGTCTTTGGCGTGATTCCTCCATGGCTCTGGATGTGACATTAAACGCTGTGATGAGACACACACATACACCCACACGCCTACTTAAGGACGTAAGCTCAGAATTCAGGCTGCCTGGGTTCAAGTCCTGCCTCAGCTGACAGCTGACCCTGTGGCCATCTGGTCAGTTTCCTCCTGTGAGAACACCTCTGGGTGGTAGCAGCACCTACGTCTCAGGGCCTGAGCAAGGCCTGAGCAGGAGACGGCATGCACAGGGCTGTGCGCGGGCCGGCACAGCCCAGGCCCTCAGTGGCTCTCACCACTCGTGCTCTGCTACAAGCACTGGACGCAGCCAGAAGAGCCATGCTCTCAGGGGGACACCTGCAGCTCGTCTCACACCTCTGCCCGGGCCAGACACAGCACTGGCTAACAGGCCCTTGCTCAGTCCTGTCCACACCAGCATCTCGGGCTAGTCCTGGCCTCTCCTACTAGGCCCCGTGGCACCGGATGCTGCCCCTTGGCTTTGACCGCTTGCTAGCCTTGCTCCATAGGTCCCTGACTCATGGCCCCACACCAGCCTCTCTGGCAGGGAGGAAAGAAGAGTCCCTTTGGGCCCTGAGCTACCTCAACTGCACCTTCTGTCCTCAGAGCCTAACGGGGGTGGGGTTGGGTGCATGCTGGGCCGGCCACCTACCTCAGTAGGTCAATGTCAGTGTAGCCATATTTGACCTTGTAATCCCCGATGCGCCTGGTGCTCTCCTGCCCACAGATGACCCCCACTTGCTTGATCTTTCCTGCGTCCAAACCTACCAGGGGAGAACATGACAAGCAAGACCTTGTTCACAATGACAGACAAAAAGAAGAGGACAGCCAGCCACAAAACAAGGCACCAGGGACCCATGGAAATGAAGCCACACCAGGTACCTTGGAGAGCGGCCAACCCAGTGTCCCCCAGGGCCCACTGTCCCCATCCGCATCAGAACACCCGCTGACCAAGAGCCCTTCCTGCCTGGGAAGGGGGAGTGGCTGCAGCGCTACCTGAAATCTCAGCACCTCTTCGGCCTTGGTCTCAGCAACGGCAGCGAGCCTGCCAGCTGCTCCTGGAGGAAGCACTTTACATGCACTCACTCTTCCCACCCTCACCACACCCTGAGGCAAGTGTTACTGCCACCTCATTACGTAGATGGGGAAACCAAGGCACAGAAAACCTGAGTAAGTTCCAAACATCACTGACTAGTCAGCCACAGAGCCTTGGTTCAACCCCAGGCAGGCTGGTCCCAAGCCCAAGGCACAGCCCATCTGCTTCACGCATCTCTCTGCACGACCACCAGGGGAGAGTGAGGGCAAGCCCCAAGCGCCCCACCGCCGTCCCTGGCTCACCCAGCTGTGAGAGGCGGAAGAGCTCATCCTCGTTCTCCGTGGTGTGGTCCATGTTCAGCTGCGTCACCTGCAGCCCATCCACCGTGGACTTGCAGAGAAGCGCACGGTTCGTACCTGCAGTGGAATTTGAGCAGCTGAGCAAAGACTGGGCGTGGGAAGGAAAGGCAGATGGGACAGAGGGGACACGTGCAGAGGGGACAGAGACGCGAGGCAGGCATCTCACACATGGAAAGCCTTGGAATGAGCAGCAAGAACGGCCCCTGGGAGAGCCACCAGCCAGGGAGCACCAAGGGCAGTAGGAACTAGGTTAAACTTTTCCAGTGCTGCCCTAGGATGACGATGATTATGGGTTTAATATGACATCTTTTGTCCAGGGAGACCCACTGCAGTATTTACAGGCCCCAGACCACGGTGCCTGGTGTTTGCTTCACAGCAACGCAGGGACAAGGTGGAATGAGACCAGCCACAAGGACAAGCCTGTCGGCATTGGGGACAGGCATACAAGGGGTCATTGGGCTAGTCACTATTTTTTGTTCACTTGTAAGTTTTTTCCATAATGAATTCTTAACGAAGGGAGGAAGAGAAGAGGGACGCTATCAGTGTGGTCTCTAGGGCTCCTGCAATGACTGGCTCTCTGGGGGCACAGCCTTCTCAGGGTCCCAGGTGGCCTCTTCTTTGCCCACATGACGTCCCTATGACCCCTCACCCTACGGCCCACACCCAGCCCATCTTACCACCGTCCATGGGATGCCAAGTGGGTCTTCTACAGACAACAGTCTCTTCCAGAAGAGGAAGCCACTGAGGTGACCCAGACAGGGGCACAACTCCCACAAGGCCACAAGCCGGTTAGGCGCAGCATGGGGACTACAGCCAGAAGACGCCCACGTCCCAGTCGGTACTCCAGCTCCCCCCACTGCACTGGGACACTCTCGTAGAGTGACAGGGAGACCCACCCAACAGCCTCGGCAGGCTCAGGATGGAGGGAGGTCCTCCATGTCCCGATAGCAGGCCTCCTGAAGAACGCACCCACCCCTAGAGCTTACCCTCTCAGCCCTCCCCACCCTGGGACGCATGGCGGCTCACCGACGTTGGCGACGTAGAGCTTGCTGTTGAGCAGGACGGCCACGACAGCCATGGCCCCTCCCGAAGTCTCCCTCTCCAGCACCTTGAGTCTTTCGAGGGTCTTCTGATACTGAGGTGGCAGCTGGTGCTGGGCGACACCCTACAGCCACCGCTGGGGGTCAGCACAGGCCGGGTCCCCAGAGAACACCTCATCAACCACCCCAACCCCCTTAAAGGGCAGGCATCGGGGGCCCGGCCATGGTGGAAGCTACCCTCCTGGGCGGGCTCTTCTGGAAAGCCAGAGGCACCTGCACTTGTTCTGCAAGTGCTGGTGGGTGACGCGAGTGGGGTGGGTGACGAGAGTGGGGTGGGTGATGAGGCTGTGGGCAGATCCCAGTTGAAGTCTGACCTGAAAGGGACCTGCCTCATAGCCTTCATGTCCACCCCAAGCTGAGCCTGAATAAAGCTGCCCACAGCAGCCGGGGAGGCCCCCTGGAGGGTAAACCCATCACCACCCCCTACCAGGTCTCCCAGTCGGGAATGTCCCCAAACTCCTGCTGCTCTGGCCCAATGGTGTCAATGGCTTGAGAGTGACATAGCGGATGAGTCCGTGCTCCTTGCTGAGCCAGTGCTGGCACACTTCTCCCGGGGAGCGGGCTAGGGAGGTTACCTCAGGCAGCTGGGACTGCAGGCTTGCCTTCTCGGCCAGAGCATCATCGATGGACTCTAGGAAGCTCCTCTCAACCACGTCAAAGGCCTAGAGCACAGAGGGGACAGGGATAGGGCTCAGGGCAGCAGCCTGTTCAGAACACCACTGCCACCTGATGCTGAAACGCCACAACTAATAGCAACACATTGTATTAACAGCAGGTCACCACGTGGTGGGGCTTCACAGGTGGCATTGTGGACCGACCAGAGAGGGAAAGGCGAAGGACATGGAGGCTAAGAGCACAGGCCTGGAACGAGGCCAGCTAGCAGCCTCGGCCTCATCTGTAAAGAGGTAAGTGCTGTTCTGAAGGTGGCTGAGCACTCGGCGCCTGGCTCAGGGTAAGTCTGGATCAGTGACAGCTGATGTCATCACTACACGGGTCACGCTGCTGCCTGTCCTTGGGGACTGGCTGGGAATCACTGGCACAGGAGCGGAGGCGGGGAGGGAGCCCCGGCCCCCAGGTGCGGAGGCAGGAGAACAGCTGGGAGCACTGCTTTCGAGGACCAGCAGTCAGTCCTCCTTGTCCAAACCAAGTGCCTCCAGATGTGCTTCCTGAGGGAGATGCCAGGAAGAAAACTGCCCAAACGGCAACAAGCCGAAACACAGGGCTGGCCACGAGCACCAGGAGACCAGAAGTGAGGAGGTGAGGCCAGGGAGCTGGCAGCCCCCAGAGGCTGAGCACCTGAGTCACGCCCGAAGGAAAGGGGCCATCCTAAATCGCCCTAAATCAGCACCCCACTAAGCCCTTTGTCCGAGGTTCTATCCCTACTTCCTCGCTCCCCGGGACTATCTCCTTCAGAGCCAGCCCAGCCAGCTGTGGGTAAGGACTGCTGCCGGCTGCCTGCTCCTGGACCCCCAGGAGTGGGGGACCCCTGCTGCTGAGGTAGGCTCCCAAAGCGGGGTCCTTTGCAGCAGACTAGGAGTGGGCAGGGTCTGCAGACCATCCCTGGCTAAGCCCACACTTCGCAGTTGCAGGGCCACCTACATTCCCAAGGGACAGGACCCACCGGTGGCAGGCAGCCAGCCCGAGCACTGTACCTGCACCAGCACACGGCGCACGTCGGCCTCTGCATGCTCGGCATTGAGCTGGCCCAGCAGGAGCTCCGCAGACAGCCGCTGGGCCACGAAGCTGGTCACCCGGTTGCCATCGTAGCCATTGAAGACTCCGTACAGAAAGCAGTTGTTCTCGCTCCTGACAGGGAGGAGGGAGGTGGCCTAAGACCAGAGGCTCACAGGGGAGTGATGCCAGCTCCAGAGTGGAGGGGGAGGAGGGACGACAACTGGGGGAGACCAAAGGCACAGCAGCTGTGGCTTCAGGTGCCCACCGGACCACTGTGACCATCATTTTACCCTGGCCGTTACCTTCAGGGATGCTCCCCATTTTAGCAAGCTCTAGGCTGCTGGGCTGGTCAGAGATCTAGGTGTGGAAGGGACAGCAGCAGACGCCATCCGCCATGGGCCACATCTCCCTGGCAAGCCCCAGGGGAGACGGTTGCAACGCCGCTGCTTTCTCTGGCTGGCAAACCCACTTCCGATGCCCAGGAGCGCACTCCCGGCACTCTCACCTGAACTTGAGCCAGCTGTCCTCTGGCGGGTGGCTCTCCATGCCCTTGCCATCAGCAGAGTAGCTTCGGTTGGAGGCTGAGCCCACCCCAGAGAGGTGGCAGAGCGGCAGGTCATCTGTCCAACTTGGCTGCTGCTCCTGGGAAGGACACTAAGAAATTAGGAAGTGTCACCTTCTCCTCAAGGGTAGGCCCCACTGCACCTTCCTTTTCTTCCCCAATGAAAACCCGGCAGGCCCAGAGCCCACACAGAGGGTTCCACTTCCTTCTGCAAAATGATGATGCTTGTGTGAACACACACCTGTGGAGGGTTGGCGTTTTTTATGGCTAGCCCACAAACCTGTTCCCTGACAAACTCCCCAGTCCCCAAATGCAAGGCTCAGCAGTGCACTGCAGGAGTGAGCAATGTCACAAACACGAACAAGACACCCACACAACGAAGCAAACTCTTGGGAGAAGACTCCTGGGCAGCTCCTCACCTCTCACTGCAGCGGCTCTGACTCCAATCCCTTGGGCGCTGGATAAAAGTGCAGACCTCCAGGCCCTACCCCCAGAATGTCGGCTCCTGGTGGGGCCCAGGGTATCTGCATTGTAGTCAGCTCCGGCCAGGTGACTCCGAGAAACTGACTTACAAGCTAGCCTTAGTCACTCTCCCTGGGACGGGGGCCTCTACTCCCCGGTCCCCACTCCACTGTGTCCCCTCCCATCTGCTCCCTGCCACACCTTCTCTGCCTGTACCAAATGCTGGCAGTGCCCTGCCCACATCCCACTCCCTCCACCTGGAATGCCCTCCTATCCTTCTCTAGCAGCCCTCCACCTCCCTCGGGACTCCCATCCCCAGGAAGGGCCACCCCCAGGAAGTCGTCCTTAAGAAAGACCCTCTCCAGGCTCCGCTGACAGCCCTCCTGTGTCTTCCTACGACCTTCTCTGTCTCCCTCACGCCTGCCCATCTGTGTCTGACTCCTTTCTCCCCCACAGATCTCAAACGAGGCTGCTCAGTGTAATCACTGAAGAGCTTGGACACGTGTGTGCACACACACACACGTGCAGGCCCCACACCAACGTGGGCTCTGCACTTCCCAAATCTCCTTGGGGCACACTCCAGGCACCTGTGTTTCTGCCCCAGAAACGACTCTAATGCATGACCCACTGCCTTGGTGAAAGCCTCCCCACTCCACCCCGCCCAAGAGCTGAGCCTGGTCCCCCAGGGCACTCCCAGGACTGCTGTGGGGAGCAGGAGCTAACGGAAATGATTGGGAGAATCAAAGTCCAGCTGCAAGGAGGATAAAATCAGGATTGAAGCGCTACTGGAATATTAAGTAAGCATGAGTGCTGCGCACAACTTACAAGTCAGCAGTAAACCTTCCAAAAAGGATGCGAAAACCACTTCAACAGGCTTTTGCAGCCAGACATGTAAAAAGCCCGTGGTTAGCTTCTGTGACAAATCTCATCTTCTGTTTGTTTACATATTGGCAGGGAGTGACTTTATGGCTTTCTCTTCTCTCTCTTCATTTTAATTGCTTTAATGATGCAGGGATGTCCAATAGGATGGCTATGAATGTGGCCCAACACAAAACCGTACATTTACTTAAAACCTTTTTTTTGCTCATCAGTTTTCATTAGTGTTTGTGTATCTAATGTGTGGTCCAAGACTTCTCCTCTTCTGGTGTGGCCCAGAGACGCCAAAAGGTTGGACACCCCGTAGGAGCTTTGATTCTCTGCTTTGCACCCTGGAGCAACTTCAGTAGGGTTATGGGAGTTTGCTTTCATCTTTAAGTTAACATACAATGCAAAGGAATTTTGGGGTGTGCTGGCCATACGTTTTAACGTGCCCCCACCACCCCAGACATACCCTGGTTTTGCCCCAAACACACCCTTCCTGGGCGTCTGGTGACCACTCACCATGGCTCTATCACTGCACTGTCCTCGGAAGAATGTCATAAATGAATCATGCAGTATACAACCTTTCTTGTTGCTTTTCATTGGGATAAAACACACATCATATCAAATTTACCATCTTAGGAAAACACTTCCGTGGTGTTAGATTCACGTGGTATGCGACTGTCACCACCACCCGTCCTCCTCTTTTCCCGGTGCCAGATCGAAACTCTACACCCACGAAGTACTAACTCATCCTCCCCTCGCCCCAGCCCCTGGCAACCCCCGCCCCTCTGCGTCTTTAAGTACATAACCTCTTGAGACAGGCTTCTTTCACTCGGCTTGATGCCTTTGCGACCACCCACGCTGTCGCCTGCATCCTTGTGCTGCGGAGCAGGGTTCCATCCCGTGGATGTAGCACATCGTACCGACGCACCCACTGCAGGACGACATGCGGGCTGTCTCCAGCTCTTAGCAATCACGAAGAGAGCTGCTGTAAAGACCGCTGGAAAGGTTTTGTGTGAACACAGTTTTATGTTTCTCGAGGGTGAAGAACAAGGAGACTGCTGCTCACCCTCACGAGAAACCGCCCAACTGTGCGTCCCCACCATCACTGCAAGCGCTCCCGGTGCTCTCCACGTCTTTGCCACCACACGGTGGGTTTTTTTCTCAATTTGATTTAGACGTTGTGAGAGTGTGTGGTGTCTCACTGTGGCTTCAATTCCCACTTCTCTATGGATGACGATGATGTGGAGCATCTCCTCATGCGCTTAGTTGCGATCCTTGCATCTTCTTTGGTGGAGTGGCGAAGCCTTACGTCCATTTTCACACTAGGCTGTCTGTTTTCTTAACTGGTAAGTTTTGAGAGTTCTTTACATATTTGGATAAATGTCCTGTCAGACGGGTGACTTGCAAATACTTCCCCCAGTCCGTAGCCTGTCATTTTATTTACTTCATAGTATCTTTTGCAGGGCAGAGGCTTTAAGTTTCAATGAAGCCCATTTTATCAATTTACTTCTTTTGCGGTTCATGCTTTGGCATCAGGTCTACGAGCTCTCTGTCCAGCTGCAAGTCACAGGATCCTCTCCTGCTTTTTCCTGGAAGTTTTACAGTTTTACCTTTAGACCTGTGATCCATTTTGAGTTAATCTCTGTATAAAAAAGGTTTAGGTCAATGTTTTTTTCCTGCATATGGATATCCAGTTGTTCCAATACTGTCTGCTGAAAACACTATCCTCTCTCCAAAAAGTTACCTTTGCACCTTGGCCGAAAATTAAATGTCCTTCACATAGTTTTGAATATCACCCTCTGATAGATTAACAATCTTACTCAGCTACCTAGCTTGTACAGGCAGAGGCCTTCTATAAGGATTTCTGAGAACCTGTGACCAGACAGAGTGTGCAAAGTTAACCTGCTTCTGGCAGGTGTCCACACCAAACACAGCATGGGGGCGACACCTCCACCACAGGTTTGTGCTACCTGAACAGCCAGCACCACTCTGGGGCCTCAAACGAAGGGGGCTGCTGACCCCTGAGAGCAGTCACAGAAACAAGCCCGCGCTTCCGAACACGCCCACCGTTGACGTACACAAACGCTGCTGAGCAAAGCCCTGCTTACTCAACATTGGCACTCTTTAAACATTAAGTTCCTAGCTGATTTGACTTTGCTTGTTCAAACATAAAGAATAAGAAAAAATACCCAAAGAGCATATTAAAAAGTATCCATGGTAAAACTGGCACTGGCGACACAACCAAAGTCAGCAGCTGAGACTATTTTTACACCAGTACCACAAATAAACAATTTTGCCTGTCAAATATGTATCTCTCTCCACGGTGAGACCAGGCCTCCCTTCCTGTCCTACCCACCCACAATGGTCCTGTCCGCCCAACCAGGGCCAGAGGCCGTGCTTCCCAAACTTCATCCATCCACCACACCAGCTTCAAGAAACTATCTACTTCATATTTTTTCTTTAAATAGATACACTTTGTTTTATTCAAATGATTTCATTGTGAATGTACACTTTTTCAGGATCATGAGTGGAAAACCAGTATTATTTGCCATATCTTGAAGATAACTAAAAAACTAAAACAAAACAAGGTTATTAAATTCTAGTTGAACCGACTGCCTGCAGTGGATTCTGAGCTGGAGCCCTGCTCTCTCTGTTAACAAAGAGGAGAGATCAGCAAGAATCAGGAAGGCGTTAGGACATGTACTTGGACCAAACCAAGTCTTTCTCCTCACACGTCATTAGGGAGTGTAAAAAAGAGCCGAAAAGCAAATAACTTCCACAATGTGTACCGATGAGCCCCACACTAGGACACACCAAACCACCTCACTGTACATGTCCCAGACTCTGGGAAAATACCACCCGGGCCACAGGGCCCCTTCCCTGAGACATCCACATGGAACCTACGGGGCACCCCACTCAGCGGCCCTTAACCATCTGGCTTTGTGGCAACTCTCCTGCTGTAGCCTGCTACTTGCTGACTTCACCGATTCAAATACATGTATTTCCAACACTGCGATATCTCTGAAGCTGGTGTGCTGCAGTTACTTAGCAGTGTGTTTTCTTTCTCAGCAGCATGTAAAATAATGACGTGTCCTTACAATGAATGGCATGTTAGATCCAATGACATATAGGCAACTTCTCAGACACCAGTGAGCCCTCCCTCAGTGGAAGGGCCTGCCCAACGCAGTCCCCCAGCACCTCAAACCTTCAGTAACGAGTGGTCAGAGTCACAGGAGGTTCTACCCGTGTGGGAGTGGGAGAGTATGTAATCCCCCCCCCCCGATTTCAGCGGTGCCCCACTGTCATTCCCACACTGCTGTGGCCAGGTGGGCTGTTTGGTGACTGTGGTCTCCCACTTCCCTCCACCTCCCTGGGGATTTTCCACACCAAGATGCCATGGCTGACTCTATTCCAACACACCAGACTCCCAGTCTCTTGCTTCCTTCCTCCACATTTCTGAACAATTTTTGGAAAGGTCATGGATTTTCTATTCACACAAACCGCCCACCTCTCCACCCCAGCACACACTGATGCATACTTTCTCCCACGCCCCAAATGCCAGGCCTGGCACACCAGCAGCAAGTGGCGTTTCTGCACCCAGCTTGCGAACTGGCTGGGAAGCTGAGAAGGGGGCAGGCGCCTCCTGCTCACGCAGCTTCCTCCTCGCAGAGCCAGAGCCACGTAAATACGCGCAACCATACAACTTTAACTCTTTGAGGCTTACACATTAATTTCTCACAAGAAATTTAACAGAAAATGCAGTAAGAAAAAAAAATGCTGTTTCAAAAAGACCAGTTTTGACTTGATTGTGTGAAGGAGTTTTCAAGATTCATATTTTAGAATGAAAAGCTTCTCTGTGATCCAACTGTATTTTACTCGTTAAGGGTGCAATAAACACCTTGCGTACCTGTATGTAAGCATCAGTTCCGCACATACCCACGCGGGCATATCACGTAAAAAGGGTTCATTCCAGTCCCCACAGAGGCTCATCTCGAACTCCTGGGAAGCAGAAGTGGACAAAGCTCGGTTCTGAGTTCAGGCCACAGCTTGAATATCAAATTATAGTATGAAAAGGCCAAGTGTTTTTGTGGTGAAAGCACCGAACTCCTTAGAGGCAAAAAGGAAGCTCAGAGAGGGAGGATAATGCCCCCGGGGAGATGGCTCAGGGAGGGGGCCACAGTTCTCTCTCCAAAATGCTTAAGACGCCCCACGCCTGCTGCCATCTCTGTCTTCCTGAATGACCCCCTTCTACTCCCCTACTCTTCTGGGACCGGCTCCACACTGGAGCTCCCACCTCTCCCACCAGGGTTTTCATCAAAGGTTCCTATGTTTTCATCGCAAATACAGTCCCAGCGCACTCTGAAATAATGACGTGGAGCACTCGCTGTGTGCTGGGGCAGCTGGACCACACTCTGCCAGCCAAGGGACGGTGGGAGGCGACGGCCTAATAGAGGTTTTTATTTTAATGGGCATACAATTATTTTCACGTACATTAGAAAAACATAGCTAGCATCTGTGATTGCGTAGATATAATTGCCTGGGATATGTCTAAGTTAAAAAACTGATTTCAAGTTGATTTTTAAAATGACTTAGTAAATAAATAGTATAGGCAAAATCAAACTCTTGACTCTTCCTGCCTGCAGTGCGCTCCTGGATTCCCCACCTCAGTACAGGGCACTGCTGTGGCAGCAACGGAAACCTTGTTGTCTTTCTCGACTCTTCTTCCTCAGTCATGCCCCCCACATCCAATCTGCTGGCAAAGCCTATCAGGTCTTCCTTCAAAATACAGCCAGAGCCCAGTCCTTCTCGCCACTCTCCTGCCATCGCTCTGGCCAAGCTTCTGGAACCCTACATCTGGACAACTGAGTCGCACTGGCAGGTCCCAGGGCTTTCTCCAATCACAAATTAGACCACGTCACACCCCTACTCAAAACCAGACGAGAGTTCCACATCACACTTAAAACCGAATCCAAAGTCCACGCAGATTCACAGGCTCGCTTGGGCCCTGGCTACTCCCCCTCCCTAGTTTGCACCATTCCAGGCACACCGGCCTCCTTGTCGCTTCTCAAACAGGCAGGCCTTTGCATCCCTGTTCCCTCAGGAAGGCATACTCCCTCCTACATCCCTGACCTTATTTCATCAAATATTCTTTATTTTTTAAGTTTATTGATTGATTTTATAGGGAGAGAGAAACACCACTTTTGTTCTTCCACTTACTTACTGCATTCCTTGATTGCTTCTTGCATGTGTCCTAACTGGGGATTGAACCCACAACCTTGGCGTATAGGGACGACACTCTAAACGACTGAGCTGCCTGCCCAGGGCTCATCTCACTGAGAGGTTGTCCTCTACTTTGGTCTGAAGTGGCCCCTCCACTATCCTTTGTGTGTGAATCCAGACTATTCCTTACAGCACCACCTGATGTTATGTCATAGATATTATTAAACCACACGCAATATGTATTTGTTCCCCGTTTCCTGTGTCCTTTCCTAGACTAGAACACAAGCTTCGTGAAGACCATGTCCCCTGCACCTACACAGTGCCTGGCACTTAGTGGGCACTCAGTGACATTGGAGGGAATGAACCCCAGAACTAAAGGCAGAACTTCATGGCTGTGGTGTGACCTGCCAGGCTCCATGTGTAACGTGTTCGCTCACTTAACACTAATGATGCTTCTGGAAGTCCTCGCAGTTAGGGAAATCAAGGTTCAGGAATGTTAAGTGACTTGCCCAAGGCCATACAAGATGCATACTCTGTTTTATCAGGTGGCAAAGGGCCTAGGTTCTTTTGAACACATCCAGCTATCTTCAAAAGCTCTTCTTTTCTTCAAAAGGCCTTTGAAGGCACCACACTGCCTGGGGACGAAAGGGAAAAGTCCTTGGGATGTCATTCCACTCAGTGCTCTGTCACCTGGCCCCAGCACACCCCTCCAGCACCATGTTGGGATGCGCCAGCCCTTCCTGTCAGCCTCCACTGGCCTGGGCCAGCCAGGCCATCTGCAGCCCCTCAACACACTGACACCAGGGTACCTTACACACTGTGTAAGTGCTATGTGGCTCCTTCTCTCAAGCTGGTCTGCAAATGTAGCAAGAGCAGGCAAATGCCTCATCCAGCTTCGTATCGCCAGGCCCACGCTAGCAGCCTTCACAGTCATTGCTGAACGATGGTGTTGGAGCTGCTCTCACCAGAACTCAGGACAGCAGAGGGCAGGACAGCAAGCCCCACACACCACCCTGTGAGCAAAAATGCCTCCATCATCACTAGGGTGGGAGGGGTCTACTACAGACGTGCCTGGAATCCCTTTGCCTTTCATTTCATGCTCTGTGCTTATAGCTAACTATCCTACTTTTCAAAGAATGTGCTGCCACCCAGGAACACATTCTGGAGCTGGTAAAGCTCACCTGTTGTCTAACCCGAGGCCCTTGGCCTTCAGCATGCCTACAGGGGAGGGAAGCTGGCAGCCAGTCTCCTCTGCAGGCCAAGTCAGCCTGCAGCGGTTATCACTTTCAGCATTTGCTGCAACTCAGCTATGTTTATTAGAATGGGGACTTTTACAGATGGGCCTGCCCTCTGGGAGCTTACCAAGCAGAGGGCTGGGTCCACCTAATTCAATGCCAAGCAGTGTAAAAAAAAAAAAAGGAGGGGGCGGTCAAAATTGTGGAGAGGAAGAGATCTACACACTCCCCCACCAAACTGGGAGCGCCTGTCCTGGTAGAGTGATTTCAGAGTCTATGCAAAGCCTGCCATTAACATGCAGCAGTGACATTCATCCCCTGCACCCCAATTCTGATGCTTTGCAACCCTGGAGCGATGAGCACTGGACCTGGCTACAAATGCTTTACTCATTATTTTACAAATATTTGTTGAATGCCTGGCACCTAGTGGTGGCAGGTGCTGGTGACACTGTTCATTGTAAATGACAAGTCTCTGTCTTCAAAGTGTTCACTTTCCAGAATAGGAGGCAGGCAAGTCCACAGGCAATTACAACAGAGTGCCATGTATGCCTGTAGAGGACCCAAGGCACCGGCACCGACCTGGCAGGTGCCGACATGTGTGTGCCTCTACATGCGCAAACGTCCCGAGCATGTAGGAGCTGGAAGACGCCAGGACAAACCAATGAGGGTCCGACTGAGGGTAGCGATGCATCTCAAGACAATGCTCCCACTGCCTGCTCTTACCTTATAGATAGGGAAACTGAGGCACAGTGAGGCATAGTGAGTGACGGCCAGGGCTGGAACCCAGGCTTGCCCGAAGCCAGTCGTTCCTCGGTGGAGGTCGGAGGTTAAGGGCAATGACTGCCTGCTTTTAACTCTGCCTCTGCCACTCACCAGCTGTGTGGTCTTAGGCAAATGATGCTTCTCTGTGCCTCAGTTTCCTCGTGTGTAAAATAAGAATAACCACAGTACCCATCTCATGGGGCTGTTAGGAAAATTAAAGTTACATATGGAAGGCAATCGGCACAAAGCCTGGGATGGAGTAAGCGGCGCACAAGTGCTGCTATGATCATGCCACTTCGGGCTCACCACCCCTGCGCTCTCCGCTGCCGGCGCCACATGCCCTTCGGGCTCCAGCACTCTTTCACCCGCGATGTGCCCCGAACGCTCGGGTAGTCCGGACCTGGAATCCGAGCCCCTGACGGCGGGGCCCGGCAGCGCGCACGCGCTCGGGTCCTGGGGAATGGGCGGGGAGCCGGCCCGGGGCAGGGGAGGGCGGCGGTCGCACCCTGCCAGGGAGAGGTAGGCGGCCCAAGGCGAAGAGGGAGCCGCACCTGCATCAGACAGCCCTCCATCCCACCCCTAGGCTCCCAGCCCTCGGCCCGTAGAGCGGGGCAGTTCCTCACACTCTGCAGCAGGCTCCTCCTCTGCGCCGCCATCTTGGAGGGACCCTGCGGGCGCTCCCGCCTCCCGACGGAGCAGGCGAGAAGAAGGGCGGCTAGAGCGTCCTCTAGCCGGCCTGGAGGATCGCCCTGCCCAGGAACATTCGCCCAGCGCTCGGCCAAGGCCGAAGTGGGACTGGGCCGTGGCGGAGCGTGTGCGCGCAGGCGCGCTCTTCCACCTAGACGATACTTACAGATTTCCTTCTGTGATTGCGCCCCGCCCATCTCTATTTGCACACTTTCCCCAGGATGCCTTTCAGGTGAGGCTGCCAAAGCGCCAGATTAGGGATCTTTATGAACACGATGGGGGCGGCAGAGGGTGAATTATTCATTCACTCAATAGACATTGAGTGACTTGTCTGACCTTTTAGGAGTGAAGCAGCAAGCAAGATAGGCCCTCAAAAAGGTGACCTTTTAATTGGGGAGGACATTTCCATACGTAAGTCTTTCAAGTGGTGCCAAGTGCTAGGAGAAGTTTGTGGATGTGGCGTGGAAGTGCGGTGTACACTGGCAACAGGGAAGGAAAGGCCAGGTGGAGGGGACAGCGAGTACACGAGGCCTGAGAAAAGGGAGTGTGTCCTTTCAAGAAGCATGCGTGTTACAGAAGGCCGCTGTGGCTGGAACAGACATGGAGGGGGAGTGAGATGAAGGGGGTCGAGGGCAGGCTCTGACCTTGTGGGTCCCAGGCAGGAGTTGGATTATTTGAAGATAAAAGGAAGTCGTGGCCCCGGCTGGTGTACTCACTGGATTGAGCGTGGGCCTGCAAACCGAAGGGGTCACCGGTTGGATTCCCAGTCCAGGGCACAAGCCTCCATTGAGGTCTAAGTCCCCAGTAGGGGGCGCATGGGAGGCAACCACACATTGATGTGTCTCTCCCTTTCTCCTTCCCCTCCCCTCTCTCTAAAAATAAATAAAGTCTTTTTTAAAAAAAGGAGGAAGTTGTGGACTTCTGAGCAAGCAATTGACATGTGATCCCATTGGTAGAAATATCCCTTTGACTACTGTGTACAGAAAAGATTTTTAGGGGGATTGGAGTAGAGACAGGAAGGCCAATTTGGGGGCTGTTGTACTAGTGCGACAGGAGAGATGATAGTAGTTTGAGTCGGCTGATGGCAGTGAATGGGCTTTATTTAGAAGATGAAATCGATAAGGCTCAAGCAAGAATTGGTTGTGGGTGGTGATGGGAAGAGTTATATAAAAGAATCTTTGAGATTTTTGGCAAAAAAGCTAAATTTGTGGGGAGGGAGAAAAGAATGATACGAGTTCAGTTTGGACGTGTTGGGTTTGACTTTGGACTGCTGAGTCTTGTAAGAAAAGGAGTCCAGTCAGTCCTTACCTAAGGGAAGGCCGAGAGCTCCAAGCAGAGGCTAAACTGGCAAAGGAGGCAGTGAACGAGCCGCGTAAAGGCAGGTGGAGCAGAGGCAGCAGAGAACCCAGGGTGAGGCAACAATGTGACATGCTTTCAAGCCGTGCAGTTACAAGATAACTCCCCCGCTGCTGTGGCTCGGTGGATTGAGAGCCGGCTTGAGAAACAAAGTCGCCAGTTGGATTCCCAGTCAGGGCACATGCCTGGGTTGCTGGCCAGGTACCCAGTAGGGGGCGCACAAGAGGCAACTGCACATTGATGTTTCTTCTCTTTCTCCCTCCTTTTCCCTCTCTCTAACAAACAAACAAACAAACAATAAATAAATAATTTTTTTAAAGAAGATAACTGAAGAAAGTTCATGAGACGTGGCTGTCTTTAGCTAATTGCCCAAGCAATTCAGGTAGAATGGTAGGATCAAAATCCAGATGCAGTGCGCTGGGGATGGCTGGGAAATGGAGGTACGGAGACCTTGAGAACCGGCGGTTCCTCCCCACTGGTGCACTGGGAAGAGGAAGAGAACATGGGATTGAGGAATGGTTTTTTCTTTAAGGCTGGGAGAAACTTGAGCCTGTTTGAATGCTGAAGGAAAAGCTTAATAGAGAAGAGCTGATGATTTGGAAGGGGGAAGGGGAGGCAGTTGGACTGGAATTGACTCACTGTCCTCCTCTAGTGGTGGAGATGATAGGAACATCATTCCTTACCCATAACTAGCACGCACCTTTCACCATCCTGCAGTTTATGTTAATGAGATGACTGGTGGCTGGAAGCCCCTAGATGACTTCAGGTTGTGGGGGAAGGGGCTGTTTGCCAGAGGAACCAACCATGTGAACTTTCCACTCCCCACTCCCCACTCCCGCCTCTGGGGAGAAGAGAGGAACTGGGAAGCAGTTAATCACTGATGGCCAGTGATGTAGTCAACCGTGCCTATGTAGTGGAACCTCCATAAAAACCCAATGAAGGGGTTTAGAGTTTCCATGTTGTTGAATGCATCCACCTGCCGGGGGTGGGGGGGGGTGGCACAACCCAAACCCTGTGGAGGCAGAAGCTCCTGTAGACTGTGGCCCTACTGAATAGGACTCTATTATGTCTTTATCTGGTTGTTTGTATCCTTTGTAATAAACTGGCAATAACAAGTAAAATGTTTCCCTGAGTTCTGTGAGCTCTTATAGCACAGTGTGGAATATGAAGAGGGGATCATGGGAACTCCTGATTTGTAGCCAAACTGAACAGTGTGGGTAACCTGGGGATCCACTACTTGCAGCTGAAGAGGCAGGCATCTGCCCTAAACCTGTGTGGTCTGTACTCACCCTGGGTACTTACGTTACTGTAGATAGTTAGCTAATTATTAATAAGGAAGGGAATTGGATATTGAGTTTAATAAATTGGAGAACAGAAGTTCCCTTGCTTAGCCAAGAAACTATAGCATTTACAGACTCATTCTCACATTCCAGGGGACTGCCACCGAGGAGAGTGAATCCTAGGAGTACAGGAAATATCCGCAGGAGCACTTCCACCCTCAGGGACCAGACTGCTGGGGGGAGCAGGGGGAGGTAAGCACCCATGCAGTAGAAGTCAAAATGGTGCAGGGGGAGGTGCTTGGCCCTAGAGGCCTGTCTGTCTCACTAGGGGATGGGACCATCAAAAGCCAGAGAAAGCTTGGGAAGTTGTTTGGTTGTTTTGAAAAATCTCCTGATTAGAGCCCTAGGGGACCAAAGGAACAAAACAGCACCCCTCCCTCCCCCTCTGTGACCCACACTCACCCTGTTCATTCTGCGCCCTCTCACCTGGGGTCTGCAGCAGATGGCTTGGGCTCCAGTGGACTGAGCTTTAATATGAAACAGGAACTCTGGCCACTGGCCTTTGTTTTGCTGAAGACATGGTTGGACTTTTTCCATGGCAGGACAGAGGGAGGTGGGACGCAGGGGCATCTTTCCGCCTGAATAAGCCTTACTGCAAGACCACACCTCCCCCAGGGGTCCCTGGGATGCTTTCCTTGCCATTCCGTGGAAGGGCCTGATTTCCACCCCCAACAGTTAGTGTGAAGATGGTTTAAATTACAGAGCACCCAGTGGTGTCTGCAGAGAACTGGAGAATTGCATGCAGTGGGAAACCTGCATGTTTGGTGTCGGAAGTGTTTTCTGTGTGGTAGGTAAAAACCCCCTTAGTTGAAGGCTCCGAGGCCATTCCTGGCAACCTGCCTCTGGCTTCGTACCTGCTGTTCCTGCACGTGACCATCTGGTAAATTTCTACTCCATCTTTAAGGCTCTTAGAAAATATAAGCCCTTCCCAGAAATTTCTCTTGATGCCTACGCCCGTAGTCATTTTTGATCATTTAAAAACATAGTTATGGCCCTGCCTGGTGTGGCTCAGTGGATTGAGTGTCAGCCTGCAAACCAAGGAGTTGCTGGTTTGATTCCCAGTCAGGGAACATGCCTGGATGGTGGGCTGGGTCCCCAGAGCGGGGTGTACAAGAGGCAGTCACACATTGATGTTTCCCTCCCTTCCCCTCTCTCTAAAAATAAATAACTCAAGTTAAAAAAAAAAACATGGTTATTGTTTGCCGTGTCTTCCCTGAGGGTAGGAACTAACTGTGGCAGTCAGCTCTGGTTCTCCTCATAGGCCAGGGAAGCCGCTCAGCAAATGTGTGGTATCGAATTGGTTGAAGAGTCAGGCACAGGTGAGTGGACACTTTGGTAGATGAGGCAATGGGGCGACAGGCAGTCCCAGGGTCCCCAAGTGAATTAGAGCTGGGACTACAGCTTGGGGCTTCCAGACCCTCCCACCCCTCTTTCCACGCCTGACTCCCCGAACAGTACACTACGGTGGGTCCTCCTTCCAAAAGTTCTCAGGTCTCATTTTCAAGGTATCAGGAAGACACTGGGCTCAGCAGGGCACTTGGGAAGAATAAGCATTAAGTTGGTACCTCCTGTTTGCAGGGCCACATGTGAGCTCCCAGTGCCCTGCAAAGGAACTGCAGTGGACAAGCCCCCTCTCCTCTGGGGACAATGTGCCTGGGGACAAGCTGTGAAGTGGACTCTGTTTCCCCAGGATGAGCCTGTGGGTCACATCAGTTTAAATAGCCTAAGTGAGCTCCAGGCCCGATCAGAGGTGCCCAGGCGGGTGGGCTGCCTTGGGGGATGAGGGCCCCGAGGTGCTGTGAAGTGCACACGTGGCTGGAACGTCAGATTACTCCCAGCCATCGAACCGCAAACTTCCCAAACCCCAGACCCCGGGAGGGAGGATGAACAGCCATGCAGCCCCTTGGCCTTCTGGAACCAAGAGGGGCTGGGGAGGAGGGAGACCCACCCCTTGTTAGAAGGTCTGCAGCAGGTTTCCTGTGCCCCTGGGGCTCCCCCAGGAGCCTGCAGATTCCATCAGTCCCTCATGAGGGGCCTCACAGCCAGCCGCTGCAGCAGCTCTGGTTGGAAGATACCAGCTTGGAAAGATGACGTCAAGTCCATGGAAGAATATTCTGAAGGGAGAATAGCACATTTGTCCATCATCTCACCATCCTCATCCTCACCTTCCTTTTCGGCCTCCTCCATTCCCTCCAGGAACCCAGGGAGGTCTTTTGGCTTAGTTGCCAAATGAGCGTGCAGAGAGCTCCTTGGACCCGGCTCTTTGCCTTTCTGGATTTTTCTTGGTCCCAAGCACTTGGCCACGTGACTGTGTGGTCCCTGCGTTGCTCGTCGTAATGGGCGTGTCCTTGGCTGGTTACACCCTCCCTTTGAGATGTTAGCCAACATGCCTGTTCCCAGTTGGGGCTGTTACAAACGGCTCTGCCACAAACAGTGACTCATGACTTCACACACCACTGACTGAGTTTCTGAGAGAAGCACAGTGCAGTGCAGAGGGGAAACGACTCGCCCTCCCATCCTCGCTCTCCCTCCTTTAGCAAAGAAAAACATCAGAAGGGGAGAGAGAGCCAAGGGGACGAGGCTGTGTGAGCTGGGATGGCGGGTGTGTGGGCCTTCACAGTGCTCTTCTTTCCCGTTACCTGTCTGTTTGACGTTTTTCATCTCAAAAAATTAAGAACAGAAGCAGAGACACAGTCCCAGCCCTCAGGGAGCCCGCAGTCCAGGGGGTCACGCACATGGGGAACCAGGCCCTGGCAGGGCAGTGTGACAAGTGCTGGGATGAGGCTGAATGCGTAAACTCATGTACGTAAGATTACCAAAGAAACCCGTTCTATTGAAGCACATTTATCAAAATACATATTTAAATTGGGCTGCAGTGGTCCAAAGGAGGAGCAGAGCAGCCCCACCCCTGGGGGCTGGAGCACCCAGCTCCACCCAGCCACAGCTGAGCCCCACAACACCCCCAGGTGCACTACTGTTGTTTTGAAGCGACTGAGTTTTGGAATAGTGTGTCACACAGCCAAGGCCGGCTGCTGCAGTGAGGGAGGGGATCTGCCAACAGAAGGCTTCGCCGGAGCTAGTAGTTAAACCCGGAGCAGAAATGGCACATAAGCATATGAAAAGATGCTCCACATCCCATGTCCATAGGGAATTCCCAATTTAACAAAATGATACCACTACACCCCTACCAGGAACGGCTGAAATCCCAAACACTGACACCGTCAAATGCTGGCAAGGGTGTGGCGCGGCCGGAATTCTCCTTCATTGCTGGTGGGAATACCAAATGGTGCAGCCAATTTGGAGGACAGTTTGCTGGTTTGTTAAACAGCTAAACATAGTCTGACCATCTAACCCAGCCACTGTGCTCCTTAGCATTTATCCAAAGGAGCTGAAAGTTACATCCACACGAAAACGTGCACAGAGAGGTGTGTAGCGGCTGGGCTTATCGCTGCCCAAACTGAAGCCACTGAGGTGTCCTTTAGCAGGTGAATGGACAAACAGCTGTGGTACATCTAGACATTGGAATATCATCAGAGATAAGAAGAAACGAGCGAGCAAGCCATGAAAAGACATGAAGGAACCTTAAATGCATGTTGCTTAATGAAAGAAAGCAACCTGAAAAGGCTAAATGCTGTGTGATTTCAACTATATGACCTTCCTAAAAAGGCAGAACTAGGGACAGTGAAAAATCAGTGGCTCCAGGGGTCCCGGGGGACAGGGGAAGCGATGAGCAGGTGTAGGGCAGGGCGTTTTGGGAGCAGTAGAAGTACGCTGTGTGATACTGTGATAGTGGGTACGTGACATGCATTTGTCAAAGCCCACGGGACTGGAAACATAAAGAGTGAACCCTGATGTGAATTCTGGACTTTGGTTAATAATAATGTATTATTATTAGTTTATCAATGGGAATGAATGTATCCCACTAATAATGCAGCCCGTTAATAAATAGGGGAAGCTCTGGGGACAGGGAGACAGGAATTATATGGGAACTGTTTTTTTTTTTCCTGCTCAATTCTTATGCAAACCTAAAACAGCTCTAAAAAATAAAGTCTGTTTTGGAACAAACAAAAAAAGGGCTATAGTTGCAGGTGTGTTTCTTATTCATGCATTTAATAGCAAGGTCTCAGTAGTGGGGCCAGTAGGACAGAACTCTGAAGTGGCGATGAGGGCTCCAGGCCTCCGCCACGCTGCAGGTGTTGCTTTCTCCACTGGGTTTGCTGCCTGCATTCGGTAAGTGGAGGCGGCGCTATGTTTCATGTAGCAGTCCCTGAAAAGAGATGTGATGTTTTTGTTCCCCATCCAGGTTCACAGATCCTTGCTGTACAGTAACCTTTCTTTGACCTTAGGATATACTCTTAGAAATGCTTTTTTAAAAAAAGAGATTTTATTTATTTTTAGAAGAAGGGAAGGGAGGGAGAAAGAGAGGAAGAGAAACATCAATGTGTGGATGCCTTTCATGCACCTGCTACTGGGGACCTGGCCTGCATTGCAGGAATGTGCTCTAGACTGGGATTTGAACCAATGATCCCTTGGTATGCAGGCCAGCACTCGACCCACTGAGCCACACCAGCCAGGGCTACTCCCAGAGATGCTTTTATTGGGTCATAGAGTATGCACATTTTTAAGGGTTTTGTTAGCAGTCAGCAGGTTGTCATCCAGTTTGAAGTTGCAATTTCTGCTTACCCAGTGTTCAAAATGGTGTGCTTTCCTGCCTCCCATTTGTATCCCGGAGTCTTCAAATTCTCTATCTCCTGAGCCACTCTGCTCGTTCTTTAAATCTGACATGAACACAGCCTGTGTGTCAACCCATGAGACCAAGCCTTCATCAGGTGACTTCCAAGCAATGCTGCCTGTTCCTTGTTCTGACCAGGCTGCCTGCGGCTCCTCACTTCGGCCACCTCCCTTTCTCTGGACAACTGCCCTGCTCCCCAGAAATGAATCATGTCCTGCCATCTGGTGACATCTCCAGGCTTCAGCTCCCAGGATGGCTTCTCTGAGCTCAGCGCCCTCCCCGAATTCCCTGAAACACAACTACCACCAGCCCAGGAAAGCTGAGCCCAGGAAAGCTGTACACAGGTTTGGGGAAAACAAAGGGTGGATTTAAACTGGAAGGCGCTGCTACCACCCCAAGTCTGCAGCCTGAGATTCTCCCCTGGGCCGCACTGGCAGCTCACTTCCCAGCCCCCCTTAGCCTCAGGGCAGGAATTGGCTGGCCCCCCGCAGTGAGAATGCCCTTGACTGGGTCCTATAGCCCAGAGCACAGACCTCCACAGCTCCCCACCCAGGGGAGGAGGAACCTGGGCCTCCTGTCCACAGCCTGCTTCAGCTCCTGCTCCTGCAGCATTGACTGTGGGAATATTCTCTCCCTTGGGGGAACCCTCACCCTCTTCCTGGAGCCTGTTCAGGCGAGACCATCACATATGTGGCTGTGTATCCCAAGGTCAGGCTGGCTCCACCACCTGCAGCCCGACAGCCCACACCAATGGCTCTTTGTTAAACCTGGGCAGCCTCCCTCCAGTGGCCTGCCTCCCTTGGCCACCCCCATTTGCACATGGTGGAACCAACACACACACACACACACACACACGCACGCACGCGCACATGAGCACGTGATTTCCCAGCATAGAGCGGTCCAAAATCCAGATCAGAGGGAAAAAGTTCTTTAACTAGCAGACCCCGTTTATATAACTGAACGGAACATGTAACATCTTAGTCTAGAGCAGACGGCTTTGGGCTTCCCCATGAGCAACGGGAGGCTCTTATGTCACAGCTGCCTGACCAACAGTGGTGGTCCTTCCAGAATAATCTAGAACAAAGGGCAGGTCTTCTCCGCAGATTCGTCTTCTGCCCTAGAATGCAAAAGCTGTTTACAACCTCTGAAATGGAAGTTTCTGGCATCAGCGGTTTTAAAATACATTCTCGCCCTGACTGGCATAGCTCAGTAGATTGAGCACCGGCCTGTGAACCAAAGAGTTGGTGGTTCGATTCCCAGTCAGGGCACATGCCTGGGTTGCAGGCGAGGTCCCCAGTAGGGGGTACATGAGAGATAACCGCACATTGATGTTTCTCTTCCTCTCTTTCTCCCTCCCTTTCTCTAAAAATAAATAAATAAACTATTAAAAAAAGATACATTTTCCCATGGCTTCCCTGACACTACCATTTTATTAAAATGAACGTCTGATAATTTGGCCAATGAAAAATGGTACCTCAATTTGATTTAATTGGTATTTTTAGGGCTACTAGGAAAATTGAACTTTCTTTTTCTGTGAATTGTCTGTTTAGATTGGGAACCTCTCTTTCTGTCTGCTGATATGTGGGAAATGTTTTTCCCAGTTTTCCACTTTCTTCTAAACTTTTATTCACTTATTTTTGACATGCTACACATTTCTGTTTTTATGTAGACAAATCTCTCAGTATTTTTCTCTATGGTCTCTACTTTCTGTGTTAAGCAGAGAAAGGCACTCCTGACCCCAAATTTATGTAAACATTCACTTACGTGACTGTGTTTACTCCATTTGGCGTTCTAATCCGCTGCGAGGGGCCCAACTCCACTGTTTCCATACACAGGGCCAATTTCATATTAATGCCTTTTTATTGAATAATTCCTCCACATTTTGAAATGCTACCTTTATTAATTTTGTAAGTCTTATGTACTAGTTCCTTTGTTTTTCAAATCCCTAGCTCCCAGGGACACTCTGACAATTAGATGAAGTAGTATTTTCAAAGCCTTTAGCATGGGAACATAGAATCTGCTCCAGACATGTTGGTTCTCTTCCCTTTTCTTTCTCTCTTCCAGACCCATTTGCCGCCCCTCTGCCGTATGCTTCTACCATTTGATTTGGTCTTGGGATTCTGGGAACAGATCCAGATACCCAGAAGGTGCTTACTAAGGCCTCACCATTGGGTCCCCAAACTGCTTTTGGGCCTGCTATGGCCTCAGACAAGGTGACCTTGCTGGATGAGCCCCCCCCCAATAAGATGGTAATTACTCAGTGTTGGGGAAGTAAGGGAGGAGGTCAGGGAAGACTTCACAGGGGAGGTGACCTTGA
Source organism: Anoura caudifer (assembly GCA_004027475.1). Lineage (NCBI taxonomy): Eukaryota > Metazoa > Chordata > Mammalia > Chiroptera > Phyllostomidae > Anoura > Anoura caudifer. The sequence goes on along the minus strand of PVKU01000832.1, from coordinate 34,017 downwards.
AGCTGGGTCTAAGGAGGGGGAGGAATTGGGCAGGCAGAAAAGGGAGAGAGGGCGTCCTAAGCCAAGGGAAGAGCATGATCAGAGTGAGCATGTCCAGTGGGAGTGGCGGTGGGGGGAAGGGTAGTGTGGGCAATGGCAGAAGTGAAGTGTGGCCAGAAGCTGGGGGTGACGCATCAGAGAGCATGTGAGTACACAGGAAAGGGCAGAGCTTCGATGAAGTGGGAGAGTCATGTGAGCACACTTACTAGTTTTGGGAGGACCACCCAGAGCTGGGAAGCAGGCACAGAGACCAGTACTGGGAGGACGATGGCCTGGCCTGGGGCGGTGGCCATGAGGAGATGAGGAGGAAAGCCAGTGGGCAGTTTTCAGAAACACCCAGATAGGTAAAGAGAAAGACTGGCAGAGAAAAGAGAAGAGAGCGGTGGGTGGGAAGTGGGAGAGACAGGAGCTGAGGGTGACTTCAGGTGCCTGGCTCAGGCAGCCAGGGGGGTGGTGGCTGAGTTACAGAGAAAGGAGCACTGGAGGAGGAGCTGGAGCAGACCTGGGCTGGGAGGACTTAGATATCGATGGAGCAGGGTGAGGATAGAGAGGACACTGAAAAACTCAAATCTGAAAACTCGGTGTATTATTGTATACATTCTAGACATCCAGTATAGAAGGGCAGAACCAAGGCAGTAGCTGAAGCCACGGTGGGAAGTGGATGGTCTGAAAAATATTTAGGAAGCTGAGTCCAAAAGATCTGGTGGATGCTTGAATTTTTTTAAAGATTTCATTTATTTTTAGGGAGGGGAGGGGAGGGAGAAAGAAAGGGAGAAAAACATTGATGTGCGGTTGCCTCTTGTGCACTCCCTACTGGGGCCCTGGCTTGCAACCCAGGCCTGTGCCCTGACTAGGAATTGAACCAGCGACCTTTTGGTTCACAGGCTGGCTCAATCCACTGGGCCACATGAGCCAGGGCTACTATTACATTTTTTAAAAAGATTTCATTTACTTATTTTTAGAGAGAAGAGAAGGGAAGGAGAAAGAGAGGGTGTGAAATATTGATGTGAATCCATCTGTCGGTTGCCTCTCGCATGCCCCTAACCAGGGACCTGGCCCACAACCCAGGCATGTGTCCTGACTGGGAATCAAACCAGTGACCTTTCAGTTTGCAGGCCAGCACTCAATCCACTGAGCCACACCAGCCAGGGCTAATTTGTAATATATATGTTTTAATTTTCTTGATTCTATAGAAGTGGGAGGGAGGGAGGGAAACATTAACATGCAGAAGAAACATCAATCCATTGTCCCTTGCTCACACTCTGACTGGGGATTGAACCCACAACCCAGACATGTACTCTGACTGGGAATCAAACCACTTACTTTTTGGTTTGTAAGACAACCGATGCCCAACCAGCTGAGCCACACTGGCCAGGGTGGGAGTAGTTATTATGATGATAGTTATCACCATGGCTGCTGGTGTCAAGGACAGACTGCAGGCAGGGGCCAGGGTGGAAGCAGGATGTCACTAAAGTAGCTGCTGCAGCGGTTCGGGAGAATGGTGACAATGGCCTGGACTAGACTGGCCACAGTGGCTCTAATGATTTTGTCCTGAGCACTTGGAAGGTGAAGTTGCCATTTGCTGAGATGAGGAGACTGGGAGGAGCAGTTTGGGGGAGGAACATGAGGGGTTCAGCTTTGAACGTGTTAAATCAGAGACGACAACCAGATATCTCCATGTGAAGGCAGTTGGACACACAAGTGACCCCAGCTGGGATGCGCAGCTGGGACAGGTCAGCACACAGTGAATATTTTAAGCCATGAGACCAGATGGACTCAGCAAGGACAGGCCTGGGAGTCTGCCATGCTGACAGCAAGGGCTCGACCAACGCCACCGCCCAACGGATGTCACTTTTGACAAGCCTGCAGACTTTTGAAAAAGCTCGAGACAAAGGGCTTTTGGTCTTGTCGGAGCCATCTCAAATGTTTGAAGTAGCGTTTCTAGGACATGGAAGAGGGACGGGCTTGGGAAGACACAGAGATGGGTAAGCACCGAGGAGGATGGATGGGTAGCCAGAGCTGAAGTCTTTGCTGATCCCCAAACATGTGGAGCCCGGGAGCGTTTGCACAAAGCTGGCTTTAAGGATATATGCATTGCTAAGAGTGTATAAAGATAATTTAATAGAAGGCAGCAGAGTGGCTAAGGGAGTGAGTTTTGAAGGTGGGGGCACTATGGCTCTTCAGGCCCTGCCTGGTGTGACCCTGGCTGTCCCACGCCTCTCCAGCCCAGCTCCTCATCTGTACAAAGGGATCAGCTTAGTGCCTCTATCACAGGCCTTGAAAGAAGTGAAATACAATAGAAAATGCTAGTAAAGTGCTCAGCAGAGCTCTGGCCCCAAAAGAAAAACCACCAACACTTCTGATGCCAAATGTGCAGGGTCGTTTCCCACACCAGCCAATTCTCTGATACCCGCTGGGTGGCCTCCACCTCAGGTCTCTTCCGGTACTGTCCGCCTGGAGTCAGGGTCCGGGGCCACAGGGCAAGGGCTCAGTCCCACTAGAGCATCCTCACTTCAGAGGCTAACCCCGAGTCCTTAGTGACCTGTAGATCAGGGGTTCCCACACCCCCTCCCCAGGCTCCATGATTTGCTAGAATGGGTCACAGAACTTAGGAAAGTGCTTCACTTACTATTACCTGTTTATCTTGAAAGGATTTGGCTCAGGAATAGCCGGATGGAAGAAATGCATCCGGCAAGGTATGCGGAGGGGATGCCTAGCTTCCCGGCCGTCTCTGGATGCACTACCCTCCCAGAGCCTGGATGTGTTCACCCCAGCAGCTCTGTGAGCCCCTGTGGTTAGGATTTTATGAAGACTTCATTACACAGGCATCACTGATTGAACCATTGGCCGTTGGTGCTTGAACTCAATCGCCAGCCCCTGTCTCCTCTCCAGAGGTCAGGGCGCAGGGCTGAAAGTTCAGACTCTCTAATCACAAAGCTGGTTCTCCTGGCAACCACCCCTCCTCCCTCCCATTTTTAGGGGCTTTCCAAAAGTACCTCATGAAAATACACTCAGGTGTAGATGAAAGGGCCTCGTTCTAAATGACAAAAGATGCTTCTCTTAACCCCCAGCATGCAGATATTTCAAAGATTTAAGAGCTCTGTGCCAGGAACTGGGACAGGATGAAGACCAAATGTGTATTTCTTATTATAGCACAATATTATAGGCCCGCAACCAAGTGTAGCTGTCTGACAAGGACACTAAAAGCGGAAGAAAAGAAAGACGCACGATAGGATAAAGGGAAGCGGAGAGGGGACAGGAATCGGTGTTCTGGGCCAGGCTGAACTCACTCGTGTGTGACCCGTGCAGCCGCACAGGGTGCTGCTTTTGGAATAGACTCTGCTCGGGGTCTAATTCTCTGCCTTTGCCCTCTTGAAATTCTTAATATTTTGTCTTTGAACTTGTATTTTGTGAAGAGAAATGCAATTCAGCAATGAAGCATGTGTGCGAGCAGAGAAGATACACCAGGTGGCAGCAAGCAGGCTCCGGCCAGCAAGTGCGGCAGAGCGGTGGGTTCCACGGGTGCTGAGCAGTTGGCCTGGACACCTGGCGTGCACCCACATGGCTGGGCAGTCTGGGACACTGTGGGGTTGCCAGGGGGCAGCCAGGCCAGGATCTGTGCCCAGACTGGCAGCAGCAGAAGATGGGCTGTGGTCCACCAAGGGTGCGGTGAGAGAAGGGACCCCGCAGGGAAGAGCTTGTGGTGCGGCAGCTACACAAAAATAAGCGCTGCAGCCCAAGTCTGGGGCGGGGACTGCCAGCACTCACACAGCGAACCACGAGCACATTATTTACAAACCAGGGCATCCACGTGGATGTTGCAAAAAAGCATCTCGGAGAGTTAGAATTCTTCAGTGTTTAGCATCTCTGATTTTGAAAACTGCTGCAACATTGCAAAGCAAATAAACAGTCACAGGCTTTAAAATAAAAGTTAAAAGATCACATTTTCTAGAATAATAATTCCATAGAAAAATAATTCTATTTTGTGTGAAGTTTCATTATTAATGAGGGAGGCAATTTTAAAATTAAGTTTTCCTTGTAATCAAAGACACAGCAATCAAATGCCTAAAGAGGTTATTAAAATTATATACAAATCATGAATTCACTTTCAGTTTCTTGTACCACCAGTTACAGAAAGTGTTAGAGGAAACATTAAAGTCTCACTGTGTACTTTCACATATAAAATTAAATTCAGACTTATATGAAACTGATTTGCATAGAGAGTTAAATTTTCTTACAAAAGCCCTGGCCAGCATGGTTCATCTACCGTCGTACTGCGAAGCAAAAGGCCCCAGGTTTGATTCCCGGCAGGACACTTGCCTGGGTTTCAGGTTTGGTCCCTGGTCAGGGCGCCTGCGAAAAGCAACTGATTGATGTTTCTCTCCCTCTTTTTTCCCCTCCTTTCCCCTCTCTCTAAAAAGAAATAAAATGAACTTTTTATTAGAAATTTAAAGTTTTTTTAAATTTTATTTTAATTGTTGTTCTTGTACAGTTTTCTGTCTTTTACTCCCATCCCAGCCCACCACCCCAGCCCTCCCCTAAAGTTTTTTTTTTAAGAAAAATTGTTCCACAAGATTCATCAGCTCTTGATGTACTAAAATTTATATTTTGAAATAATTTATCAGAAATGTCTCCTAATGTGACAGCCCATGAAATGTTCTTAACAACTCCAGTAACAGTTGCATTTTCAGAAAGGTCCCCCCCACAAGTTAAAAATTATAAAAACTTATTTGTGATCTTGCAGTTGCCAGGAACACCTGTCAGAGCTTGAATAATGGGCGGGCTTCCGCGTGGCTTTGGTCCCAGAGCGCTGTGATACAGTGACCACTGCGATACAGTGACCACTGCAGGGAGGAGGGTCCTCATCTTTCCACCCGGGGAGGGCCTTGCCTCCAGTTTGTCAAAAAACAGGTCTGTGAAGCTCAGGAAAGCAAAGCGCAATGAAGCGAGGCATGCTTGCTTATATGTCAGCTGAAATGAAGTTGGCAAAAGTGCACATTTGGGTGACCAAATGAATTTGCAGGAAAATCTAGTGATCGATTAGGTATCATATTAATAGCCCTGACTGGTGTGGCTCCATGGGTTGGGTGTCGTCCTGCAAACCAAAAGGTCACTGGTTGGATTCATGGTCAGGGCACAGGCAGGGTTTTAGTCCAGATCCCCTGTGGGGGCCGTGCAAGAGCCAACCAATCCATGTTTCTCTCACACATCAGTGCTTCTCTCCCTCTCTCCCTCCCTCTCTAAACTCTCTCTCTCTTCCACTCTCTCTAAAAATGGATAAATGAAATCTTTAAAATAAGATATAGTATTAATGAATTATTATATAAAATTATGACAACATATATTGTTGCCATTTTAGGTTTATATATTACTCATGTGCCACTATTAACCTCATTACATTTTATAAGTAATAAAATATTTTGAAGGAAAAACCTTTCTATTTTAGCGCTTTTAACTGCACTATTTGTCACTACTTTCCGAACGACAGGCTGTGCCTTTTCCTTTTGAGCCTGGCCTGCAAATTATGTAGGGTCTCCGATTCTGAAAACCAGTATTTCTTTGAAAGGATTTTTGTATTCCCCCGAATTTTCCCGATTCTGTTAAAGCCTTTTCCAGTTTTCACTGACTTCCCTCCAGTCCAATGAATGATAACCACGTTATAACTTTTTAAAACCCACATCCGCGTGCGGGTGGCTGATCCGCTCAGAAGGCTGCCACTCTCCGCTGGGATGTCCTTGTCCTTTTCTGAGACTCTGGCCTGTTGCCCCACCCCACCCCGCCCCCTCCAGTAGCGCATCCCAGCCCTTCAGCTGTTGACGTCATATTGAGAAGTCCTTTTTGGAGGTAAAGAGCGGGGGGGAAATGATGAGGAAGGCAGAAAGTGCAAATGGAGGGCCGGTGTGAGTGTTAGTGATCACTAGTAAATAGTAAGATGAATGCCATTAATCTTCTTGAAGACTGGGGGGAAGGGCTGTTAGAGGTAAGGCTGGGGCCCACCGGGGTGGGAGGCCTGACCGGGTGTTGGATCCCAGCCCCGCTGTGTCCCGGGGTCTGCATCCTCAGGTGGGCAGCAGTGCCGGGGTGGGCCTTCCAAGGGTGGTAGGACTCTTGATCGTCAGCAGTGGCAGCCCTTAGGCCACCTGAAAGCAAAGGGGGCTAGTCTGGGGAGGCTAGAACCTGCCACTCACCCCTTTCTCTCTGAACCCTCACCTCTTTTGGTGTCTCCTCCCAGCTCCCCAATTGACCAATCCGTGCTCACCATTGTGGAGGGAAGCAATCTGATTGGCTTAATCACTGAGACAGTGGACCTCCTGTCAGCCTATGAAGGGGTGGCCTGTGGCTCAGGTGTTCACCTCTGTCCAATCAGAGGCCTGGGGGCACTTCCCATACAGGGTTGAAGGTGGGACTTGGCAGGTGAAGGGGCACACGGACGCACCCAGCACCATGACTGACAGGCCCGCTGAGAGGCCAGACAGAGCTCATCTGCTCCCCCAAGCTCTGTCATGCGGGAGCTCTTCTCACACCTACCTCACCCCCCTTTACTCAGCCCATCACCTACTGATGGGCAGGCACTTCCTCAATTGGAGTATCTTGGCTTCTATTCCTCCCATCACCATGGTGAGCTTTCTGTTTGAATAACGGGCAGTAACCTCTTGACTGCCATCTGACCATCGGTGTGGTCTTTCAAAAGCTCACGCCCGGATGGTTGTTCATCCTTCTGTGGGTGCCACATCACCGAGTACAAACCAAACCTCCTTTGCAGGCCTCAAGGCCCTGGCGATGGGACCTGACTGCCCTCTGGCCTATCCCTCATTTCCTTCCGCCTAGCCCTCCCTGGGCAAGGGGCCTTGTGTTTGCTCCTGTCTCCGGTGCACTCACCAGCCCACCTCCTTGCCAGTGAAGCCCTGCTCGTGCTGGAGAGTTCAGGTGCTGGGTCACCTGCCCAGAGGGGCTGTATCCGCGCCCAGGTCTGCACCGCATCTGCTGGCAGTCTCTCCGTACTTAGCACAATTTACATTTTGGCTTGCATGTGGGCTCACCGTCTGTCTCCCCTGCCAGAAACGTCCCTGCAAGGGTGGGGCTGTCTGCCATGTTCAGTGTCGAACTCCTGGGGCCAAATGCAGTGCCTGGCACTTTTTGGGACTGGATAAATATCGGGCCTGCTGGAGGCCACTAACTTTAAAAAGTGTCCTGCAAACATGTGCACGCAGAAGCAAAGGAATGGTCTGGAAGGAATGAGGTGAGGCTCCTAATCTCGGTGGCTCCAGGGGCTGGGAAAGGGACCAGGTCAGGGAATGGTGATGAGTGTGTGTACAGTGTATGCCTGTGTGCCTGTGCACATGTACAGTTGGGGGCATGGCCACTGGCTTCAACTGAAATGATTTTACATCTTACAAAAGCATGTCCCAGGTCAGTGGAGATGGTGGATCAGTGATCCCAAGCCACACTCCCAAAGAACAAAAACACCATCACAAGCTGCAATCCACTGTTGGGTTTGGAGTCTTCACTTTATTACTGTCACCAGAAGTCACCACCTTCACTTGGTTGACCACAAATGGACGGGTGTCATAAAGGGGGCTGCCACAAGGCAATTGGATTCACTCTCGAGAGACTTAATCAGGTGGTGGGGGAGTCCAGAGTAGGGGCCCAGGTGATGGGGACCACCATTCACCGCACACACGCACACACAGAGATATATTTGTGGAGCCTTATATTATACATCTTATATATAGAAAATATATATATTTATACTATACACAGGCAGTAACGCTGCGGGAGGGGCTGGGGCACCCAGACAAGGGCTGTGGGCACCAGAGGATGGGGAGTGTCACATTGAGGGGCAGCACTGGGAGGCAGCTGGACCAGCCCATCCTCCCACAAACTCTTGGAAGGGATGCTCCCGCTTCCTGCTCCTTAGAGAGTCAGAAGGGATCTTGGGCTAAGGTTGGGGGCCCCCATGGGGTAACAACTGGGGGCTATTGGTTACATGGGGGAAGCCTGGGACCCCAAAAGAGTCTCTGAAGATCAAGAATGACCAGGGAAGGTTGGAGGGGGAAGCAAATGCCAATCTCCCAGGAATTAGTCCCTCAACTGCGACACCCAGGGCAGACCTGGAGCCACACCCAGGCAGGCGGCCTGTGACTACGTAGGATGAGTTCAACTCAGGGACAGATCTGGATCCTGAACTTCTGTCTGTGCTCGACTTTGGACGCGTCACTGTCTTCCTGGCCCAGACCTTTCTGTCTGTAAAGGTCCCTGCGGCTCTAAACTTGCGTGGAGCCCAGTTTTCCTGAGCTGTCTCTTGTGCTTGGTGGGAGGACAAGACCCAAACTCTGCAAGGTCAGGATGCTGGGGGGCCCTTCTCCAAAGAAAGGCTCAGAAGCAAGGGAGAGGCAGCAGGGGGTGCAGCAGGGAGGGAAAAGCGGATTCCTTTTGGCCCAAGAGCACAGGCTTTCAGCTTGGGCCTCCAGGGTATCCTCAGCCAGACAGCAGGGCTTCCCCACCAACTCCCCAGGAGGGTGTCAGGGGCCTTGGTTCTCGCCCAAACCCTGCCCTCCGACATCACTTGCCCTACTTCTCAGTACCACCACAGGCTGACCTCTGCCTGATGGTGGGATGTCTGGGTGGTCCCCCAGGACGAGTGAGGAATGTGGAGTGAGCTGGTTCAGCAACTCTGACTCCTGACCCAGGTTGCGTAAACTTCCCAGTCTGGGGTGGCAGGGAGAGTCTGCAATAAACACCCAGGGACTGGGTGCAGCTTAAATGTACCCTGTCCTCCAGCCCAGTGTCATCAGAGCTGGTCAGTGCTCCGGCAGAACAGATGGCGTCCCCCCCAGGGTCTCCTAGTGTCCGTCAGCAGGGGAGGTTTTTAGTGAGGCGTGGGTGAGGGGAAGCGCTTCTCATAGCCTCCCTCACAGACACTGAACTTCTGCCAGGAACACACCCACATCCACCCCCCCACCCACTCTACCAACCTCTGGTCTGGTTCAGCCGGGCAGAAACCACCACTTGGACCACCCGGAGGAGAACCCTCCCTCATATGTGGAAAACGGCAGCCAGCAACACTCAGCTGTTGCTCGGCACCCAGGGGTTCACTCCCCTCCCTGCTGCCCCTGGGAGGACTTGAACAGACCTGAGTTCGGTTCCACACCCTACTGCTAATGCAGACTCTCTGAGCCTCGGTGTCCCCTTCTGTTAAGTGGGGACAGTGATGCTCCTTCTCTGCCTACGAAGTTCCTTCTCCTCCCCTCACTGCTGTGCTGACTGCTGCCATCCTCGGCCCCCTCCTGGGGAGCCTCAGCCCGCCGTGCACCCCTGGTCCAGCTGTGGGCTGAGTGCTTGTCTCTGACAGACTGCCAGCTCCTGGGCCCCGCCCAGTGCCCCATCACTGCTGCCTATCACTTGCCTCTCAGGGGTTTTGTGGGGGCATGGGGTGCTGGTGGTGGGAACACCCAGCGCCCTGCTGCCCCACAGTCCCCTTGCCCTGTGCCCTGAGGCTCTGGGCCCCAGGTCTTCCTGCACCTCTTCCCACTGTTTAAGGCCTCCCTGTCCCCTTAAAGCTCAATGAAGAGCCCACCTTGTGCAAGAGCCCCCCTCCCAACAGTCCCTACACCTTAGGAACACCTGCTACCCTCCCCTCGACAGCCTGTGGCCTGCCTGAGCCTACCATATACCAGGGGCTCTCACTGCTTGCCTCTGGGTAGTCTGCACCACGGCAACAGCTCCCGGGCTGGCCCTGCAGAGTCTGAGTCCTTGTCCTCTCCACCCAGCCTCCCACAGGGAAACCGGCCCCTCGGTGGGTCTTGGGGAAGGCCATGGGAAGGGCCTTCCATTCCCTTGGCTACTAGAGCCCCTAGGCCGCTGGCTGACCCCAGAGGTGGGAAAGATGAGACAATGCCTCAGAGCAGTTGTTTCTTGGGAGGTCACAAGAGCAGGGAATTGGGACACCTGCTGGGTGGTTGGGGCCAAGAAACATAGGCAGCCAGCCCAGCCCTGCCACTCACCCACTGGGACCTTGGGCCAGCTGCTCCCGCTGTGGGCTGCCTTATTGCCTAGCCCTGGGCAGGGTCTTAGTGAGCCACTCCTAGGGGCAGGGGACAGCGGTCAGTCCGTTGGGAGGCTGCAGAGGAGGTGCTGAGCTCCCAGAGGGACACACACAGTGCAGTGTGGCATGCAGGGGAACTCCCACCCTGGGAGGGGCCGGTGGGGATGTGGGCAGAGGGCCTGCAGGCAGGACCCTCCTGCTGGGCAGAACGGGCCCCTAGCTTGCAGTAGAATGAGGGTGTCTCACGGGCTGAGGTCCCCAAGGCCTCCCAGAGTCCCGGGAGCACTGAGCAGTGGAGCCCCCGGGTGGGAGATGCGGGAAGGCAGAGACAGGGGACAGCAGGTGCTCTGCAGTCAGGCAGCCTGGGCTTGGCCCCACTTCCACCGATGGCTGCCTGAGTGACCCTGGACAAGTGACCTTGACTTCTCCAGGCCTCAGTTTGCACAACCATAGAATGGAAACAGCTCCAACACTCCTAGTAGGGCTGTTGTGTCACTCCTAGCAGGTGATAGCCCCCAGGGTGGCAGGTGTTTACACTTAGCCTGCGGCCACACCTTCCCACCATCATCTCAGTCTGTCCTTCCCTCTGTTCCTACCTCTGGCACTAACAGGGCCTCCTCCACATCTCATCTCCCCTTTCCCAGAGACCATTTCTCTTCTATACCCATGCCAAGCATGGGCTGAACACACAGTAGGTGCTCAATGAATGCTCGATGACACAATGAATGAATGCAAACACCCCAGGTGCCTGCTGAACACACTTACACACATGTAGACACCCCCCCATAACACCTTGCTGCCCCCTCCCATCCAGAGCTGCCCTGGACTCAGTGGAACAATTGGGAGGCTGACGAGGTGCTGGGCAGGGTAGCCTGGGAGGGGGCAGGATGTGGAGGGAGGGTGGAGGCCAGTTGGGGCAGGGGCAGGCAGGGGTGGGGGTGGGGAGGGGAGAGGAGGAGGCGGTCACTGCAGCTCAGTAGCCCTGCGACTGGTAGCCCTGGGGCTCGGTGTCGAAGGAGTTGGCTGGCTGCTGGTAGGTGCCACCCATGCCAGCGGGGTCTGGCCCGGTGCTGGGCTCCACGTAGGGGGCATAAGGCATGCTGGAGTCCTGGCTGGGGTCCATGTAGTCCTGGGAGAAGAGGGCTGAGTCGGCGCCAATCTGGTACCGCTGGAAGGCCAGCACAGCCTGGCCTGCCTGGGGACGAGGGCCAGTGGGGACAAGGACAGGAGGGAGTGGGTGGTTAGAAGAGAGACAGACAAGAGCATTGGGTTAGTGGTTGTTAGTTCACCGGACACAGACAATAGAGGGTTAAATATCTTCAAAGCACCAAAGACAACCAAACCCGACTGATGGGAAGGAAGGCGGTCCTTGCAGCCAGCCCTTAAGAGGCCCAGAACCACAACATCCAGCCAGAAAAGACTTTGGAAGTCACCGGCCCCATGCCCCCTTATCCCAGAGGTCACTCTGAGCCAGCGGAAATTCTAGTCTGCACTGCAGAGTGTTAAAATGGCTCAAAAGCCTACAACTCCCTTTCAAACTGTTCTCAGAAGTGCTGTGGAATGGGGAAGAAAAGTTTCTTGGTGGGACAGAGAACTGTCGCCATCTCCTAGAATCACTCTGTCTCTCTTGCAGCTAGGTTCAGCCATATGACTGAGTTCTGGCCAATGGATCACCCCAAGTTCTTTGTTCAACCTTTGACATGATGCCTGGAACACAGGTGTGATAGCTGGAGCTCTAGTTGTCACAATAGACCATGAGGTCCAGGAACCAAATCGTAGGGATGAAAGAGGCCTAGGTCACTGAGGACTTCTGGAGCCTATGCCAGCCTTGGACTGTCTTCTCAGCCATGGACGCTGTTTTGCAATTTCTGTCATCTGCTGCTGAACCTAATTCTAACTGAGACAAGTTGGTCTGACGAGTTTGGGAAACTGAGTTAAACAGAGTGAGGCAAGTCTCAGGACCACAGAACTTGTCAGAGCCTTGACCATCTAACGCACAATAGGGTCTCCAGCGGGGAGACCACATGCCACATCCGCCAACCTTATCTGACCTCTGAAGCCCTTTTCTTCAGCTGGGAAAAGCTTGTCGACAGCATTCGTGCACAGGTATGAAATTCTTTTTCAGTAAAAGAATTATACTGTTATTAAGGACAAGGACGTTAACCACACCAAGCTAGGGGGTACGTTAAACCTGTCATGACAGAACTAGTTCACAGGTTCACATTGAAAGCCTCTCCAGAGAACTTTCCAGCCCAGGTAACATGACAGGAACATGCTAATGCCCCCCACACCCCAGTTTCTGAGCTGGGAGGATGGCAGCCTGGAGAAGGGACGTCTCCAGGCAGAGTTGGCGCCTGAGCCCAGACCTGAACCCAGACCCTCCCAGGGCAGGGCCCTTCCCTACCTCCTCCCCTTTGATCAGCCCCCTGACAGGGCATCAAATCAACTGGGAACCCCAAAGGGCCATTAGGTCAGAGGCATGTGCTTGGCGTTTAATTCCAGAAAGTTCTAGAAGTCCAGTGACTAGGCATTCACTTTTGATTTGTGCCACTGGAGAAAGCTGGGAGGGGCAGCCCTTCCTGGGAAGGGGCGGTGTGAAGCCAAGTGCCAGGGGCCTGGGGAAGGTGGGCCCAAGGGAGTCGGCTGAGAAGACCAGGTGGGGCCCTCTTGTGTTTTCTACTATGCCTGTGTGAGGTCCTGGCTGCCCGGGGCTCAGACGCAGATGCCTGGAGAAGCAGGAGGGGAAAAGCCCCCTGGGGTAGCGGTCTTCGGAACCCAGAGCCATCAGCAAGCCCACAAGAGCACATGGGGAATGAATGAATGAATGAATGAATGAGTGAGTCCCTGAGAGAAACGACTGCAGATGTGGTTCCCTGAGCTCCCGGGCTCCACTGCCCAGTCTGGTTCCCTGCACAGAGACAGAGGGCTGCGGCAGGTGGCCTCCATGGGTCTTTCAGGGAGAGGCCTCTGACGCAGATGCTGAGTGCTATCTCTGTGGGCACTCCTCTGCCCCCACTGAGTCACGGCTTCCCTGGCCATCCAGTTCAAGGAGCCACAGACTGGAGCAAAGGAGGGACATGGGCCCCTGCTGGACTGGGGTACAGAGACGGGTCTGGGAGTTCTGCTCAGAAACCAGGAAGCTGGTGGTCCACCTGACCCTGCTCCTTCAGATTAAGTACCCTCTCTTGAGCTTCTCCACCTTACCAGAAGCAGCCTGCACTTGTATGCCTCCAGTGTCAGGAAGCTCACTCTGTGTGCCCTGCTCTGGGGCCTGCTTATGCTGTATTACCTCCTCAACTGCTGCAGAGGGGGAGATGGGTGGGTTCCTGCCCAGGAGCTGAGGGCCCCAAGGACTGGAGGCCAAAGCCCTTTGGAAGAACAAGGACTTACCACATAAGAATTACCCTGAAGTCGAGACTTTGGGAGTGTCCCTGGCTCCTGGGGCAGAATGAGTGAATAAATGAATGAGCAAATAAGTGAATGAGTGAATAAGTGAAGGAGTGAATAAATGAAGGAGTGAATAAGTGAAAGAGTGAATAAATAAGTGGGTGAATAAATGAATGTATGAATAAATGGAATGAATAAATGAGTGAGTGAACAAATGCAACAACAGAAGAGCCTACATTTATTGAGCATCTCTGTGCCAACCTTTTTTTCATCCACACAACAGCCCAGAGAGCTTGGTCTGTCATCACTCCTCAGCCCAAGGAATTGGACTGAGGCGCAGAGAGGCACAGGGGTTCGCCCCGGGCCCCGCAGCACAGGAGAGCGAAGCCAGGCCAGGAGTCCTCCGGTGTCCTCAGCCAGGCCCCCCTTGGCAGCCAGACTCCACTGGGGCTATAGGATCAGTCTTCATGCCACAGGCATGCGACAAGCTCTCACAGCATGCCCACAGCTCAGCACCCTGGCAGCCCACATAGGGAGCCACCTCCAACCCTCTAACAGCCCGTGATGGTCCCTTCAGGGAGATTTTGGTTTGTCTGTCTCCCCTCCTCAGCCTATGGGCTCCTGGGCCAGGGACCCCATCTGATTCATCACTAGGCACAAAACGGCTGCTCAATAAATGTTTACTCAATAAATGAACAATGGAGAATAAACAAAGGAGGCAATGAATAAGTGGCAAGTGTTAACTGGCCTCTCAAGCCAGGCTCCCCTGCCCCAGGCACCCTGGCATCTGGGCCAGTCCAGGCAGGAGGCTGCACTCCTGTCCTCGCCATGGGGCAGGACACAGGGCGCGCAGCCTCCGGAAGCCAGGTGGGCCAACTACGGCTGTGCCGTGGTGGGAAACAGCGTGTTGTACTCCTCCTGGAAGGTAAGGTCCTTGAATCTCCGCACGGCCAGGGCTGCGGTCAGGCTCTGCCAGGAGAGAGCAGGGGTGAGGCCCTCTGGGAAGAGCTGGGAAAGGCAGAGGGGCCAGCAGTGGGCAGGTTTCAGCAGGCCATGGGGATGCCATCACCTGGCCCTGAAAGCCCTGGTGTGCAATGACCCACTCGGCTCTGTGAGCCCCAGCCCTATCTCTGGGTTTGCTGCTCCCGGGAGAGCTGGATGGTCCCCACTTCCAGGGTGTCTTTTCTGGTCTGAGATACCCTGGGGCCACCTGGTTTTCCCTGTCAGCCTTGAGGACACAGAGATCAGGAGTGACTGTGGCTGGCCCACCAGGGCCTGAACTACATGTCTCCTCTTCCAAACTCTAGCTCCCAATATTGTATTGGGGTAAGGGGCCTCACAGGAAAATGGCCATCCAGGGGCCCTCGAAGCAAGAAAGCAGCCACCCCAGGGCATACCCAGAAGGGTGCGGGCACAGGGCTCCTCCTTGCCGAAGGCTAGGCCAAGGATGGCTTGAGGGCCTGGAGGAGGGGGGCTGCGGGCAGTGGGGTGAGAGCCCTGGAATGAGAGCAGATGGGACCCCAGAGATCTGCAAGAGGGAGACGAGGGGAGAAGAAATAAATTGAGGTGACTTGGACCCCGATTCCACAGGCAGCTTTGCTGTCACGCTGGTGGGCACTCAGGACCCCGGGGTCAGAGCCCACGAGAGCCATGTTCTGGCCAGTCCGGCGCAGAGACAGGTTCTCCTTGCCCCACATGATAGACATTTTTTAACTTCAATACATTGCTAACACATAAAGATTGGATTTCACACAGAAATTCAGCTTTCTGGCTTCTCTGGCAAATAGAAACCCTGGCCTCTGTAGGTCCCCATTCCTGCTTCTGACCAGGGGCTGAAGACAGGGTGCCCATTTACGACAGGATGGACATGCCACCTGGCCTGCCCGTGCCTCCTCCCGTGTTGCCTGCCAGCTGGTCAGCTAGGTTTGTGACACCTTCCCCCAGACCCAGTCTCCAGACGTTACAGATGGGAAGACAGAGGCTCAGAGCCCCTTGGAAGACAGGCAGTCCCAAGGTGTAGCCCAGGTCTCCTGACTCCTGGGCCTGGGCTCCTTCCCAGCCTCAAACTCTCCAAGCCTTATCTTGCTGTGTAGGCCTCAGCTTCCTCATCAAGGATAAATCCTTGTCAAAGAGGACAGTAAATAACCTGCCCAGCTACCATGGTGGGTGCTCTGCCCCAAAGCAAGAATCCGCTGTCCAGTGACTGTGGAGAGTGACTATCCTCTCTGGCAATAGTAACAGCCTTCCTCGGGGCTGGCCCCACCGTGGGCATCAAGGACAGAAGCAGAACAGAGGCCGTGGTGGCACTGGGAGGCCCCAGCCCTGGGGCCCGGCTGGCAGGCCGTGTACTCACCCATGTGAAGATGGAGAAGAAGGAGAAGGCGATGGCAGCCCGGGCTGCGTCTGTCCCTTCATTCAGGGGGTTGTCCTTGGGCTTGGAGACCTGCCACTGGTTGGCCAGGTAGCAGAAGCCCACGAACCAGAGGAAGGCCCAGAAGGCTGGGGTGTCCACCAGGGTCAGGCAGAACGGTCCATGCGTGGAGACAGGGGCAAGTGTGAGGAAATGGGGAAACCAAGGACCAGGCAGAGGTCCAAGAGCACATCTCCCATGCTCCCCCACCCCCAAGGGGGGCAGAGAGGGGAGCACAGGGGAGGTGAGAAAGAACAGAGAGGCCAGTCCAATGCACAGCCAGACAGAGACCATGGACAGGAGCCAGCCACAGCCCAGGAAGGGCCAGGGGCAACGAGGGAGGGAGGGGGGGAGAGACAGAGAGAAAGTCAATCAGCCGAGGCCGGAATTTCTCTAACTTCAGCCAAACACAGATTTCTCAGCTATCCGGACTGTCCAACCCAAGGCTCGCAGCTTTCTGGGAGGAGTGCCCTGATGCCCCCTCACTCCCAACTGCAGCCTCCCGGAGAAGTGGGCTGGGGGAAGGTGAGGGGCTAGGACAAGGGTGTGTAGCTCAAAACCAGTGGGTCTGAGCCTTGACTTCTAAAGAGCTTCTGGCCCCGCCAAGTCCCCGAGGTCAGTGAGAGGCCCTGTGAGGGTCCAGGGTTGGGGAGCCCAGCAGTGGGAGCCCCAAGGCAGTGAGGCCTTCTGAGGCACTCAGGGTCTGCTCGGGAGGCACATGCATGTGCCCAGAGGACGGGGTGTCAGGAGCCGGGTCCCCGCAGAGCCACTGCTTGGGAACCCTGGGGCTCTGTGGGACACGGTTTGAGAACTATTGATTTTGTTCTAGTTCCTTCAAGCCTAAGGGACCCGAGACCTTGCTGCTGGGCTCGTCCTGAGAGTCTCAGGCCTGGAAATGGGGGGGGGGGTCCCTGCCACGGGCCTGACACCACAGCCTTTGGCTAGTGAGGCTGAGTCTACCACTCTTAACCTCAGCCTCTGCCAATCAGATTCTCCACACTCGTGGGGCCACTTTGGAAAGCAACGACAGCAGGTTGCAGAAGCTCCCCAGCTCCAGGTTCTGACTCCTGGGGGCCCACCAGGGAGGTGGCCACTGAGAGTGGAGATGGCTCCCCAGGGCGCTGCGCTCCCCTCCCCGCTGTGCAGCTGGGGCTCTTCCGGGGGTGCAGGCTGGCACTGGTCCCACCCTTCCTTGCTGCCAGCCGTGTGACCCTGAGCCTGCCCCTTCACCTGCCTTGTAGGTGTGTGTGAGGATTAATGGGACCAGGGCTGGGATGGCCCTCTGGGGCTGGGAACTTACCCGAGACCCCAATGTCTGACAGGACGGCTTTCTTGCGGTCCTTCACGCTGCTGATCTGCGGGAAGTACACATCCAGGGCCAGGTAGAGCAAGCAGGTGAGGAAGGCGAGCACACCCACGGCCACACCGTAGCTGCAGGCGTTGGGGTTGCGATTGTAGATGCAGAACTCCTCGCCCTCCGAGGGGGTGTTGAGGTAACCCTCATTCACGATGGAGCCGAACACCACAATGGAGAACACCTGAGAGGGGCGGGGGGTGGTGGGGGAAGGCCTGAGACCCAGGCCGTCCCCACCCAGTGCGAGCCCCATGTTGGAGCGAGGGGGCATCCCAACACCCCTCCACCTGCTGCCTGCCTTTCTCCTGAACCCTCTGCTCCCCAAACAGCAGGTATTTAGAGGGGAGGCCCAGAGAGGGAGGGCAGCTTGCTTGGGATCACACAGCACAAAGCAGGGTCAATCGCTTGCATCTGCAGCCCAGGCACTGAGGACCCGCCTGCTGCAGATGTGGCCCGCCCCCACAGATGTGGCCCACTCCCGCCAGCCCGGTTCTGAGAGGTCTCCTTGGGCCCTGACACCAAGGTCGCTCTCAGACTGCAGCCGGCCTCCCAGAACCAGTGGTCTCATGCCCTCCTGGGCTGTGGACCTGCTGAGCCTTCACCCCCATCTCATGCACCCCTTCCCTCCACAGAGCCATGGGCTATTGTAGGGGCTCAGGCCCCACCCTTCCCCATCGTCTAGGACCTGAGTGATGAATGAAAGAGTAACAACGGGCACAATCCTGCCAATCACGGGCTGGTGGCAGCCCGCACCACCCTGCGCCTGAGTGAGGCACATACAGCACCTCCTTTAGCCCACAACTACTTCGGCTCGGCAGGCAGCCGCCAAGACGGCCCTGTGACCCCACCTCCTGCCATCCACACGCTAGACTATGGGCTGGGCCTAGTGATTTGCTTCAGAACATGGCAAAAAGTGGTGGTGAGCCACTTCTATGAGGAAGCTAGAAAGACTCTGGCTCTTGGCCCCTCTCACCTGCTTACTCCGATATTTTGAGAGGCCTACTGGGTGGGGAATGGAGGGCTGCCTCCCACAGCCCACAGAGAAGCGAGCCCTGCCAGCACCGTGTAAGTGAACTTGAAAATGGGTACACCCTCAGCTGTCAGATGAACCCAGAGCCCTGGCTGCCACCATGACTGCAGACCGACAGACCCTGAGGCAGCGGCACCCAGCTGCGCAGATTCTGACCACAGAAACTGTGGGACAGCACATGTTTGTTGTTTGGAGCTGATCCATTTTGGGGTAATTTGTTACGCGGCAATAGCTAACTAATACAAAACCAGTATCATCGGCATCTTGTAGGTGAGGTGGTTAAGGTGCAGGTATTGGTTAATGTGCCCAGCGTCACACAACCGGTCCGTGGCTGAGCTGGCTTCAAACCCAGGGGCCTGACTCGAAGGTTCGTGATTTCTCCTCCTGCTTCTTGCCTGCCCTGGAACTGTGTGAGGATGAGGAGGCCGGGCCCCACAGACACACGTGCGCGAAGGCAGAGCCTTGGCCGGAGGGGATTTTCACCACCATTTTCCACTTCTCAATCGTTCTACAAAAAAAACTATAATTTCAGTGTAAGCCAGACATATTTTCATATTCGGCTGACACCCAGGATGGCTAGTGACTCCGGGGCAGGTGTGGGGAACAATATGAGAAGCAGTCCTATCTTTTTATCTCATCTTTTTAAGATATCTGCACTTTACATGGGCTTTACAATGTATTAGATATATTAGTATATATCTATCAAATAAATCTACATTCAATGGTAGAATTGATTCCAAAATCTTTCCCGAAGGCGTGTATGGGACCCCTGGTTCATCGCTCTGTGTTCAGAAGGATCTGACACGAATGTCCCGTGTGCGAGTGGTGAAGCAAGTGACAGCACAGCCACACGATGGAGCCTTATTCAGCCACAGGGAGGACCCCAGTTCTGACATGTGCCACACGTGGACGAACCTTAAAACAAGTGCGAACGGGGGATGAAGCCAGACGCAGGAAGTCAGTATTACGGGATGTCCTCCACGCACTACATCTGCAACAGAGACGGAAAGCGGACTCGGGGGTCCTGAGGGTGGGAGGGGAGGTGGGCAGGGATTATGCAGTGAGTCCAGGGTATTTTATGGGGTGACAAGTAGAGAGAGGTGGTGCGTATGCAGCATTGTAAATGCACTAAATGCCACTAACTGCACACTTTAAAATGGTTTAGTGTATGTTATGTGAATTTTTCTGCAATTAAGAAAAAAGAAAAAGGAAGGATTGTGGAGCTGTGTCCAGCTCGGCCACGGGTGCAGAGACGGGCCCAAGCTGTGCGCCGGCCAGTCCTGACTCGGGAGGCCCGCAAACCCAGCTCTCCGGACCCGGCAGCCGCCCGGCCCAGGCTCTCTGTACTTCACAGCCATGCACCCGAGAGGGCGGTTTATGCTGCCCCTCACTTACAGAGTGAAAACCGAGGTTCAGAAACAGGTGACACTGTCGTTAGCAGTCCAGGCTAAACTTGAACCCAGGTCTCCTGACGCTCAGCCCTGTGCCCTTTTCCCCCTGCCCAAGCTGACTCTGGGCCTCAGGAGGTGGGTCCTGGAGAAGGAGTGGTATTTCCTGAGCCCTGCGGGGTCAGGCAGTGTGACACAGTGCCAGGTCTGGAGCTCAGCGGCACAGGAGGGGACAGGGAGTCCTGACTTCAAAGCACTTCCCAGCAGACTCTCTGAGGTCCATGGCCAGAGGTGGGGACAAGCGTGGGCCCCTTCCAAAAGCAGGCAGAGGAGGTGGGAGGGGAAGCCAGAGGAGGAACCGTTAAGACTGGGCCCTCTTGGGGGACAGGAGCAGGGCATCATTGGAGAGACCAGGAGGAAAGTGCTGGAGAGCATGCGTCCCCAAGAGGGTAGGGAGCAAAATCAAAACATCCTCCGAGGGACAGGCAAGACCCAGGGCAGGGCGGAGCAGAAGGCAGCTTCACACCAGCTCCCCGCTGCCTGCCCTCAGGCCCCTGGGCCCCCAGCCCTCCTCTCTGCCCCACGTCCTCTGGCACACACGGGCCTTGGTCAGGTATTTGTCACAGGTCAAGGTCCCTTGGTGCCTGGCCCTGACCCAGGAGGGGCGCCCAGGGCTAACCACATCCACGGTGACCTGCTGTTGGGGAGCAGATGGTCTGGAGGGGCAGGAGTGAGGGGGGCCGGAGTCCAGGGCAGGCTGCCTGGGCTGGCTGAAACCTGGCGGGGTAACTTGTCTAGCGGGTGCCCTTGGGCAAGTGACTTAGCTTCCCCGAGCCTCAGTTCCTTCATCTGCAAAGCAGGGTGACAACAGCACTGAAACCACCGACTGCTGTGAGGAAAGACTGAGGTCGAGGCACCCATGTGATGTGGAGCAAGCACCCACCTGCGCTGGGCTGGCACCGGACAGGTGGGACAGGTGGTCAGGGAGGGGGCCCCAAGCAGCGGTTTCTGGGTGGAGCTGAGAAGGAGCCTGCTGGACAAAGGGTAGGGGAACACGTGTTTTGGGCAGAGAATGGAAAGGGCAAAGGCCGAATGTGGGAGAAGGAGCTGGGACTGGAGGGGTGCGGAGGGGAGGAGGGACAAGGCCTGGGGGACCACAGTGGGGACACTGAATTTAAGTGCAGTGAGAAGTCACAGGGTGAGGGAGTGACAAGATCTGGCTCTGTGGATTGGGACCCGCCTCTCCTGCAGCACTAAAGTCACTTCAGCAGCTCCCCACTGCCTTCTTGATACAATTCAAGCTTGGCGGGGGGGCAGGGTGTCAAGGCCTCACCTCCCTACACTTCCCACCAACCCTCCACCCCCCGCCTCCACACACCCCAGGCCCTTGTCACTCATGGTGTTCACACCACAGGTCCTGAGCTGGAACAAACTTTCCTGATTAAGGTGGGGGTGCAGTGAGCTGCCGGGCGGCCCCCATGCTGGGCATGCACTGTCCGCCCTGACTGCTCCGCGCCCACAGGGCGCCCTGTGTCCAGGGCCTGGGAGGTCTCATCTTGGGGGCCAGAGAATTAGGGTTTGTCCTAAGTCGTTCATTCACTCCACGGTATTTCCCGAGCACCCGGTGTGTGCCAGGCCCTGGGTGAGAGGTGAAGGAGGTGGCAAGGTGTCTGTTCTCACCAAGGGGGACAGACAGTAGCTGACAAATAGGAAGGTCAGTCCAGACAAGTGTCCGGAAAAAGGCACTAAGCAGGGTGAGAGGAGACAGCAAGGCAACTCGCGGGGAGGGGCTCTGATGACTCGACCTTTGAGCAGAAGACCAAATATCACCAGGAGAAGTAACCACAAGTGCAAAGGCCCTGGGGCCTGAGCGGCTGGGGTGCTGAGGAGGCACATGGAGGCCAGTGCAGCCGGGGCACAGCCAGCGAGGTGAGCTAGCTGAGGCAGCCAGGGGCTGGCCCCTGCGCCTTGAGGAGGAGGGTGAGTTCAGGAGCCACTTCAGGCTGAGGTTTGAAAAGAATCACCCTGGCTGCGATGGAGCCAACAGACCGTAGGGGCAAAGGTGAGAGTAGCGCCCAGGTGAGGGGGAGGGGCTGGGGTCAGAGTGGGTAGTGGGGAATGCAGGTGGGAAGCCATGGGGTGTGGAATTTATTTGAAGGTAAAGACACTGGCACCAGGTAACAGGTCTGCTGTAGGGAGTGAGGCAATGACAACCAGCAGGTTGGGGAGGGGCTAACAATCAGGTGTGCATGTCAGCTCACCTGTGGGCTGCAGGGCTGGGCCAGGACAGGCAGCCTCACATGGACCAGGTCCAATAGTCTGCAGATGGAGAAACTGAGGCTCGGAGAAGGGCAGAAATGTCGCCAAGGACACACCACCTGCCCCCTGCGGTCTCCCAAACTCCCCTCCCTGGGGCTTAGGCCCCAGTTTAATGTCGGCCTTGAGTGGCCACCTCCCCACCCTGTGTGGGAGGGGGTGCTCCAGGAGTTGGCAAGGGCCTCAGTTTCTGTTCCTCAGCCACATCTAGCCCATGGCAAGACAAAGGGGGACTCCCTCAGGACCCATTATGGGACTCTTAATTAACTCCACGTGGTCCTTGTCCTTATTCTCATTTTACAGCTGCTTCTGGGAGCCTGCCCAGGTCACACAGCTGGTTAGGGTGAATCCAGTCTCAAACCTGAGTCTCTAAATCCAAGCCAGTGCTCTCGGGCCTCTGGGATGTCTTGCTAGGCCGGATCTCCAGATCTGCAGGGACAGCAAGGAGCCCGCAGAGCAGCCAGCGGCGAACCAGAAATTAAGCTGGAATGAAATTCCATGCTGTGCAGGGGAGGCCTGGGGAACGCATTCCAACCAGCGGTCCAGCGGGTCTGTGTGGGGACCGAGACAGGTCTGCAGCAGCGGGAGAGGAGGGAGGGAGGGTGGCCTTGGGGGGACCTGGAGGCCGCTGGTCACTGCAGGCACGGGAAGAATAATCTCCTTCCTTCGTGCTGCAGACAAATGCTAAAAAACCCCAAACAATCAAAAAAACCTACCAAGGTAAATGGGCCAAGGCACTTTTTTTTTTTTTTTTTGCCATCTTTATAAGCCACCAATCCTGCATCTTCTTAAAAATGGATTCCAGATGGCACTTGGAGCAGAGCTGTGCTAAACTCAGGAAAACAAACTGGAAGGAATTTCACAATCTCCAAATTTCAGGATCTTGCACTACTGGATTTAGCTAGGAACAGAAGCAGAGCACTGCCAGGCCCAGCCCTGGCCTGCCCTCCCCGCCCCTGCTCAGCCACCCCAGTGGGCTGGGGTGGGCACTGCTTGATGATTTTGCAGCTGCTGGTCCCACCTCCCCAGATGCCCTTCCTCAGGTTTCTCATCTTTTGAATAGGAGCCAACTCCTTCTCACCCTTCAAAACCCTATGGGGAGGTGGTGACTCCCTGCCGCCTTCTGAGACGCCCTCCTTCCCAGTCACTCTCCCCAACCCTGACCCCGCACATGCTCCTGCTTGAGACTCATCAACCAGCCTGTCTCCTCCATGACACCCTCAGACAGCCCACAGCCTCCACAGGGGCCTTGCACCCATGGGTGCACCTGACAACAATCATCTCATTTAATCCCCACCAAACCCTCTAAATATAAAATAAACCTAAAAACACCCCCACAAAGCAGCCTTACTTAGCCCATTTCACAGGGAGGGAAGCTGAGGCTCAGAAAGCTGTAGACTCCGGCTGGCCCACAGCAGGAAAGCAGGGTGCCAGGCCTCCTGCCCAGGCCTGCACCTCAGCCTCATTCCCAAGTGAGAGCCAAGCCTCTGAAGGAGCGGATTCCAGATCCCAAACCCTAGGATCAGAATGAGACCTAGAAGGGACGCCCGCTGTCCCCATGCCGGCCTGTGCCACCAGCCCACCGTGTGGGAGGGGCCGGGCCCACCTTACTCCACATCCGCACACAGAGCTGTCAGGCTGTGCGGGGTCACTGAGCTAACCCAGGCTCTGGCGCGAGCTGGGCCCTTCCAGTGTTGGGGGGTGGGGGCGGGGTGGGGCCAGAGGCCCCCACTGTTCACCTGGCACTTCCCAGAGGCCGGGCTTTAAATGTCTGATCTGTCCGCACATGCTCAGCTTGCCCAGATAAGCTGCAGAGGCCCATCTATCTCGCCTACACAGGCGGCAGGGAGGAAAACTCCCCGGGCACTCAGCGGGCCTGCTCACTGGCTCTCCACCTCACCATCCGGGCTGTGCCTGCTTCCAGGCGGCGACAGTGCCTCCCTGACCCAGAACAGCCGTCCCTACGACCTCCTGCAAGCCTGCTTCAGCTCACCAACCCTGACTCTCACCAGTCCCTCCCCCAAGCAGGCTCTGCAATCCCCCCATTTGGGCTCCTGGCCACACCTCCAGCCTCTCCCAGCCTCCCAGTGACCCCAAGCTACCCTCATTCTGGCTTCCTCCCAGCTGCTCAGACCCCAGATGGGACTCATCCTCAAACCCCACCTGATGTGGCAGTCAGGCCTACTGCTTCATCCTCCCCCAGGTAACTCTTGAATCATTCCACGTCCCCAGGCTGGTCCCTGCCAGCATCACCTCTTGCTAGGCAATGACAGAAGCTACCCAGTCTCTCTGTGTCCACTCTTGCCTCCCTCACTGTCCCCTTTACAGCAGTTGGAAGACTCTCTTTAGGCCTAAGTCGGACCAAGTCGCCCACCCCCACTCCATCCCACCTATCCACCCGCACCCCCAGGTGAAATTCCCCACCACTCGGGGCTGAGATGCCTTTCCTGCCATTCTCTTCTCTTCTGGCCCCTCCCAGGCTGTTCCCTCAGCCTGGGACACCTAGCGTCCCCAGATCTTCCTGGCTGGCCCCCGCTGGTCCCTTCTCAACATCCTAATCTCAGGGTACCACACCTCCTCAGAGAAGCCCTCCAGACCAGGCTCCCAGATCTATAATATTCTACAATAACTCAATGCACTTTTTTTTTTTTTTTTTTTTGCTATTTATGGGTTCACTTGTTGGGTGTACATCCCCAGAGCCAGGGGTAGGGCCAGGAAAGGCTGAGAGGTGGGTGAACGGTAAGCCTGATGGGTGGAGAGAGGCACGGGCAGCGCAGAAGTCGGGCGGAAGGCACATTCTCCCCTCAGCATCCCTGGCTGTGCCACCACTCGCACGCCTGTGACCACAGGGAGCTCACTGAGTCCGTAACCAGGGGGCTGCCGAGTCCAGCTGAACCTGCCTGCCCACCAGGGGCCCTGCTGACGTCCTGCATCCTACCTCCGGGGCTCCAGGGAAGGATGGGGTGAAGAAGGGAGCCTCAGGCTTTTGAGGGATGAGTCAGACTGCTGAGGGCCCCCCCTCCATGGGAATGGGGCCCTGTCTCCCCCGAGGTCATGTGAGGAAAACGGCTGAAGCCAAGGCAGAGGCGCGTGATGGGCACTGGGCAGCCACTGGCTTCCTGAAGAGCCCCGTGCAGAGCCACAGGGCTGAGGCCAGGCGGGTGGGGCGCCCAGGGACCCTTCCCTCCTCCCCTGCCTGGGCACCACCTTCTGCAGCCTTGGGTGTGACCTGCTGGGGATTAAGTCGTAATCTTCCCACAAGCTGTCCCCTCTGGTTCATGGGGGTGGGGGTGGGGAATGGGCTCTGCTGGGTGGGTGCCTGGCGAGCAGCCCCCTGCCCCCAAAGTGCTGAGACTCGGCTTGGGTGATCTGAAGGCTCCCCCTTCTCTCCACCCTGTCCCCATCCTCAGCCTCCTGTGGCTGTGTAACAAGGGGGCCAGTAGCCTCACCAAAGAGGAGGAGACTTGAGACCCAGAGAGGGGCCAGGGCCCACCTCACAATCTACATCCAGGTGGGGAGCAGGTGGTCTGTGGTGAGCAATGCCACCCCTGGAAGAGGGTCAACCGAGCACGGCTGAACCCTTCCCAGGCAGGACCTCAGGGTGCCCCCCTCTTACAGGTCAGGAAGCTGAGGCTCTCTGAGGTCCCTCAGCTGGCCAGGAGGGCAGAGCACACCACCCAGTGCTGTCTGCTTCTCCACACCTCGGTGCCTGCCGCTGCCCCGCCAGCCCTGCATGCCTGCCGCTGTTCCCCGAGTTTCTGTCTCTGGGAATATCCTAGGACTGCAGAGAGATAGTCTGGGCCCAGGCCCTGCCTCGCATTCTAGAAGAGGAGACAGACACCAAGGGGAAAGGTCCTCTGCTGTGAGTTCTTACAGCCAGCCTCGCAGAGCAAAAGGAAAGGGGGAGGACAAAGTGAGTGTGGAGGAGTCCTGGAAGGCTTTCTGGGGGAGGTGATACTTGAGTTGGGCCTGTAAGGTGGGTGGGAAGCTTGCATGGGATGGTGGGTTGGAGGAAGAGGGCGGAGCAGTGCACTCTGCAGTGTGGTCCACCCACGTGTAGAGTCCTTAGGAGATGCTGGGCTCGGTCCATATCACACACTCGGCCCCAGGCAGCCTCTCACTGCGCTCCCGTGCCTCTCAGCCTTTACTGTGCCTTTCCATCGGCCTGGACCTCCTTCGCCCTTCTTCCCCAGCTGGCCCCACCCCTCTCAACTCTACTGTCACCTCCCACCCCTGACCAGAGGGAATGTTCCCTCACCCTGTGTCTTGGGCTCACCTCCACATTGTAACTGCGTTCTCCACCACAGCCCCCTCCCTGAAGAGCAGGCGCCCAGCACGTGCTCACTGTGCACACAAACAGAAGATGCCAGGGTGTCTGTCCTGTGGCTGCGGGGTCGGAGGAGAGGACACATACACCCCTCACTGCCTGCCAGATGCACTGAGAGATCCACGAATAACAATCAGCCATGGGATTTGGCAACGTGAAGGTCACAGACAGGGAGAGCTGGGGAGAAAGCCCAGGGAGGAGCATGTGAGAGAAAACCGAAGGGGAAGCCCTGGTGATGGGGCCCATAGACAGATCTCCTGGACTGGGGGATGGGCAGGCAGGGGCGAGAGGACAGAAATAAGCCATTGTAAGGTGATGGGAAGAGCCAGAGAGGGGAGGGCGAAACTGAGGTAGAGGAGAGGGAGGTGGAGAGGGGGACAGGCAGGCCACTGGGTCCGAGTCCACGGGGGCAGGGTCTGGTGACAGGGAGGACTACCTGCACAGCAGGAGGGTCACTGGCCCCGAGGTCCCAGGCCCAAAGACCACTGGAATCAGGGCAGTCGAGGGGGAGCTGGAAAGGCATAGGAGGGCAAGGATGTGGGAGGAGGGGAGGCTGAGGAGGCCGAGGCGTGAGACGGATCACTGCAGGCTGGCAGACACTGCGATGGCCCGGAGATGACCAGGAAGGAAGGTGAAGGCGGGATGGTGCTGGAGAGAGCGGCGCCAAGTCTAAACATCGCGGAGGGAGAGGGAGAATGACCTGGGGCTGGCTCGCCAGAGGGAGTGGCGGATCCTGGTCTGGCCTGAGACACAAAGCTGGCAGAGGACCCTGTCCCCCTCCAGGCCCAGCAAAGGCAGGGCAAGGGGGAAAGAACACCGCACCCCCGAGAGACAGCTGCCTAGAAACAGGGTGGTGGGGGGAGCGGAAGGTCAGGTACCAAGGCAATCTACAATTAGAAGCACTCAGAGGGCGCTGAAGACCCAGGGGTACAGGCCATGTCCTCTCGCTCCCCCCGAGTTACCTGAAGAGCCCCGGGTTGTAGGGGCTCCCGGATGTTACTAAACAGTCCGGGTCTCAGAGCCTGGAGGTGTCCCAGTGAGACAGCTGTCCCTTCCCGGAAGGCCTCCTTCCCCCACATTGTCCTCCCCTGCAGAGGGGAGCTGAGCAGAAGCCCATACCCGGGAGGGAAGATGCCTGGGAAACACAGGCACGGCTGCCCTGCCAGGCTCCATTGGCTCTACTCTGCTCCCATACGTGGGCCCGGGGCCCCCACTGAGCACTGGGGCGTGGGGGACCGTGCCCTTGACACCACCTCTTTCAAGACCAGCCAGTCCAATGGTTCCCAACCCACAATCCTCTAGGGGTAAGAGTGGGTTCTTTTGAGTGTGGAAAGGCTGGGAACCATCAGCCCCATTGGGACTACCCTTTTCCAATCTGACAGGTGGGGAAACTGAGGCCCCATCTGAGAGCACAGCATCTTGCCCAAGTCAGCTGCCACTCAGGGACTGAGTGGGCACAGAAAGTGGCCCCAGACACTTCCCAGCTCCCTGCCCTGCCTCTTCTTCCCTCAGGCAGACAGCTGGTTCATCCCCGGGTACCGAGTGCAGCTCCCTCGCCAGCACTGCCATCTGCCCTCTCCCGTCCCTCTCTCCCTCCACCCCTCCTCTCCCAGCCCATTTTCTCTCTCTCCAGACAGCCTAACAGCTTCCCACAAGCAGACCCTGCGGCCCCAGCCTCCCTGCAGCAGGAAGTGGGCCACCCTCAAAGTCAGCATGGGCTGTGGTCCCAGCAGCAACCTGTTAACTTCTCCGGGCCTCAGCTTCTTGCCTCAAGTGGGGGCCATGGAGCCCACCTTGACCAGGACGTCCTGGGCCCAGGAAGAGTGGGTCGAGTGGCAGGCCTTTTAAATGTTCACTTCTACGAATTTCACATTTACCCCAAACCTGGCTCTGCAGTCCCATGTTACAGATGAGGTGACAGAGGCTCCAAGAGGCCTGGAGGTTTCCAAGGCCCCACTCTGGGGGCCCTGCTCTTGGTGACCAGCCCTCCCAGACTCCCTGAGCTCCTGCACTGCGCCCCCCCCCCCAAACCCTGTACACAGGGAATACCAAGATGCCTGGCAGGATGCATCTCCTGAAGACCACCTGTGGCTGACCCCGCCCTACACCTGAGAGATGGACCAGCTAAGGCTTAGCCACAGGCAGGTGAAGAGGCGAGAAAGGTTCTAATACAGTCAGCGACAAACACCAAAGGAGCATTGGACCTGTCCTCATGGACCTCGCTGTCAGAGTGAGGGACAGGGGTGTGACTGGTGCTGGGAGAAGACAGGCTGGATAAGGCCGCACATTTCCTGCCAGGACACCTGCCCCAGAGCCCTCTCCAAGCCACGTTTCAGTGTGGCAGCCACAGGGAACTATTGAAACACACCTCTTCTCAGCTAAACCCCCCTCTCTGTGGCTCTCACGGCCCTCAGGTGAAGTCCGCCTTGCCTATCTGTCACCCGAGGCCCTTCCTGGGCTGTCCACCCCTGCCTGCCCCTCTGGCCTTTTGATTTGTCACTTCCGCTTATACACCTGGGGCCCCTAAGAGATATCATTTCTAAAACCTACTCGGATCTCGTGCACATTCTGTTCCTTCCACCTAAAATGCCCTTCCCTACGTCTTTATCAGAATCAGCTCAGGAGTCACCTCCCCCCAGAAGCCCTCCATGCCTCTAGCCTGCAGAGGCAGCTACACCCCACTGGATCTCCCTGTAGCATCTCAAGCCTCCTGGCTGGTGCTGGTCAACTCAGTGCTGTTCTCATTGGACTGAGACATCTCTGGTGGGACACACAGGCTGGCACCGACAGGAACATGGTACATGTGGAATGAGGGAACCAAGGCCAGAGCCGGCCAGAGGCTCTGTCTCCAGCTGGACCCCTTCTGCCACCTTCTGATGCTTGAGGACAAGGGCATGCAATCTGGTTGGGAGCCAGAACGAGGGGTCTCATCGTGAAACTGCCGTGTTTGCAAAGTGAGGTCACCGTTCACACTCCACGCTCACTTGGGATGATTTAGGGGCTGATTAAAAAAAGCGGGTGTAAAGCCTCCTCGACCCCAAGCCACTGCTTGGTGCCCCGGGGAGCATACTGAATGGGGACCCTGCAGGCCAGGTTCACACAGCGGCTCTGACCTCTGACAGCAGAGCCCTGAGCCAGGAGACGCGCCCTCTCCATCCTGTGCCTGACTTGCCTTCTGAGGGTATGACACCCCCCGCCCTTAACAGAATCCTGAGTGTCACAGCCAGTACCCTTAAGAGATCAACCCTGAAAATGGCAAAGTTTCAAACCTTTTATTTTTTTATTTTGCTGAAACAGAGCATTAATGAAAAAGCCCTCTCATCTATCAACACCGATGCTTTCTTACCCCCTGCAGGTCATTTCAACCCTCTGAAAGTTAAGACTATAAATTCTAAGTACGAGGTGATCCTTTGTATTAAATCAGCGCCCTTTGGGACACCCTTTTCCCCCTCGGCCCTGGCACAAGAAAGGAGGCGGCACAGGCTGCGGTCATGGAGCAGCGGCGCCTCTGACCCAGTCTGGGCCTCCTCATGCACAGCGGGCACCGAGGCACAGGGGCGGTCTCCTGGCCCCCCGCCAGCACAGCCCCACCCCCTCACATGGGTCAGAGGCAGCAGCTCTGGACACTGTCCCCACTTGGCCATCCCTCCCCATTCAGGGCAGAATCTGCCGGAGGCTCACCACCTTTAACCAGCGTGGTCAATTCCTCAGTTCTT
The DNA here is from genome assembly GCA_004027475.1 of Anoura caudifer. Lineage (NCBI taxonomy): Eukaryota > Metazoa > Chordata > Mammalia > Chiroptera > Phyllostomidae > Anoura > Anoura caudifer. The sequence goes on along the minus strand of PVKU01000832.1, from coordinate 4,005 downwards.
GCTATGAATAATCAATTACCCTGACAGGCGTAGGGGTGTGTGTGTTGTGGGGGGCACGCAGAGCCAGAGCCAGAGAGGAGCTGAGAAAGCCTCAGTCAAGAGGGGTCCTAGACAAGGGGGCCCTAGAATCTGCTTCTACCCCAACAAGACCTAGGGGCCCAGGGGACTGAGGTTCCAGGGTGGGTCCAGGGTTGGTGAGGCCCTGGAGCTTACACGGTGCGGAAAGATTTTTTTTTTTTTTACAAATTTTACAAACTTAGGGGCCCAGTGCACACACATTGCTGGCCCCCTCTGGGCTGAGGAAGGGGGCTGGGCTGCACAGGAGCTTTTGACAGAGAGACTGCCTGGCAGGCTCTGTCTGAGACCGGGGACTCCCAGGACCGGGCACTCTGGGCGCTAAAGCTGGGAAAGCACCAGCACACCAGGATGAATCGGTCACCCTAGTGCAGGGTCTCGGGCTCCATACAAGGGCAGAGCTTGCAGCCAGCCTGCTGACCCCCCCGCCCAGCGTGTTGAGGCAGCAGCAGGATTGGGGTACGCTTCCCAGCATGTTCAAACATCTCAGCACACCCCTTATTTCTGAGAAAGACTGCAAGGAGGCAGCAGCCCTCCCCCGGTTGGTGGGATCTCGAATGATTCTTTTTTTCCAATTTTTTTTTTTTTTGGTGGTAAAATACACGTAACAAAATTGACCACCTTCACCATTTTAAGTGCACAGGTCAGCAATACAGTGACATTAAGTACATTTGTGTTGTTATGCAACCATGTCAAGTGATTTTTATATTTTCCAATAACGACAGGTATTACTTTTATGATCGGAAAAAAACTCCTATATCTTATTTATGTATTTATTTTTTAGAGAGGGGGGAAGGGAGGGAGAAAGAGGTAGAGAAACATTGATGTGAGAGAGAAACATCAATTGGCTGCCTTCTGTATGCGCCTGGACCAGGGATTGAACCTACAACCTAGGCATGTGTCCTGACCGGGAATTGAACTTGTAACCTTTTGGTTTGTGAGATGATGTGCAACCAACTGAGCCACACTGCCAGGGCAAACCCCTATATTTTAAAGGTATCAGGGATAGGAGGCTGTGGGGGCAGGAAGATCTGGGTTCAGTTTCTCTGCCTGCCACTCACATGCTCAGTCACTGTGGACTTCTCTGAGCCTTAGTTTCTGCAAGTGTGACAAAGGCTATTGGGGGAACTGGCTGGGTTGCAGGGACAGCGCCCCTGGCTACAGCGGGCACTCAATCAAAGTTACTTCCTGGCTCCTCCTGCGAGGACAGGCTTCCCCACACCCCAAAGTGTACATATGTGAGCCCTCCTCATCCTTCCAGGCCCAGACTGACATCACTTGCCCCACGAGGTCTCTCCAATTCCCAGGGCCAGCAGGAGACCCCTCTCCTGGCTCTTGCCCCCCTGCCTAGGGAGCCTGGCTCACTCCGCAGTGGGGCTGAGGGCTGCGTGTGACTCATGCTGTCTTCTCTCGGGGCCCAGCAGACTCAGTAAAGCTTGGCTAAATGAAGCCATCATAGGCAGAAGTGACCCAAGCAGCCAAACTGCCCACGCCCCCTCATAAAGCCAGTCGCTTCATCCTCCCAGGCCAGGGGCCCAGAAGTCAGCAAAGGGGAGCAATGCACACAGCCACTCCACTTGATCAGGTAGGTGGCACCCAGAACTCTATCTTTGCCAAGGGTCTGTTGGGTCTCTGGGGAGCTGGAGGCTGGCACAGATGAAGGAATTAAAGTGCCACTAACCGTCATGGATGTGCCAGGGGTGCCAGGCCTTGTGCCAGCACTAGGAGCCCAAAGACTAACAGAACAGGGCTTTCGTGTGCTCAGACAACTCGCCATACGGTGGGCACCCTTCCTGTGCCACCAGAAGGTTTGGATGGTTTTAGACATGCACAAACACACAAAGTAGCTCCATCAGACCCTAATATGGCCCCGAGAACCCAGGAAATGAGGGAATTTGAGCACCCCGAGGCCTCAGCTGGCTTTAGGTGTAGCTGTTACCAACAGTGCCCCTGGCCACCATCCCCAATATAGGATCTTCTGGTCTGGGCACCCAGGAAGTGGCCCTAGGCTTGTGGTAGCAAGACCTGCTAGCAAGGGTGTCTGGGCCATGGCCAGGCGACCCTTGGGAGCCCTAGGCACCTCCTCCCCAGGCAATAGCAGGCCTTCTTTCCCTGGGGAGCTGCCGTGGCCATGCGAACCCTTCCCCCAGGTCTGCACAGGCACCCCTCTCAGCCCGCTGCACTAGGGGTATTCTGCCCCTGACCAGGCTGGAGGTCCAGAAGAGGCCTTTATGTTTTTCACTGTGGGGAGGAGACCTTTTCCCAGGTCTCCCAACCCCACAGGGATCCAGGTGTATGTTGGGTGGGTGGGGGGGTGCTGTCACAGATTCATGAAATATCACAGCTCAAAGAGGCCTCAAGGGGGCTCCTCCCACCTCTCTACAAATCAGGAAACTGAGGCAGGAGAGAGAAGGTGACGCTCCCACTCGGAATTTAAATCCTAGTTTCCCGTGAACATTTCTTGGGTGGTTTCCAGCCCAAGGTCACGCTGAGAAGGAGAGGCAGTTCCCGGGCGGACGCCAGGTATCTAGCTACAGACGCATCGCTCCACACCGTCCCGACTAAGCCATAAAAACCGGGTTCCCCGTCCTCTCCTCTTTAACGTTCACCGCAGCCGCGGCGTGCACCCCCGCAAGATGTTCCACGCCCTGATCCACCCCCTAAAAAAGGCCACTTGAAACCCGGGCTCCGTCTCCACGGTCGCCTGTCCACCCCGGCAGCCGCGAGCAACCCGAGTCGCTAGCTGCAGGGCCGCGGCTTGGAGGTCACGGCGATAGGGGGGGAGGGAAGTGCGCGAACTGGGGGCACCGGGGCGTAAGGACTCCGGGAGGGGCAGGGGGCGTCCCTTCGAGGGTCGAGACCCCCGCCCTCGGGCCCAGGAAGGGGGGAGGGGCGGAACCGGCACCCCACAGGACGGCTCCCCTGGGACTGCAGGGGCCCCGCCCAGGGTCCAGTGGGGTCTGGGTCCCTCCGGACGCGCCGCCGCCCTTGCCCGCGTCTCCACCCTTCCCCCGTCTGGGCGGGTAACCCAGACGTCCTTACCCAGGACACGACGCGCAGGATGGTGTGCGGCTGCCGGACCAGGGTGTGGGGGTCGAAGGCGCCCCCGGCTTTGCCCGCTCCGTACGCACCCCCTTCCATCGTGCCTGCACCCGCGCGGTGCCCCCCGCTCGGCGCGCGCCGCCGACCCGTGCGCGTGCGCGGCGCCCCCGCCCCGTCCCCTGTTCGTGGGGCTGGCGCGGCCGGCGTGGCCCAGCGCTCCCGCGAGGGGGCGTTGTGCGCGGAGGGCGTGGACTGTCGTGGGCGGGCCGCGCGCGCCCTCGTGCGCCGGGCGCGTCTGCTGCAGACCCTATGGAGGGCGCGCTCATCGCTACCTTGGCGACCTCTTTGGGAAATTGGGGGTTAGGGAAGGAGATTGTGGGCAGCAGATGCAGGATGTATCCCCGCCGGCGGGCTGTGGGTCGACCTGGCCGCCTGGCCTCTAGCACAGCCCCTACGAATCTAAGGTTCCGGCTGAAATGGTCTTCGTTTTTTATTGGCTTGTTTCCTGGCGCTGTCTACCCCCAATACAGTGAGGGGCAGGGGCGGCGTTTGTCCTCCTCAGCGTGTGATCGGCACACAGTAGGTGCCGCATGAAGATTTCGCGAATGAATGAATTAATTCCAACTTTGTGCTGGGCATGGGGGCCTAAGGATGGGAGAGTTTACATTCCGTCCCTAATCTGCCAGCATTTAGGTTAGATCACATTAATGACGTGGATCTCAGGGTGTTTAGGAACCTGAGCTTCAAACTCAGGTCCTGGCTTCCCCCTCATCCTCCCAACCCCATCCACGGTCACTGCCAGACCTTGGGCAAATAGCTTCTCCTCTCTGGGCCTGTTTCCTCATCTGAAAAAAAAAAAAAAAAAAAAAAAAAAAAAAAAAAAAAAAA